>OZ025301.1:41976283-42431283 GCA_964019185.1 Maratus speculifer
ACGCGTACATTTGACGAGGTTGATATGTTTGTTTTGTTTCTTTGAGAACTCAAAATGCAATAGAAAACAAGGTTTTTTTTTCCGGATTTTTTTTTTCTTCTCTCCACAATTTTTTGCAAAATTTGTTTCCCCCCCCCCCCCCCAGGATCTTTTAACAGAATTAGCAATTTTTTCTGCGATTATTATTGTTTTTTTTTTTTTTTTTTTTTTTTTTTTGGTGGGGGGAGTGCGATTATTTATCGAAATTTTTGATGTTTTTTTCCGTGACAGACTGACAAAACACACTATTTTTTTTCTCCCTCTTTCTGTATATATATATCTATTGTCAGAAGAATCATAGTTTTTCAGTAACATTTTGGAATTGCTTGTTGTTTTGTATATAGTTATTTTATAAACGCTTCTTCTTCTTCTTCTTCTTTTTTTTCTTTTAAGTATTTGATATTTACATAATTGTGACATTTTTGAACAGATTGTTTTTTATTTCAAGAAATTTTTGCCTTAAATACTTAATGGCTAAATATATTCCGATAATAAATTTGTTAGATACATTTTAGCTAAGATTACTTTTTATTTTAATGAAAAACAGTTTGCTATTGTAAATATTAAAAAAATCAAGATTTTGAATTACAAGTACAGGCTCTTTTAAAAGAAAATTTTCAAGGTAAATGTTATACTACTTTTTCACTTCTTGCAGTAGAATATTTAATTGTATTCAAATATAATTGTACAATTTCTGCAACAATATTTGAAATTGTTTAATGATATCCTTATAAAGTTAACTAACATGTTTACTGTAATGTTAAAAAAAAAAAAAAAATTGCTAACATATTTAGTAAAAATAAATGGTTCCCCAAGGTCCCCTTTTTAAAAAAATGGTCCCCCAAAGTCCCCTTTTTTTTTTAAAAAAAGGTCCTCCAAAGTTCCCTTTTTTTAAAAAAATGGTCCCCCAAAGTCCCCTTTTTTTTTTTAAATGGTCCCCCAAAGTCCCCTTTTTAAAGAAAAATGGTCCCCAAAAGTCCCCTTTTTAAAGAAAAATGGTCCCCTTTCCCCCTTTTTGCGACATAAAATGTGTTGGGAGCCCTGTAGATGAATAAATAATTCCTTTTTATAGCATACATCAGTTAGACAATTCATCAAAAGAAAACCAAATCACTGTGGATTGAAGCGATGATTGTGATATGGTTTTTTTAGCCACAGATCCAGATGGTCTCCCATTAGACTTTTTATACATCAAGGTACGGGAGACAAAATAAATATAGATATAAATGAAAATGATGGAAAATATTTAGAAACTAGTGGAAAAGTAGTGCTTAAACTTACAGAGAATTTATCTCCTGGATATACCCTGTATATTGGCAGATATTTTACATCAATACCGTTGATGTACATCTTAAATTATAAAGCTGAATACCAGAGAACAGGAACTCTACGAAAGAATAATATACTATCAAATGCAAATTTTAAATCCTACACTGATATGAAAAGCTTGGTCGGGGTTCAGAAAAAATTCGAAATTATGGACAAATTTGTATCTTGAAATGGTTTGTTAACAAGCCAGTTATGCTGACTTCTTCAGCTGACGGTAAGCATCCTGAAGATATATGCAAGCGATGATCAAAAAATGATAAAGAATATTTTACAGTGAATCATCCATCCAGAAGTATAATGAATTTATGGGAGATGTTGATTTCTTTGATCGTGTTCTGTAAGCTATTATAGAATGAATATATACAAGGACAAACAAATGGATAAGAGTGCTCATATATATATTTTTTTTTTACCATAGCTGCCAATTGGATAGAGTATAGGGATCCCCAAATGGTGCTCAATAGAGCGATGAAAGAAATATTATCTTGCATTCAGAGTTTTATCTACAAGATCTTTTCTATGGCACAGAAGAGTGGCTCAGAGTACACTTCTAGTGAACTGTCAACACCACACAAAATAGATGGAATCATAGAATTTCCTTGCCAACCACTTCTTTGTGAAAAAGAAAGGTTTCACATCTGTCTGAGTTTCCAAATCATCTGCAATAAATCGATGAAAGATGGCTGGTTGTAAATTCAATTCTGCAAGGACTGGATGCACTGCATGTAAAGTTTTTTTAATCTTTGCAAGAAGACAGACAGTGTTTCAAAACTATTTTACGAAAAATAGTGTTTTAAAAATTGTTTTTAATATACTTACTGATATTTATGAAAATATTTGCAATAATTGTATATTTTTTTCAATTTAAGTTTCTGTCTTTTCTAAAAGACTAGATAATTACCAATTTAATTTTCAAACTGTTATGCAAGTTTTTTTCATACAATTAAATAACTTTTTAATTTTAAAAATATATTCTGTATAATTATAAATGTCTACTATAATATTAATACGCTATTTTGTCGTAAAATATTTAAACATAAATACATAAATTTATACTTTGTATTTATCATATCGTATGTCATTGTGACTGGATGTCTCCTGTAGGAGACACTAATTTTCTCATTTAAAAAAAAAAAAAAAAAAAAAAAAAAAAAAAAAAAAGAATTTTTTTTTAGCATTTTTCCATTGTATTTCAGCATATTTAAGACCCATTTAACAAGAAATTAAAAGAATTTAAGACTCAAAGTTGGCCTCCGGACTGAGGAGGTTAAGACAAGATACTTTTTTTTCATAGGACTCTTTGACAAATTTCATGTTCTTTTTTAAAAATTTATTATTTACTTTTTTTCAGCGATACATTTATGAAATATGTTATTTCAACAGTTCTTTGACAAATCTTGCATTTTCTCGCTATCTTTTCACGAAATTCTATTTTTCCGCGACCATTTAATAAAATTTGCATTTTCTCCCCAATTCCTTTATAAAATTTTTGCTTTTTCTCCGATCTCTGATAAACCTTGCTATATTTTCTGCGAATGATTTACGAAAATTATTATATGCAACCATTTTACAAAATTTGCGATATTTTATTCAGAAATTTTGTACTGATGATAACTTTGCAGAATTTTCGGAAAAATTCCAAAAAATTCAGAAAATAAATACTGTATCCGCCACCCCTGCAGAAGCGCCGCACTAAGCATATTTCTAACTTTTAAACTTGTATGTGCCGTGGCTCATATGCCCGAAAATACGGTACTCATTTTTTGAAATAAAAAGTAAAATTTTGAGCAAATTGCTTTTGTTGTTTTTATTTAGAAAAACAGGGTAATTTAATGTTAATAACGTTACAAAATGCAGTATAATATAAAGTGATGTTGTATAAACATTTAACAAATACCTGTTTTGAAAGAAAACTTTAAAAAAAAAAAAAATGGTAAATTTGTAAATTGTTATTGATTTTTCAAAGTGAAAGACGTTATGTTTGTAGAATAAAGAATCATGTTA
The DNA here is from genome assembly GCA_964019185.1 of Maratus speculifer. NCBI lineage: Eukaryota > Metazoa > Arthropoda > Arachnida > Araneae > Salticidae > Maratus > Maratus speculifer. The sequence goes on from OZ025301.1 coordinate 41,979,656, forward strand.
ACTTATGAAAAAAAAAAAAAAGTAATAGTGTTATTTTTTTATGGTTTTGCTAATGAGGCAGACACAATCAGGATACACACCATACTAATAGAATCTGAAAATATTGTGTATTTTTCTTTTTCAATCTTAAATTTTTTTTTTTTTTTTTTAAGGAAGCTTTAATGAACAATAACTGTATTTTTATCACAGTTTCCTGTCAATAAGTTCCTTTTACTACTATTAATTGTTATTATTAGTAATTCTTATGAATTGTAATTATTTTCCAATTGAATGAAAAAGTACCTATGCCAAGATGTAAACTCAAGATCGCTGTTATTTATGACTATGGTGTGATATCTGAATTAGCTCAACCAAATAAATTACAGGTAATAGAACTCCAAGAAAATGTTTTATAATACCAACAATAATCAACAAGGTGCTCTAAGTAAATTGTCCTCCACATGTCCACATGTGTCCCTCTCTCCTCCTATAGTCGTAGGCAGGAAAAATTAGCTTGTCTGTTGCTGTGAGCAAGCTAAGGTTGACTGTTATGAGCTTGCTATACTTATATGTATGTATGTATGTAAGTAAATATTATTAATTGTCATTTTTAGTATTCTAATAATAAAGTTGAACATGTCTTTATTTTTAGTATTCACCTATCAAAGACAAACTATATGTAGGAAAAGATGCTCCTTGTCCAATTAACTTTTCTGCTAACACTGTTTTACCCAGTGATGTTTATATCCGTGTGATGGCCCTTTACACCTCACCTGAGCAAGTTTCTGAAATAGTTCAAAGATGTGTCAATCACTCTATGGACGAGATCAAAAATGGTAATTTATAACTTATTGTTAAATATTGACTTAAGACCCCACACTAGTCTCAGAAAAAGACCCAGCTAATAATATTAAGTCTATTGAGAACAGTTTTTTTTTTTTAAATACTCTGCTCAAATTTTTATATTTTTACATGTTTTTTTGCATAGGATATCTGAGGATGATCTACAACCAGGATAGTTTTTACCTTTTTTGGTTTCAGATTTTTTCTAAAAAAATGACTTTAACTTTCGAAACCGTTTAGAAGTGGTTCTGAAATTGAAACTATAATAATATAAAAAAATCATGTAAAAATATAAAAATTTGAGCGAGATATTTGAAAAGAATGCTCCCATAGAATTAACATTATCATCCAGGTCTTTCAGTGACAAGTGTTCTGCCTTAAGCATTAAATCATGTTTTTGTGAAAGTGAATTAATTGATACAAATACTAATTAGAAAAACATGTGACTTTGTTCCCATAGTTGTTGAAATGTGCCAAGTAGTATTTGTGTGCCTTTGAAAGGGATGTGAGATTTGAGAAATATTAATTAAATTTCTTAAAATCATAATTTAGAATGTAATAAAAATGCATTCTGCTAACTTCACACTTTTTAGTTTCAAGTTTTTTTTTTAAAGCACTCTTAGTGAGCATTTGTATCTTTAAAATAACCACCATGCCAAGTTTCTAGTCTTTTCAGTATTTCAAAAATCATTAGTTTAAATCAGTTTTTTCTCCAGCACCTAATTTCCAAATTTTAAAAATGTCACTAAATTTCTGCTACATAATTAAAACTTCTCCAAAATTCAAAACTTTTTCTGGAGATATAAGATAAAATAATATAGTATGGTAATAAATTATAAAAAGTGAAAATCTAAATGAGTAAGAACAAAAAATAAAAATCCTAATAAATCACCATTTTTAATCCTTCTCATGGTTAATTTTCTTAAGTTATACTTTACAAACAGCAAATAAATAATGTAAAAACATTCTAGTTTATTTAAATGTGATTTACTTTCTAATTACTTTAAATATTGAAATAGATAGTTAAAAGATAAATTGTGAAAAGTTTTTTAAAATGTGTTTTAAAACATTTTATTAAGTATTGGATTCGGCCGAATACTTTGATATTCAGCAGCCCAAATAGTTTCATATTTGGTAACATGGCCGAATAACGAATAGATACCGAATATTCAGTGCATCTCTAGCGTCACTCAAATGTATACTTTATTATAGATTTGGAAGGGCAGCACAGACGTTCACCTCATCTAATTAATGGCTGAAATTGTACAGTGTAATCACAGACCTGGAAAACATGAAAATATCAGGGAATTTGGTTAACTTGGGAATATCAGAAAAATTCGTTAATTTCCAATATGATTGCCGTAATTTGGAAAGAAAAATAATCTAAGTTCTCAGGCTTAGTCTGTGCTTGGATTCTACTTTTATGCCAGTTTTTAAACTCAAGCTGATGGTGAAAATTTTATTTATACAAAAGTTCGAAAACAGAAGTCTCACTACTTTAGGAGCAAGAATGTAGCCTAAGTTTCTTTCAGTGTTTTACAATCCTTTAGAAACTGAAAGTAAACTGAATTGTTATTTATATGATACAAAGAGAAATATTCTGTCTGATTTTTAAGCCTTTATACGATCAGTGTTAGTAACTTGCTTAGTCTGTGCTTGGATTCTAATTTTCGAACTCAAGCTGAAGGTGAAAATTTTAATTATACAAAAATTTTAAAACAAAAATCTCACTACTTTAGGAGCAAGAATGTAGCCTAAGTTTCTTACAGTGTTTTACTATCCTTTAAAAACTGAAAGTAAACTACATTGTTACTTATGTGATATAAAGAAAAAAATTCTATCTGATTTTTAAGCCTTTATACGATCAGTGTTAGTAACATAATGAAGCCATGAGATATCTCTTTGGAAAAAAGAACTATGTCTTTCTACTATAGCATTGCATAATCTGCTTTATTACAATGATGCTTTATAAGATTTAAAATTGTGACTTTTACAGATTTTTACCAGTTGTAGGATATAAAAAACAATTTTAAATTGTTATTAACAAGTTCTTGTTGTAAACTTTTGATATTGGTCTCACCCCCCCCCCCCCCCAAAAAAAAAAAAAAACCTCAAGGATGAAAATTAGTAATTGTATGTTACTTGTACAAATCTGTAATTGGTAAAATTTAAAAAGAGTCACTCTCAGATAAACAAGTCAACTATAAATGTCTGAACTTTTTGTGAGCATTTCTGTTTAAGCATTCACTATATTATGCACTTTGCTAATACAAAAAGTCAATATTTTTAAAAAAAAATGTAAAGCTGTAAATGCCATTACCAAGGTTTGTCCCAAACTTCAAATATATTAATTGGAACCCTTATTTTTAAGATTTGGAAGGCTTTAGAATGTAAATGCAATGATTATGTGAATATATTTTCCATTTTTATTTTTTTACACATGTGAGACTTTAGGCAAAAAAAAAAAAAAAAAAAAAAAAAAAATTTGTAAATTATCTGCCCCACCAGTGGCTGAGAGGTTCTGAGCTTGAAACTGGTAGATGGCAGGTGCTGGGTTCAAACCCAATCGCGGCCGAATTGTTCAGTTTTCCGTGGTTTTCTTTAGGCCTTGAATATGGATTAGGTTCCCTTAGAAAAACCCCATGGAGGGCACCCCACCCCCTTAAGGACCTATATCCCTCGTGTAGATAATCGGCCGTCATAAAATAAACCAAATCATTAATTATCCAATTCTTGTCTATTATCTTGTTGACCACTTTCTGTAAAATTATTATCAAATTGCAATGTCGAATTAACAAATTGAAAAATAAATGTCATTCCAAACTTTCATACGTAAGAATATCTGGTTGACCACTTTCTGTGAAATGATTTTCAAATTGTAATGTCGAATTAACAAATTAAAAAATGAAATGTCATTCCAAAATTTTACATGTAAGAATATTAGGAAAATTAGAGTTTAAAATAATAGTATCAACATTCTAGATAAAAAATTTTATTCATTTAATGATTTTTTACAAAAAAAATTGTATTTAGAATAATTCGCATTACATAATGAATGCTAAATTCTTGCTATGTATTATCGTAAATTAATTAGATCTGATTGAAGTAACTGCAAGTTACAAGGTACCGTTTATTATGTGAAGCAATTTGAAAATTAAACTATTTTGATAAATTTATTTTGAGACCTCTTATCTGAAGATTTACAGACCACTCAGCACTCCTATTTTTCCTATATTTCCTATGCAGATCCGCAATTTTCTGCTTTTTTATCATTTTCCGCTTTTCCGATTTTTTTATATCTTCTAAAGATTGCAGAAAAAACGGGAATTTTGTCGAAAGATCACATGAAAAATATGCGATTTTAATCAAAAAGTTGCCCAAAAAATGCTGTTTTTGTCTAAAGATCGTGAATAAATGCTATTTTCATAAGAAAAAAAACGTGATTTTCGTCAAAAGATAGCAAAAAACTGTGATTTTCGTCTGAAGATGGCGAATAAATACTATTTTCATCAAAAAATTGTGATAAAAATGTAAGTTTCATCAAAAAGTCGTGAAAAAAAATGCAATTTTGTTCAAAAACATCTGGAGAAAACACGCTTGTCGTCAAAAGATCGTGAGAAAAATGAGATTTTTGTAAAAAGATCACTAGGAAAATGCGATTTTCGTTTTAAGATCGTGAGAAAACGCGATTTTCGTCAGAAGATCGTGAAGAACCACAATTTTCCTCAAAAGATCGCAAGAAAACACGTTTATCATCAAAAGATCATGAGAATAATGTGATTTTTGCTAAAAGATTGTGAGGAAAAAGTGATTTTCGTCTAAAGATCACGAAAAAAATTCAAATTTCATCAAAGAAATTTTTTAAAAAGTAACCTTTTACGTTAAAAGATCACAAGAAAGGTGGGATTTCCCTCTAAGCATCAAAGGGAAAATGCAAATTCCATCAAAGCATTACAGAAAAAAAACCTAGGAATACCAATGGAAAAATGTATAATTAATTTAGGGAAGGATATCCCCACTCCCTCTTTTCTACTGTAACTTTTCGCAAAATTTGCTGCAAATTTTCATTTTTTTTTTTTTTACTTTGAATTGCTTTTGCTATAGAAACTTATTTCATATAAATTTATTACAAAAAAAAAAATCATTTATAACCTTTATTTCAATTATGTTTTTGATAAATGAAAATTCTATAAGTGATGGTGATTCAGAAAATAATTGTAAAAATATGTTAAACATTGCTAGTGGAAAAAAAAAAGTGTTCAACTCCTGAAACCAGTATTTTAATCCTGAAGTGTGTTAAAAATTTCTGAAATAGTCAAGAATGAACTTTAAATAGTTTACTTATGTTATAGTTTTTACAATGTTGATGCCTGTGTTGATACATGCGTTAATGTATTAAAACATGTGTTGGTGTATTTATGTATAAATAAAATTTCCTATAAAATTCCTATATTTTCTTAAAAAAAATTCCTATATTTCCTATAATATTTTTGAATAAATCACTTCTAGGCCTGGATTTAGTAATTTAAGAACTTACATGTAGAATTGTTAAATTAAACAAAAAATGTTTTTTTAGATATATCATTTATTGATGAAATATAACTTTTTTTTTCACATATTTAATGATACAAATGATTGACATCAGTTATAATTGATATTCTATGCAGTGTTTTGTCTGTGTTATTATCATGACATCATTGTTATATATATTGTAGGGCATATTATTCTAAAAAAAAATAGTAAAACATCTTTAAAAATACAGAGAAAACATGAAAGTAAATATATCTTGATGACTTAACAAACATGTGTAAATTCATGTGACATGAATATAACCCCATGATCATCTGTTTTTATCAATAAATCCTGTAGTTTGGCAATCTTATTTTCATATGAAAATTGGTCAATGAGGTACAAGTATCAACTATTCTTATTTGAAGTTTGTCCTTGTTGCCATAACCACACTGCACAGTAATTTTTTTATTCAGCTGCACACTAGATGTTGTTTTGACAACACGTATAATTACATTGTACAATATAATAAGATTCAACAAACAATGACTATTTTTATTTATATTTGTAAGTACTTGTGGTGTGAATTCTTTTTACATATAAAATTAGTAAAAGTTTATGCATATTTTTAAAAAGTGACTGTATGCATTAAAGTGATGTTGTTAAAGAAATTACCTATACAAATTTCCTTATTTTAATATTAACCTGGAAATATCAGGAAATTTTAAAATAAGATATTAGTGACCACCCTGCTGTAGAATTGGACTTAATTTGCATATTAAAATGCAATTGGTCTGCCAAATCATATCTTGGTGGAAAACAACTGAAAATCTAATTTTAGCATTAGACTCCTAGGGTTGCCATTGTATTTTCCTTCACTTAAGGATATGGAGGATTGGAAGCAGTGTAAACCTACCAGTCAAGTGCTAAAATCAGGTTTTTAGGTATTTTCCACCAAGATATAACTTGGCAGACTGATTGTGTTTTAATATGCTATTTGAGTTTTAGCTAATTCTAGAATTTCAGCCATGAACTCAATGAGCTGATTGTCTGTTCTGCCGCCTCCAGACTTTCTTCTATCCTTACAAAAAGAAAGCATCTGATTCATAAAAATTTAAGCTTCCAGTTTTCAATAGATTTATGTTTTAGAAGGTCCTGAGCACGAGAGAGGGAGAAAATGATCTGTGAAAAAACTTTTGTAAGCACTCTGTCTCAAGAACTAATGAATGGAATTTGATAAAATTTCAGATTCAGTTAATCCATGATGTAAATTGGTGCTGGTTAATTTTCTGTGTAAATTACCCAACAGGTCTACTGCTATGCTGCATTTTTCATATCTTTTGCTGGAGCTCTATGTTTTATCTCAAGAATTAATGCTCAGAGTCTTATAAAACTGTAAATTCAGTTAGTCGTTTATGTTTGGTACTTATTAGTTTTTGGTGTAAATTGACCAACAGGTGCTTTTACTTTTTTTACTTTTTTGTAATAACTTTATCTTGAACTAATGCTCAGGTGGTGCTGCTATGCTGCATTTTTCAAAATTTACATGTTTATATATTTTCTTTAAATATTTATTAAAAGGAGTAAATTATTTTTTGTATAAATAAATGCGAAAGCTGAAATGAGGATTCAGAAAAAAAAATTTTAAGTACAATTTGAAGATAGGAAAAAAAAAAAAAGTGACTCCTGAAATGTTGTTATTTGACTTCTGGAGGGTGTTCTAAACTCCAGAAATTCAACTAGCTTACTCTTGACCAGACTTTTATAAAACCAAAAACTTTCTGCACATGTAATATTGGGTCAAAAACTGTCTGCAAATTAATTTAGTGTTGGGTGTAATTCACATTTTTTGCCCGATTCATGGTCGTAATTTGCATTTTTTATGTGATTTTTGGATGTAATTTGTATTTTTTATGCAATTTATGAGCTTAATTTGCATTTTTTATGCGATTCGTGAATGTAATTCGCATTTGTTAAAAGATTGGACGTAATTTGCATTTTGAGCTTTCTGTTGACATAATTTGTGTTTTTTGAGCGATTTATGGATATAATTCGCATTTTTATGCAATTTATGAAGGAAATTCCCATGTTTTATGCAATTCATGGACATAATTTGCATTTTTTATGCAATTCATGGACATAATTTGCATTTTTTATGCGATTCATGGACGTAATTCACTTTTTTATGAGTAACTCATGGATGTAATTCGCATTTTTTTATGCGATTCATGGATGAAATTTACATTTTCAGCACGGTCTTTGGATGAAATCCACATTTTTTTTACTCAACCTTTGGACAAAATTCACATTTTTCGCACAGTATTTTGTCGAAATATTAGTTTTCTTACACGATTTTTTCTTGAAATGCACATTTTTTACACGATTCTTTGTCAAAATGCATGTTTTTATGCGATTCTTTGTTGAAATTCATGATTTTTTTTTTCGAGGTCTTTTGACGACATTCATGTTAACAGTAAATAATTCGTTCATAAAATTGAAGGAATATTTTTATTTTTTGGTACTAAAAAAAGTTACAAAAAATAAAAATTGTTTCTTTCTTAAAATGTTCTGCAAACTTCATAAAATTTTCTGCACACAGCATGTGTGTGTCTATATTATACAACTCTGCTCCTGACTTCTACTCGTAGTGTTGTCATATCTTTGTTCCTTACTATAGTTTAAAATACTTCAACATTTAAAAATTCTTTAAAAGTCTGGTGTCTTAAAAATGCTACTTATGAAAAATTTTAAAGATCTGATAAGATTTCTTTGAAACTGACATTTATTTTTCATTCTAAAGCCATCTAAATGCATATAATATTTTATTTATCTAAGCAGTCCTCAAAAATAGGACTAGAATTTTATTTGTTCTCAAGTGTATAAATCATGTTAACTTATACATTGTATACATATTGTTTTCTTATCGTTACCTTAGGTCGTGTTGAGGCTCAACATCTCATTCGCTGTGAAAGCTCTACTGCTACGTATCATACAGATGCAGCTGGACGCCATAGTGTACTTGTTCCTTTCGAAAATCCACCTGGTGAGTATTTAACATTTTATAAACTTTTCAATTCTGTAATTTTTTCATTTGTGAGAATAACAACTACTAGTATTTCTGTCAGTCTGAATTGTAGAAGTCTGCACGGGGTGTTCGGATTAGAGAGTGATCAGAATACAGAGAAGTCTAAGAAGTTTCGCCGGGACCATCAGAATGTGTCCATAATATCAGAGTGTTCAAATTAGAGAGTGTTCAGATAGAGTCCACTGTATTTATAAATTGAATAAATTAAAGAATTTTTTACAAACTTAAGTTTTGTTATCAAAGGATCAGTAACATCTATTATTATTAGCACGGAATTATTACAGAAATTTCTTAAAAGTTGGTCATAAAAATGTATCTTTTTTTTAAATTTAAAATGGAAAAAAAAAAAATCTTTAAAAGGACTAAAACAGCTGTAAAATAATCATAATACAGTAAAAGATCAACTAAAAATATTAAGGGTTAAGTACAAAATAACTGTTAGATGCCAATCTCTGCACTGTACAAGTTACATTTTATCAGCGGAATGAAAGTCTACCCAATAGCATTGTATTTGGTTTTGCGTTGTCCTTGATATAAGAATTGGAACTCTTGCATTGGAAGAACATACTCATTTAAAGAAAAGAAAAAATTGTGCACATTTCATTTAAAATTAAAAAAATTATTATTAATAAATACTGTAAGGCAAAAACATGCTCTTTCAACATTAAAGTGCATTGTTTCTGATTTATACAAGCAAAGAAGAAAACTGCTTTTCTTTTTCCTTTAAGTTTTGCTATCAAAGGATCAGTAACATCTATTATTATTATTAGCACGGAATTACTACAGAAATTTCTTAGAAGTTGATCATAAAAACGTATCATTTTTAAATTTTAAATGAAAAAAAAAAACTTTTTAAAAGTAAGTTTTTAAAGAATTAAAACAGCTGTAAAATAATCATAATATAGTAAAAACCCGCATAGTTAACCCGCATGCTCGAAAAATGCTTGTTGCTAGATACTTAAAAAATCTGAATAGTTGAGCACTACAAAATCTGGCATGTAAGAGGAGGGGGGGAGGGGTCGATTTAACAGTGAAACAGAAAAATTATTTATACCCTATTTTTCAGCCATTAGACAGTCAGTCAAATAACTCTTTTTATTATTATTAAATTTTCATTTGATAAAGTTACTCTTTCCAAATAAAAATAAACATTATTTTGTGTTATGTAATTTCTGAATTTATTTATTAATCTATTATAATCTTGCATTATTTATAATTTGAATCTGACTTTCTGGAAAAAGTACATGAAAGCTTGAAAATTATCTTTGGTGCGATTCACTTGTTACTTCAATTACCCCACTCCACAGTAATAATGAATCTTTTCTGCATAGTTAAGATTATTATCAGATGCAAAGTACACTATCGTCATCTTTTCTTTGTTGTTGGAGTGGCTCAGAAAGTGGAGTTTTTTCGGGGGATTTCTAATTTTCTGAAAACTTATTGTATTTTAATAAAAATTTGGTAAGTGGTTTAATTTATTGTTATTTGAATTTGCTAAAAGTTCGAACACAATCTGACAATTAGCAACAAACATAGCAATTTTTATTTTTTTTTTTTATTTTTTTTTAAGATCTAGAATAATATTATTTCTGTTTACCATTTAGATTGTTGAAAAATATTTTTCTACGCTAATTCAATGACATGATACTTTGATACAATCTCAGCCGGCTAGAGAGAAAAAAGAAAAGAAAAAAAAAAACTGATAAAAAATCCTACAATAAAACTAAAGCAAAAAGAAAAAACTTGCCTTGCAGCGTGTTTTAATTTTCAGTTTAAATTTGTGATCCAAATACATTAAGATATAAAACATTCTTGAGTAAATATATAAATTTCAATATGATATAAAAGATCTTTGTTACATAATTCTCATTAAATAATTTCTTGTTCTTGACTAAATAAAGCAATAAAAAAAAATAGTTTGGAATAAATTTCTCAGATTTAAGACAGATGGAAAGTTTTAGTAACTCCAGGGGGGTGGGGGGGGGGGGCTTTGATATTTGAAATGACTATATCCCCATCTCAATTCTTACAAAACAGTTTTCCCTCCATGCTCCTACTTCCTCACTTAACAATTCAGTTTTTGGAAAAGATGTAACTTTCTGCCATTTATTTTACACCCCCCTTCCCATCTAGTATCGCTAAGTGCAGAAAGATCAAGCTACTCTTCTTTCACCTTCCTTTTCATACATACCCCTTTTTCTTTCTCATGCCCCCCCCCCCCCAAAAAAAAAAAAAAAAAAAAAAAAAACCAGCTAGTGCAATGCAGTGAACTATCACAGACTATGACGGATGTAACATGAAGCTAGAGACAGTTTTTCATGCTATATTTTTATTTCATAACATACTGTCATTAACGCACATTTAGGTTTTTTTTACTCCAAATCAGTCACTGAGATAAAATGAGAGTGCTAACAGTAAACTTCCTAAAATAGCAGTAAAAATTTTTCAACTGTTTATGAGAGAGGGGGGGGGGGGATTCAGTTTTTTCCGGTTAATTGAGCTTTTTGGTTTCAGGAATGCCAAGTAGCAGAGCTTTTACTGTAAAAAGTATAAACAAATAATATATTAGTGTAGACAACATTAGTCCATCATCGGGTCCTGTATTGTTATGGCTTAATCAAAGGTGATATTGATGATGATCGTAACAATATTTGGCTTTCTATTACTTATGATCAGTTAATGGAAAAGTTTCAAAATTTTTCATTGGGAGATATACTTACGATTTTACTTTGCCACCTTTTTAAAATTAATTTTTAGTTTTATATCAATATTACCATTATCTTCATAATTATGTATATATATCTATAATCTTATGCTTTTTATTTTATTTTTCATTCCAGCCGGTCAGATGTACTCGACTTATATTTATAAATTTGCATGTTTTGGCTCTTGTGCTGGAGGACCTAATCGCAGACCCTTAATGTTAATTTTCACTTTGGAATCTGGGTATGTAAGATTATTTATTTGGGATATTGTTTCTTATTTGGGATATTAGTAATTACTTACAAAATTTCATTTGAATTTGCATAATATATTTACAGGGGACAAGTTATAGGAAGGCGAAAGCTAGACGTTAAAATATGTGCTTGTCCTGGTCGAGATAGAAAAAATGAAGAAACTCAGTGTGCTCCAGTTGAAGCTGTTAACCCTCCAATTCACAGTCCCAATAAAAGAAAATTACCATCAGAATGTGGTAAATGATAGATTAAAATTATTATGTGTTGTTACTTTTGTGTGAATACTTTTAATGTTTTTTTGTAAAGTACTTTCTATATGCTTTTTCCATAGCAGAGTTGCTAGAATTAAGGTTAAAAAACTGAATGTAACCCTCTTTTTAAATTGAAAACAATTAAATTTAAAAGAATGCTTTAAAAACTCATAAATATTCATATTCTTTTATATATTCTTCCAAAGAACAAGAAAATATTTTTTTTTTTTAACTCTAATACTTCAAATGAAGCTGTCCCTCTTAATTTCGTTCATCAGCTTAACATTCATTACTTTCAAATCTCATATTTGAACTAATTTTAAAATTAAAATTGTTGATTAAATAAGAAGGACCAAAAATGATAATCGCAGATTTTGATTATTTTTATGTATGTTGTAGAATAGAGGCACCTTAGTCCCTGGCTCATCATATTTTATACAATGCTTCTTAGTTCTTGTGGGAAAAAAAGGGGGGGGGTCTAATATAACACAAGTTTAAAAAAAAAATGTTATAAAAAGATTACTCAGTTGGTTATAGTTCGATGGGTAACAGCATCTGCTACCTGTTCCAAGGACTTAGTGTCGATATCAAACTTCCTTTATTTGATTTTCGCATTTATTATTTTAGAGATATACTTGTATTTATAAATTAATAATATTGTCAGTTAAAAGTTCTGTATCGATTTTAATTTTGAAAATCTTTTAAAGTAATCTAGGGACAAATAAAGAAATATTTGAAAATTTATTTTTTATTTATAACTGAATCATTGCACAAAACATCATAAAACTATCACTTTTTAATGATTTTAAAATATATTTCATATTTATTGATGCTGAACAATATTTTGATATTGAACAATTGTGTCGAACTAAGAAGCAGAATTATATTAAAAATTTGCATTAGAATTAAAACATTTTTTTGCATACTAAAGTTTTTTAAATTTGTAATGTGTTTGCTTTTTGCTTAGAAGTATTTGTCTGGTTTCTTCTTTCTACTTTAGTTATTTTATTTATAAATGTTACATTTTAAACTAGAGGATGCAACAACAGGCTTTAGTTATTTCTTTTTTGATTTAAGGCAGTAAAGTGATTTCTGCTTGAAATCATTATCGAACAAGTGTGTATAATTTTATGAAAGTTTATAATCATATAAAAATGGAAGAAACAAGCTATTGTTCACAAAAACATCAATCTTAAGTTTCAGGATTCAACTGAACAATAAGGATTCAAATGAAAATCAGAAATGTCCCAAATGTATTGTTAAATTTTCTTATAAAGTAATAGTTTTTTAAACAAATAAATCAGCATCTGAAAATATCATCTGTTTTTATTACAATGGGAGAAAATTTTTATTTGATTATAAATATGGTACGATTTTAGAACAATTTGCCAATTTTCACAAATCAATCGATCCGTTTTTTAAGTAATTTCAAATGTTTAATATTGGTTTATAAATAAAAAATGGTAAATAAAAATTTAAATGTTAACATTATAAAATTATGTATAAAATTAAAACTTTTGTAATTATTAAATTATAAATACAAATGCATTTATAAAACCAAAAAAAAAAAAAAAAAAAAAGAGAGAAAATCAAATTCAACATGTTACAATATCGACTCCAGGTCCTCGGAATAGCTAGCATATACCATATCCACCGAGCTATGGCGGACTTATTGCCGAAACGTCAATGAAGGCTTACTTTGGAGACACGAAATTTTTTGGCTTCTGTCTGTCAGTCAGTCTGTCTGTTCCACAATAACTAACACAAAAAACATCCGATTGGCTTGAAATTAAGTGGGTATGTTAGTGAGGCACTGGGATTAAGCTGTATAATTTTTTGTTAGATTTGATTCATTCGTTCAGAAAATATAGAATATTTTATTTCGCGCAATAATGCTTTTCTATGGCAAATCCCATGATTTTCAATTTTTTTTCCTTGAGAGAAAATGACACATTTCATAAATTGAATTCAATGATAAATGGATACTGAAATTTACCAGTTAAATTATTCGTATTGTTTTGAAATTTCGTCTACACATTTGTCAGATTTTAAATTATTACAGTAAATTTTTGAGATTTTTTATAAATGTGTTCCAATAATATAAACTAATTTGGTTTAGAGATTTACTTATTTAAAATGTATGTATTTTATTTTCTTCATTTTCTCTTAATGGTTGCTTAGCAACCATTCATCCTAATCCTTATTATATTTTAATGCTATAAATTTGAAAGCGTGGATGAAAATTTAAATGAAGTCAACGTCAAAACTTATGAATTAATTAATGTCTTTGTATCTTTGCGTATAAATATAACATAACCCAGAAAAGAACATAGGCTATGTTTTATTAATTTTATTCAAATATTTTTCTTAATAATTAAAAATTTCCTTTTTCATACAGAATCAAGAGCGATTTTTTAGATAAAATTTAACCAATTTCCTTTATCGTTGCAAAAAAAAAAAAAAAAAAAATTCTGGAATAATTTTTTAACGGCAATAAGTTTCAGTTGAGCAATTTCCTTAGAAAAACCAAACTAAGAAAAAATAAATATGACGTCAGAATTAAAATAAAAATAAAAATAGTACTTTGTTAAATATTAAACACGGAAATTTGTTTCGTTAATAAGAATTTTTCTGACAAAAATGGGGGCATAATTAGAAGTAAAAGAAATAAAAAATAATTATATTTTTAACAAATATTTCAATTGTTAAAATTTGACGTCATAATTGAACAAAAACAGGTATTTTATAGTAGTCGTTAAAAATAAAAGAAACATGGATATCAATTTGGAATGCACCGAATAGTGATTTTGGCCGAATGCCGAATATTCGGCCGACATGTGACCCGAATACCGAATATTCGGCTTTCCAAATTCTTTTTATATTTTAAAATTTAAAGGTATTAAAATGTTACTTTTTAAAACAGTTTTACATAATATTTAATAAAAGAAACTTACATTTTGATAAACAAGAGCTTTTTATAAGAACATTTAGTATTGAAAAAAAAATCTGCCTTGAGTTATTTAAGAAGCACAATTATGAAACTTTAATTAATAAAATTTTCTATGAATCAAAACAAACATTTTAAAATCAAATAATGAAAAAATGGCCGAAGAAAAAATTTACAGTCTGATAATTGTCCTTTTTAAATAACTCGAGGCAAATTTTTTTCAATATAAAGTACAAATACTTTCAACTTAATTTTGAATAAAGGCATGTTTGGCTCATAGTTCTTTTCTTATGAATGGTGGTATTTTCCACCCTTCCCATCATATCATATTTTACAGAAATCAAAGCATGTGAGTTGAAAATATGTTATCTTATTTATTGTTAATGTAATAAATGAACACACAAGTTTTGACCTAGAGTGAGATGAAATACAATGTACTCATGACTCAATAAGTTGATTATGATTATGGTTTCATGAACAAAAATTGTCTGCCTTGATAGCTATTACTAATCTCAAAAGTTGTTTTTTTCTTTTTTTTTCTTTTAAAGGACTTTTATTTGGGGGAAAGCAAGAAACAGATTATTTACTAAACAAAATTTAGAAACTTGTATCTGCACATAATTTATTCCTAAGGAGAATCCTTACAAATCACCATTTTAATCCTTCTCATGTTTAATTTTCTTAAGTTATACTTTACAAACAGCGAATAAATAATGTAAAAACATTCTATTTTATTTAAAAATGATTTTGTTTCTAATTGTTTTAAATATAAATTAAAAAATTGACAGTTAAAAGTAGAAATAGTGAAAAGTTTTTATTAAGTATTGAATTCGGCCGAATACTTTGATATTCGGCCATACCGAATATTCGGCAGGCCGAATAGTTTCATATTCGGCCAAGCCAAATATTCGGCTCAACCGAATAGTTTAATATTCGGTAACATGGCCGAATAGGCCGAATACCGAATAGATGCCGAATATTCGGTGCATCCCTAATATCAATAACTCATGAAAAATAACGCCATTGCCGAAACTTCGGTGAAGGCTTACTTTGAAGACACGAAATTTATTGTTTTTCATCTGTTAGTCTGTTCTTCTATATGTTTGTCTGTCCTGCTATAACTGCTACAAAATGCAATCAAAACTTTTTTTTTTTTTTTTTTTTTTTTCCGGAAACAAAATTGTAAAACTCTAGATTACTGAGTTTACACTTACAAAAGTTCCTGATACATCAGATTTAAGTGTTTGTGGTTGGCAGGTATGTAGAAGTATGAGGATAATGAAAAATATTTGTCCAAACTGTTAATTATCCTTATAAATCAAAATGTATAATGAAATGCAAGATATACAATAACCATTAGCACAGTTATTAGAAAGTGGCAAATTTAAATTAAGTGAGGATACAGGAGGGGCGGAGCCCCCCCCCCCCCCTGAAGAAATCTACTATGTTATAATAAAAAAACAAAAATAATAGATCATGAAAATTTCAGAATATCCTAACATAACTAAATTTTTAATTTACCACTTTTGAAGGCTGAAAACTTCTAATTTTTATTTTATTCTTATAAATAATTAAGTACTATGAAAATTTTAAAGTTTCCAAGAAGTTGAATATTACCCAAAGTGTGTTTAAAAATACATATATATGTGCAAAGTGCATGTTGAGGCTCCTGATGTGCAGATTTACTAGTTAATCTATAGTTTGTTTATTTGTAGAGGTAGTCTCCTTCTGAACCAATTTCAAAAGTAATGCTACCAAAATGATGGTGTTCGCCCCGAATCAAACATTGGCTATATCTTATGTTGATGCCACTCACTCAGAGATGAGTGCAAGAGCAAAATACATTCTAAAAATGCATTTTTTGTATTATTGAATGGCCTAGGAACATGAAATTTGGCATGTTAATTACTTATAAGATATAAGTAGTCTAAGAATATTTTCTAAAAAATACAAAATTTAAAAAGGATGAAAATACACAAAAAATCTTCTAAATTTCAAGTTTTAAGCTATCACAGAAAATAACAAACAGATTTTAAAAATAATGATATCAAAATGATGGTGACAGTCCTTGCTCCAACATTGGTTATATCGTATGTGGTGTCACTATCCCTAAGGGGGTGCAGGAGCAAAAAGGGTTCTAAAAACGCAATTTTTGTGTTACTCAAGGCCCTAAAAATATAAAATTTGGCATGTCAATTATATAAATAATCTCTTAAAACATTTCCTAAAAAATACGAAATTTCAAAGGGGTGAAAATGCACACAAAAGCATTCTAGAAAATATTCTATAAGGCAATTTCTATGCCATCTCATAAAGTATCAAACCAATTTAAAAAATAATGGTGTTAAAGTTTGGTGACAGCCCTTTCTCTTATAGAGGCTTCATTTATGTCTGATGTCCATCTCAGGGTCAAAACAAATAAACAAACCTTTTAAATTACGGAAGGGGGGAGGGTGGTAAATAGAAGGATCTAGAAATATGAAATTTGGTATGGTATTTACTTATAAGATATGAATTATCTCCAACAACAGTTTCTTTTAAAAATCAAAATTTAAAAAGAGGAAAAATGCAAGAAAAGCATTCTAAAAAGATGTTTGAAATTGCAATTGCTATGCAGTCTGAGGAAATAGTGAAATTAAAAAAAAAAAAAAAGTGTGAAAATGTCTTTGCATCAAACTAGGCTATATTTTATGTTGATTGCCAGTACTCCAAAAGGGGCATGTAGGAGCATAAAAAGTTTTAAAAATGGGATTTTTGTGTTATTGAAGGGAGTTTGATTCATAAAATTTGGCATGATTGGTTCTTTTTAGATATAAATTATATCCAAACACATTTTTTTTTTTTTTTTTTTTTTAATAATCAAAATTTATAAAGGATAAAAATTTGCAAAAAGTGTTCTAAAAATGTTCCAAATGCTGCGATCTCAGGAAGTAACTTGGCATGGTAATTAAATTTGTAAATGCTCTCCAAAAACAGTTTTTTAAAAAATTCTAAATTTAAAAGAGGTGAAATTGCATAAAAAACATTTTAAAATGGTCTTAGTTGAGATTTGTACATTCAGGAAATATCAAACTTATTTCAAAAGTAATTATGCAAAAGATACAAATGCTTTCTAAGAACCATCGTAAGAAAATTCCAAATTTAAAAAAATGAGTGAAGAAAAAGCATTCTAAAAAACGTTCAAAATTATGATTTTTATGGATCCTATTAAATTAAAAAAAAAAAGATGAAAATTAATGGTTGTAAATTGGTGGTGATAATCTATTCAAACATAAGCTATATTTTATGTGCATTTCTTTATCACCAGAGGATTGCAAGGGCAAAAAACTTTCTAAATTAAGATTGCTGTGATACTAAAGAGGCTAGAAAATTTAAATATGGCATGATAGCTACTTATAAAACATAATTGTTCTCCAAGAACAGTCAAAAGTACATTTGAAATTTAAAAATTGTAAATTAATCCGAAAGAGGGAAAGGCGTTCTAAAAAATTGCTAAATTATGATTTCTATGCAAACTTAGGATATAATAAACAGATTATAAAAGTAATGGCTGTGAATAAATAATGAAAACCTCTGATCCTATACAGGCTTTATTTTAAGCCTGTGCCACTACCACCTGGAGTTTGCAAAAACAACAAACTTTCTAAAAAATAAAAAAAAAAAGCCTTTGAAAATTTTTAAAATTATTTTTCTCTGGGATAATCAATTTCAAAATTAATGGTGGCTGTGCCTGTGTCAACATTGTCATTTTATGTTGGTGCCACTACCACTGGAGAGATGGTAGACATTAGAAAATAACCTTGGAATTTGTCATGAATGTTAATTTTAAGATGTAAATGAAAAAATTGAAAACCTGAAATGAATACTGAAATAATTGTATGAATTGGGTATAAAATTATCAAAATATTTTCTAAATTATCATTTATTTAGAATTAGCTTTAATTTTTCTCATTTATTTAATCTCTTTTCTGCCTAATGCATTGCAATGGTATAGTTTAGCTAAATTGTGGCTTAAGTGTTTTTTTTTTTTTTTTTTTTTTTTTTTTTTTTTTTTTTTTATTCCTAAAAGTATAATTTCTTACAGTAATATTTAGACATACAAATGTCACTGGGCATTCAAACTATTATGTGAGCAAAGCCATAGGGTTTACTAGTTTTGTTATAAACTAAGTATTTAATTTGTGATATAATATTAGATACCTGCTCCTTTTTCTAAAGAACTGAGTAGCGTTGTTTAAAATCCAATGAAACTGGGACTAGGGGGCTCTACCTTACAACATTTATAAAAATAATCAAAATCTGTGATTATCAGGGTTTGGCCTCTCCTTGTAAGTTTCTCTCTTCTTTGTGGTTAGTGTAGAACAAAGACAGTTAAAACTTGGATATATTTTAGTTGATTGTGGGTAAAGATCCTCTTTATATCAATAAATATAAAAACTTTGTTAAATCACCATATAAAGAAAAATTATATAGGACGCGTTTCGAGCTGCAAAATTACCGCTCGTCATCAGCTGGTCCAAACACGTGTTACAACAGACAGAGTGGAAATAACAGTGAAATAAAAAGGGAGGAGAATACACAGAGTGTGACAGGTGGCGCTGCTTGTCAGAGCCAAGGAGGAAGAGAAAAGTAAAGATAAACTCAAAGAAGGAGGGAGGAGATTACAAAGAGTGCCCCAGGTGGCGCTGGCTAAAAGAACCCAGATGGCAGAGAAAAACTAATAAAAGATAAAGAAAACAATTGAAAAATAAATAAAATAAAATAAAAATAAATAAATCAAATAAAAATAAATAAATAAATAAAAATCAAAATAAAATAAAATAAAATTAATTAATTAAAAAAAGATAAAAATAATAGATAAAAAAATAGTAAAAAATAATAATAATAATAATAATAATAATTAAATAAAAACTAAAATAATTATAGTAATAATAATAAACTACAAAAGTAATTTCCATGCAGGAGAAAGGGAGGGGGATGAAGAGAGATCGTTGACAAGAGTATTACAATTTTTATAAATAAAATAAGCTTCGTGATTATCTAAATGAGAAGGAGAGGCAGGATTAGAAATAATTCTGGCCATGGAAAAATTGAAAAAATGACCAACAGTAAGAAGCAATGGAAGACCTAGATAATTCCTGATTTTTAATGTATCTCTGATGTTCATCCAATCTTTTCTTCAACGCTCTTCTGGTCTGACCAATATAACCCAAATTGCAAGAGCATGGAATAAAATAAACACCCCACCGGTTCTCAACAGGAATAGGATCTTTCAAAGACGAGAATTTAATTTTATTCATAGGTTTGAAGATAACTTTAAAAACTTTAAAGATAACTTTGATAACTTTATTTCACTGTTATTTCCACTCTGTCCGTTGTGACACGTGTTTGGACCAGCTGATGACGAGCGGTAATTTTGCAGCTCGAAACGTGTCCTGTATAATTTTTCTTTTTATGGTGATTTAACAAAGTTTTTATATTTATTGATATATATTTATCGCCAGTATTTTCGGTGTTTCTCAATAAAGATCCTCTTTCATTGATAATTCTGTCCCATACTGGGAATGATTCAAAGTACCCATTTAAATTGATGACTCGTTGAAAACTTTTAGCCTATTTCTCCTGTAATTTCCGCATATATGTACACTACATTTCCTATTTTAAATTGTGCAAGAATTTTTTTACTCATTCTTTGCAACAAAATTTATTTCTTACCTGCTGAACCTTAAGTATCTCTCCTAGTTAGTTATGTTTCTGTAGTTGATGCTAAACAGTTGTATTATAAAATTATCTTATGCTCTTTTAATAATTTCTATTTTAATTTTTAGTGGCTTTATCCGAAGTTATGGCTTTTACTAAAACAATTTATGCACCTTTGCCCAAAAAAAAGAAAACCATGCCAAATAAAGATGGACTCTACAATTTGAGTGTAAATATATTTTAACTATGTTTATTAAGTTTAACAGTGTTTGGATCATGAGATAATTAAAATTTTGTGTGGAAGCTACTATTCTTCCTACTATTTCTTTTTATACAATCTCCCGTCTCTTTTATCTACAGAAATAGAGGAAATTCAGGTCATAAAAAACAATTTTTCCAGAAATATGAACTTTTGTGCTATGCTTGCGACTTTAAAAAAACAGCATCTTTAAAATGTATTGATATATTTAATTTAGTATGTAACTATTTAATAGCCTTTTTAATATATAGACTCTATTGCAATATTAATTTTCTAATACTTTTCACTGTGTAATAATGAATCTTTATTCTCTGACTTTTATTTCTTCATAAAGAACTACTTCCATGAATATGATTAAATTTGTTTTTATGCTTTAATGTTCCTGGTGAGAAATTGCATGATTGTGCAGTTGAAACACTTTTCATGAATGAAATTCTGCCATTTTTAGAATAAGTTTGTCATGTTTAGTCACGTCTACAAAAAAAAAAAAAATATGTTAACAAAGGAAGGAAAGAAAAAGCTAACTAAAAAGTAAATAAAAAATTAATTAAAAGTAATTAAAAGAATTTTCTGTTCTTTTATGAATACAAACATTAGTTAAAAATTCTTCTGCCAACAATTAGAATTTAGAAGAAATAATTCTTTTAATACTTCATCCACATTTAATGTTTTTAAAATCTTTGGTATTACCAAATCTGCATATATTTCTATAAAAAGGTTATTTGTAGCTGTTTTCAAGTAAGTGTAATGATTTTTCTCTTATAGAACACTTTCAAGCGTTCCTTTTTAATTTTATTAGTATTTAACATGTTTTTCTTGTTTTTATGTTTACTGTGTGCAATTTATTTTTAATTATAAATAAAATTTACATGTTTTAAATTTGCATGGCCAATTGTATCATAACTTTCTTGATTCAATTGAGAGAGTTCAGCATTTTCTCCCAAGCTTTTACTGTGGTTAGAGTCATTTTACTAGTTTGTTTTTAAAATTATTTATTAGATTCTATCAAAGTAACTTTTTTTTCTAAAGTACTAAAAATTTGTTTTTAGAAATAGAAAATTATTATATAATTTGAATGTCATTCATTAGTTCACAATTCTTTGTACAGTCTGAAATTTTCAATATATCAAGAGAATCAGCCATACATCATTTTAAGTTTGCAGTTTCTTATGGGATTTTTTAATTAGAGGAATGGTGAATAGTATTTTAATTTCAATTGTGAACATAATAATTTTGCTTTTGCAGATTTTGTGGCTGTGCCATAGTGTAAAATGTATATTTTAAAATAAAAGTTTGAAAGCATTTATTATTAATTTAGAAGTTTACTTTTTTGCTAAATAATTTTTGCATTTAAATTTGTTATATGAATTCTAAATAGCAAACTGTTAGTTGGATAAAATTCATTAATTTGTGCTTATTTTATTTTATTTTTATTATTATTAAGGGCAGATCAAATTTGACTAGAGTAAAAAAAAAATGTTAGTTGGTTAAAGTGTTGCAATGTTCTTCGACATGGTCACTATATTTCTTAAAGAAAAAAAAAAAAAAAAAAAGCTTACAAATGTATATAGTACATAAAGTTGAAGCATAGTTTTTAAAATATGGATTTTGCTGTATTTTCTGCTTATACATATATTTTCTTTTTTTCCAAATAGACTGATGATAAAGAATTGTATGATTTCCTCCGGCAAATGAAGAAATTTTATGAAATGTGTAAAAGTATAAAAAATATATCACCTGATATATTGAATATAGCTTTACAACAAATGTAAGTTTATTTTTATATCGTTTTACTGATTTTTTTTCTCAGCAGACCAGGTGTGGATTAGGCCTTTAGTGCCTTATGTTATATATTGCATATAATATTATTTTTTAAATCTATTTTATTATTTATTTTTCATTCGTATTGTGGTTTCATTTATTGTAATATATGCACACAACAATTAAAGAAATTTGTAATGTACAATTAACCAAAAAAAAAAGTAAAGTCTCATGCATTATAATCACCAATTTATTCCTTTCCTCTCTTCCCAAAAAAAAAAAACTTCAAAAATGGACTTTGTTGTTGTCTGCATGCTGAAATTTTCAACATCAACACTTAATATTTCAAATGAAAAACAAATTTCAGATTGCTTAAGAGGCACAAATGCCAACCTAGTGAAAAAGATTCCATGATGGGATTTGAACTCTGGCTATCATTATAGCCCACGTAGGTTCTACTGATCAAACCACATGGAATGACATCCAGCCTGGAACTTCTCACTATTACCTATTGGCAAGGCTACAAATGCAGCACAAGATGGAATATTATCTGTGAGCCACTGACTTGGAGCAAGCACAAAACTCAAATAAATCCAGCATGGAATCTATTTTCACTAGATTGGCATTTGTCCTTCTTAAGCAATTTGAAATTTCTTTTTCATTTGAAATATTGATGCAAGGTGAATTTTCTATCTGGAAAAGTTTCCAATTAATCAGCACTTAATTTTACATAATTTAGCTTGTTTGGTAAATTTATTTTAGGATATCAAACAGGATGTCATTTGGCGAAAAAAAATTGGGAATTACAAAGATTTAAAGTTTGGAACCCCTAATGTTTAATTCATTTGCAATTGTTGCAAAATAGTTTACTGTGTTATTGAGAAGTAATATGAATTAAATTCTTAAGTTTGTATTTTTTATTATTTAGGTTAAAAAAATGCATAAATTCAAAATAATTATTTCATCCACAAGATTAATATAAATATTAACATGAAAAAAAATCATGCATCAAGCATAGATTATGAAGCACTTTCCTACACATTCAGAATAATGTAACAAAACTGCACCATTTTAAAAATTAAAATATTACCAGGGATGAGATTCTTCCGTGGATCCGCGGTTTTCAGCTTTTTTGTCATTTTTGAATTTCTGCTTTTTTTTTTTTTAAATTTTCCCTTTTTTACCATTTTTTTTTTTTTTTTTTTTTTTTTTTTTTACTTTCTGAGTTTTCAAGAATTTATTTTGTGCAGACTTCTGTTTTTTATTCGTTTAAATAAAAAAAAGAATTATAAAATAATTTTAATCCACATCAAAATATGCCTCTATTTCAACACTTCAACTACGAGAAGTCCTTTATCGCATCCGGTGGCTATCTTATTTCATCGCGATCGCTCATCGAAAAACATAACGGCATTGTCTTAAAACAGAAGACTTCAACATGGGCGATTGTGTTCCGTGTATACCTTGGATTTCCAGATTTTTCGATTGATTTTTCCGCATTTATGAGATTATTATGTTTAGTGGAAAATTCGAATTTTAAAATATCACGAATTTTGACACATGGTCGCCGAAAAAGATCAATTTGTTGATTGTTCGCAGAAAGAAATTGGTAATTTCGTCGAACGATTGCGGAAAAAAAAAAGCGGAAATTTCACAAAGGATTGTGGAAAAAAAATTCTTTAAATATTAAATGTGATTTTTATCCAAAAATTGCCGGAAAACGGATATTTTGACACAAGATCACGGGTAAAATGGAAATATCGTCAGAGAGTCATGGAAAAATGTAAATTTGTTAATGGGTCACACACACACAAAAAAAATAGTCCCACGAATTTAATTAAAGAATCGCGCAAAAAAACTAATTTCTTTATAGAATCGTGGGATAAAAACGCAAATTTCGTTACAAAAATTTTAAATTTCCTCAAAAAATTGTGAAAAACGATGAATTTTGTCGACAGACGATCAAATTAGTAAAAAATTGCAGAAAAACGATCATTTCGTCACCAAAATCTCTGAAAAGTGATCAATTTCGTCAAAAAATATCGCGAAAAAACGATCGATTTTGTCTTTAAAAAAATCGTGATAAAACGACCAATTTCATCAAATAAACGCGAATAAACTGCAAAATTCGTCATAAAAGCGTGTAAAAGCAGCAAATTTTATGAAAAAACTTCAAATTTCATTTTAAAAAAACGCATAAAAACAATAACTTTCATCAAATAAGTGCAAAAAAACGGCCAATCTCGTAAAAAGATCGTGAAAAAATGACCGATTTCGTCAAAAGATCATGGAAAAGCCGCCAATTCCATCAAAAGATTGTGAAAAAAAAAGGGTTATTGCTGGATTGGAATTTTCTGTTCCAAAAACTTTTTTGATGCTTTAAAAACTAATTTTGTTGTCACATTTTTTTTTTTTTTTCCCCTCTCTGTTCCAAATCTTTTTGATTGAATGGGACCTTTGAAATTGATATATTTTGCATTTGATAATTTTCAGGGTTTTCTACTTTGCATCACTTAATTTTCAGGATTTTTCATTGAGTCGCAATAACCCCTGATATTAGTAAAATAAATTTTCATTATTGTAATCAAATACTTTCTGCCTATTTCATGTTAATAATTCCTTTTTTATTTATGCAAAGCTAAATTGTATGCAATTTATATTTATTAATAGCAATTGTATTTGTTGCGATTGAAATTCCTGTCATTGCTCAAACATCGTTCGTGCAGTTTTCAGCTTTTTTGCTTTTTGGTGAATCTCATCCCTGATATTACGTCTCATTTCACCATATGGAACTGTATAATGCATTTCAAAATTAAATTTCAGCTGTTCTCACCTACAATCAAAAAATTATCCAAATTTCTTATCAAACTGTATATGATATAGAGATTTGTATTTATTAACAATATGCATTTGAAAATTTAGTTCATTTAAGAGCTATATTTCAGTTAAAACTCCCCTTTAGCAATTTTCTTTAATAAGGAAAATGGTATGTGAATACTTTTGTGCAGCCCTGTATATGAGATATAGAATTTATATATAAAGAGTAATATGCAAAAAACTAATTAAATTTAAAAGCGCATGCCATAAAACGTACTCTCCAGCAATTATTATGCAAAGGCAGTACTGTAACCGATTTCTTTTGTGTGTCCCAATAAGTTAATAAAAATGCTATGAAGCTTTGTTTTAACATGATCATAGAGAAATTCAGTGATTTATATCCGTTTCAATACGTATGAAATAGCGTAATGTCATTAAAATACTCTCCAAATGATTTTTCTCAACATACTATAATGTAATCAAATTAGTGTTCTTGTAAATGAACCATTGATCATACATACTTCATATTCAATATTAATCATGCTTTAGTGACCCTAAATAAGCTTTACCAATTACGTTAAAATCAGAGTACATTTATGTCAGTTAGAGCATAGATACCTGTAGACGTACAGACAAACCAAATGCATAAGCACTTTTCACCTTTGTTGGAAAGTTCTAAAAAAGGGACTTAGTTAGATGTTGTGAATAACAAGTAAGTAATACAATAAACAACACAAATATTTCTATTAACTCATAAATATGTAATTAATTTGATGGATGGATATAAAATGTCACTCATATTCAGAGAACTCTTAATTTCTTCAGACTTGGTGTATCCTATTGGATACACAGCTTTACAGGAATTTTTAACATGTATAAGTAATGTTAAAATGATTGTGAAGGAAGCCATATATCAGAACTATTAAAAATAGCAATTTGTTTTTATAACACTTTTTTTTTTTCTTTTAGAGCTATGAGTTATATAAAGATTGCTTGCAACAGAATTGTACTAAGACAAAAATGTTAATAAATTTACTACCCGTTAAGATATTACTTGTAGAGTCCATTAATAGTTTTAAAAAAATTATTAAACATATATTTAATAAATCCTGACAAAAATGTCAAAAAAATGTATTTACTGAATAACCATATATTATCTAATTTTATATACCAAAAGAAAAAAAAATACTTTTTTCTGTTTCAATTTTTTTTAGTTATCAGTTTAATGTAAATTCATAATCGAAATTAAAAAGAAAAAAAAATATATATACCTTGGGGTCTGAAAAGGTGATCTCATTTTAATTTGAAATAGATGTTCAAAACAATAAATGATGTGATAATACATAACAGTACTGTTATTAAGTTGCTATTGTCTTTAATGATGATGCTATATTTTGAGCTCTTAATAAAACTATTTAAACCATAAATTCATTGAAGCTTGGATGAAATTACACTGAGAACTAAACTATTTGGTGATCGAAATATTTCAGTTTTTAATAAAACTATTTAAATCATATGAACATTGAGCTTGAATATATGTGCATAGAAAAACAAACTACTTAATGTGTAGAAAATCTCACGTTTTCCAATTTTACAACTAGATGAAAATAAGCTGGGAGTTTAACAATATTGTGGAAGAAAAGTTATATATAAGTTTTAGCTAAACTTCATGCCACTGTAAATCACAAAGCAATGTGACCTGCTGTATCCTACTCTAGGCCACACTTAGGTGTACATCAGCGGTAAAATTAACATTAAAAAAAAGTCACTGATCCCAAGGACCAGTCAGCATAAGAATTTACTGGTCCACAATCATCATCACTGGCTTGTTACTTAAAATTCTGTTAAGTCTGTTTAACTCTTTGTGTGACACCCCCCCCCCCCTTCCCTTGTAGAACCAAAATCTTTTGCAGTTATCCAAATTTTTCAACATAATAAAATGTACAGTTTTGCAAAATTTGCTAAAAGTTAAACAGTACATACGTTAAACATTCAAAAGTTAAACATACATAAAAACTATAAAATTATTAAATATTTTGTTTTAGATTATTTACTTCAACTGACTAAGGTTTAATGCAATTTAATTTTTTTTATAAAATATTATTTATGTTTGGTTGTGGTTTTCTCATGGAGGGGAAAGATTGTGTTTACCTGTTAGAGGTGGGTGAAAGTTATTGGTTTTGCAGACCACTAAATTTTTCAAATCAGTAGTCTGATTGAATTTTATGTGGTCTCAGACCAGTGGTCTGACCACCAAGGATTTCCAATGCTGTTCACTTTACCTAACCATGGAACATCACATAGAACTTACGTCTCAGTCAATGGAGGATATTCTGTTGATGTCACAATCATGTAGTCAAGGCAAAAATGTCTAGTGTAAAGAAGGGAAGGTTCTGTAGACATAATGTAAATCCCCGTTAGCCAATAGAAAAGTTCATTGGGAAAGCAGAACAGCTTCTCTTCTTATCAGTTAGTTCTTTTGGTAAATTACCAGTACCACATGACTTTATTCAACCTCGAACTCATATTTGGAATAAAATCCATTATCAAAGCTGATGCAAAACCTCCCAGTGTTAAATCTCAAACTTCCTTAGAACTTACAGACTTGCCAAGTCTCCCGATTTTTAATCATTCTCCCGATCTCCGGCTTATCTACTAATTTCTCCTGATTTCTCGCTTTTCTGCAAATTTTTCCTGGTTTTCTACGATGTATGAAAATTTTATCTTTGTTTCCCGTTATTACATAAAATAAAACCAGCCAACCAATTTATCATAACGAAGAAAGCCAGAAAACCATTATTTCTCTTCAGTGATTGGTTAGTGGGTTTGACGTCACATCGTGAGGAGGTGTGGTTACGGCGCAACTGCCCAATAAACATGAAGTGTCGCAGGTTTCGATAGATAAATAGTATAAGCTATTGTTATGTCTGTGTTAGCTGCTATTTTGAATATTGTCGATCAGTGGAGCGAAATCGCATATAATTTTTTATTTTGTGATATGTTTTGCAATTTTTTTATGAATTCGTAAATATGGCATCAAAAAAATAAATACAAGTCTTATCAATCTTCGTTTACTGAAGAATTTGAACACATCGTGCCGTCATCAGAAGGAAGTTTGTACGCTGTGTGTTCTTTTGATTTTAAAATTTTGCATGGTAGCAGAGCTGATGTTGTAAAGCCTATTGGAACAAAAAAACATCTGGCACAAAAAAGCAAAAAACGATCTAAATTGACTAAAAAACTTTCATTTTCTGTTGATAAAACAGATCAACGTACTATTAAAGTGGAATGCCTTTTTATTTCATTTTTATTGGAGCACAATGTACCACTGAGTGCTTCCGATCACGCTTCATTACTTTTTTAAAAAATGTTCTCGGACAGTGGTGTGACGAAAAAATATGCCTGTGCTAGGACAAAAACGACTTCAATTGTGAAAGAGATGGCTAGTAATAGTAAAGATACTATAATTGACATCTTAAGATCAGTGCCATTTACAGTGTCAACAGACAGTTGCAATAATGCAGATACAAAGATGTACAAATTGCATTTATATTCTTACTAGTTATTTTACCTAACTTTTTGTTTGTTTTTGGCCTTGGTGCAGCATGTCACTAATGAAATTATTGCGCCATAAAATTCCCATCAGCCACAGTTTAAAATAAAATAATATAGTGACTAATTTGTGTGTATTAAATATGCGAATTTTTGAGTAGTGTTTTTCTTCTATCAATAACTTATTATCAATAACCATTGTGTTTTAATGCGAGGTGTGTGGGCAAGGGGCTTAAAAATAATGAAATAATCTCCTGATTCCTATGCAAAAATCTCCTGATTTTTTACTTTTAGAGGTTGGCAAGTCTGTTATTATATTTACTGAACCCAAACAGATGAAAGGCTGAGTAAATGTTGCCTAGGTCTGTAGATAAATTTCAGACCTGCAGTATGGCAGTGCAATGCATGAGGCATGGCACTATTTATACTGGGCCATTGCAGTGATTTTAATTCTGAATAAATTAGAATATTTTTTATTTAAGATTGAAATATATACCTGCTTTTGCATTACTTAATTATTTAAAAAAAAAAAAAAAAAAGGGATGGTAGGTTCAAGGCACATTTAATCACATTTTGTATTTTAGTATTTCACAGGAGGAATTTGTGAAATGTTTCTTTAGTACAAAGTCTTGTAAAAGTATGTCCATAATAAAGTAAATATAGATATATGTATCCATTTTTTATGTTAACTTCTAAATTTTCTATTTATTGAAAATAATTTTTGGAGTTTAAAAATTTTAGTTTTTCTGTTTAATTTGTGTATTTTGATGCAGTTTTTCTCTTTTCACAGGCAAAAAGTTAAAACTGAAAGAAAAGATTGATTACATCTTCATAAACTGACAGTTATTCTCTTCACTTAATTGTATTATATTTTTATTTTTTATGTGAAAAGCATAATTTGTTTCATTATTTGAAAATGTACTCTAATATCAGCCTGGATGCACATTATAGTGATTAATTTGATAAAATTAAGCAAATTATTAGACAAAATTCATATACTTATGTATTTATGTTATATATATATATATATATATATATATATATATATATATATATATATATATATGGAAAAATCAGATACATAGAAATTTGTAAATGTAAAATATGTATTGTTTCATTGGTTTATTGAATAGTATTGTCTGAATTACTTTGGTTGCATTTATAAAAATATTGATATGATCTTTATTATTGTTAGCCAGGGTTGGCAAGTTTTTGACGCATGACGGTTTTTACCGGATTTTACCATGGTTTTTACCGTCATGTCAAAAACCTCCTTGTCAAAAATGTCAAAAACTACATTGAAAAAATAAAGCATTTAAGAATCTCTGTAAATGTAATAAAAATTTAAGAATAATTTTAAAGGTAAAAGATTTTTACTTATATAGTCAAATTTATGTTATAAAAATATGCTATATGTTATTTTTTTTAATTTACTTTAAATAATAACCAAGTAATTTAAAATAAAATGTAAACAAGACATAAATGGTCTGACATGGTAGTTTTAAGAAATTTTGATTAAAAAAATATTTCATGACTTTTTAGATAAAAGTATGGGTGCTTGAATGATCTTTAAATTCATATATATTTGCACAAAAGTTAACAAATAAAAACTATGGTATATAAATGTATAAATTATTATTTTATTCTGATTTTTCTTAATTTTTTTTTTTTCTATTCATTAAATTTTAAGTATGAAAGCTTCCAAATAAAATTGGCCTTAAAAGTATCAAAATTTTATAATATAAAAATTTTAAGATTCCGCCTATTGAATTGGGGGAAAAAATCACTGTTTAATTACATTAATGAAATGCATAAGACAAGCATTTTGAAATATTATATATAATAATATTCGGTAGTACTTGATTATCCTGTCGACCAAAAAGCTATCACCAAACTATAAGATTAAATGCCAATAAAGGATGATCGTGAATGTCACATTCATTCACGCTAGATAAGATACATGTGTTTAAAATGTCATTAGATGATTTTTAATCTCACTTTTTATTTGTATTTTTATTAAAGGTATACTAATTTATGTCTTCTTTTGCTTTTTAAAATAAAAATTATGTAAACATGTAAAATTCGGCTATTAATTTGACGAAATTGGTCGACAGGATAACCAAGTAGTACCTAATATTCAAATTTATTCAATGACCAGTCCTTGACATCTATTGTCATACCATATAATAGCATTTTTGAATCTCTGAAATGATTTTAATACATTTTTGAAATGAAATGTTATTTAATGATTATAATAACCTTTTATCATCATTTAATATTAATTTTCATAGCAGGTAGTAGAATGTATATTAATGGAGATTATGACAAATATTGTTTTTTCCATTTTTTACACTTGTATTTTTAAATGTTTCCCATTTAAGAAATCTTTCTTTTAAATACATTTAACCAATGTAATTGAAATTAATAATAATAATAAGAACAATAAAGAAAAATCAATTAGAAATGAATTGTAAGCTGTACTTGCACTATAAATTGGCAAAAAATCGAAAATGATAGGTTTTTGACGGAATAAACCGGTAAAAACACGGTTTTTACCACTGTCATGTCGAAAACCAGTTTTTGACGTCAAAAACCCAACCCTGTTGTTAGCATGTTAATACCATATTCTATAAAAGAATAAAGGTAGCAAGTGCATCCTGACTGATATTCAAGGCATTTTATAACCAAGATTTATATTGGACTGTAATCTGAATTGAAATTTTGAGTTATTATTATTTATTGGACTGATTAAAAGGGTGTTAGGGATACTTTTTAAATTATTTATCAAGGCAACATTTGATCATCCTTTTTTGCAATAATGGAACTCTAATATTGCATAAAAGCAAGTGGCTTGTCACACATTGTTTTTAATCACCATTTAAATTGCTATTTTGTTATTTCTTTACACACATTCAAAAAATTATCTTCATATTTATTTGAGTGATATATGAAATAGCCATGAGCAGAGGTGGGGAATTTTTCAAAAATCTTACCAGCCAAGGATTTATTTCACACGCCTGCACGATGCAACACACACGCAGTTGAAAATAGTTATGACAAAATCGCACACAAACCTACTATTAGTACAATACATTTTCGTAATTCTTTTTTTTTCTACAATATTAAGAAATACATGCAACATGGGTAAGCTTAATATAAGATAGAACTTAATACCATATGTACACTGCAATAATTCTGAAAGTTAAAATATCTAGATTGAAAAAGTGTCTCTGATACTGGGTCCATTACTTACAGTTTTTCAAAAACTAAAAAAAATGCACTCACCTTGCCAGAAAATTCACTTGCCACTGGCAAGCAAAATGATGTATTTCCCCACCCCTGGCCATAAGTAATTTTTAAAGAGATACTTTTAAAACAATTTTTGGTGGGAAATAAAGAGATGATGGGTCATATAAAAAAAAGATATTTTTTGAATTAAAATATTGGAAATGTTACTTTATGATTTGAGTATGATTTTTCAAAAGTCTGTATGTTTTAGGGTTATGGAAGCCACTAGGTTTATATGAATTGCAATGGAATTTTTATGCATGCCTCAGTTTACAAAAACTCTCATTACTTAATATATTAATAAATGATTATTTATTACTTCACTAAATGTATTGGATGTATGAAATTAATATTCTAATAAAATTTTGATTGGTTAAGTTTTTTTTTTTTTTTTTCCCCTTGGAAGGATAATGAAATGTAGCAAAATTAAAATATCTCAGCTGGTCTGAGATAATTATTGTTTTGAATTGATGTGTTTTTTATATATTGTAGATTGGATATTTGTTTTTGTTTGTTTGTAATAGTATTGAGTAAGTGCCTTATCAATTCTCACTTATGTTTGTGCAAGACCTGAAGTTGTCTTTGTTTTACTGTTATTTAGAAAAAAAAAAAAAAAAAAAAAAAGTGATAGAATCATCTTATTACATTTTTTATGTATTTGATCTAATTTCATCAATTATGTGCATTTTATTTTTGTATAAATGAGCATTTAACAATAAAAAAAATTTTCACAAAAATAGATGCTTATTTTCAATTAATGTGAATATACAGTACAAAGTCAAAAATCTAATAATGCTTATTAAATAAAGAATACTTCTGCATGGAGTCCTTGTAGTTTTATATCTTCAACATAATACTATCGGAGAAAAGGCAGGCGAAAATAAAATAATTATTGCATATTAGGGATGCATTGAATATTTGGTATTCGGCAATGTTACTCAATATTTGGTTAGACTGAATATCAAACTATTTCAGTTAAGCCGAATATTAAACTATTCGGTTAAACCAAATATCAAACTAGTCTGCCTTCCTTACAAATCTCTCTCTCATGGTTGTTATTTCATCATCCATCGATTAAACCACTAATTTTTAAAAGGAAATTGTATAGGGTGGTTTGAAAAAAAATCATCAAAATTTTCAGATAAAATTCTAATTGTGTGAAAAATTTGTCATTTGTAACTAAAAGAATAATGCTTTTTTTTTTTTATATCATTTAATAAACCATTTTTGAAAGTAATGATGAAAATTAAATGCATACCTACTAGAGATGAGTTAGGCTTGTTTTTCGGGGCCCAAGCCCAACGATTTTAAGTCAGAGCCTGAAAGATATTTTGTCACAGAAGCCCAATATGAAAAATATATAAAACGAAATTGTATAATATTTATAAATTGTTTCAAAAGTGATACCTCATTCTTAAAAACTTCTTATACAAAAGTAACTGTTAAATGAAAATTTAAATCCAATCTTATCAAAATCTGTATTAAATAAAAGTCAGGGTTGGGTTTCTTATTTTTTCCAGGACATTTGAAGAAACTATGAAAAACTAGAAGAAATGGAAAGAAACAAACAGAAAACAAAACATGCTCAAAATTAAAGTATATTGACTATGTAAAATAATTAAACCAAAAAAATAACTATATGAAATCTAAATTGGAAAATTTAATTAATGTTAAAAAATATTATTTTTGGAAAAGTAAATTATTTTTTTAATGACAAACTTGAGACACTGCAGACATTTATGGGTGATGGATTTTATAACTTTAGAAATAGAGGGATGCTTTTTATTTATTAATATGCCATTTATGTAAAAAGAGAGAAAAAAACTACTTGCAAAATGTTAATTTTTCATATAAAAATGCATTATTGAAAGCTGTGCAACATAGTAAATATACAAGTTTGCATTTATTTATATTAGTATCTAGCATGCATATCTGAATGCTGATTTAAAAAAGCTATTTTTTTTCCCTCAAAATATCTATGGTATATATAAAAATCTAAATGTCAGTGGGCAGTTTTTCATCACTAAATTTTATTCCTTATTTTTCATCTAAATTTTTTGCAAGAATTCTAATAATAAAATTTAAGTGAAGAAAATAAAATTTAGTGATGAAAGACTGCACACTATCTAGATTTTTACACTTATGACTGTGTCGAAATGCTTCTTAAAATTCTCAAAGTTTTCTGTAGGACTTGAAAGTTTTCTTTATTTCATCTACTGCTAAAAGATTTTTTTTTTTATGTTAATACTTTGATGCTGTAAGAAAAATGAAGATTTTAATGGATTTATTTAGTATTGTAATTATTGTACTATAATTTACTAAGAAACCTATAAGCCTATTTCTTCTGGCCTGTTTTTTTCCTCTGCAGAAGAAACTTGCCAACCCTGATATAAATATACTTCATATTTAAAAGGATTCTCATATTTTTTCCTCCATTAACTAGCAAATTTGGTGAACACATTTGTGTTCAATGAATAAATGCATATAATTTGCAAAAATTACCATTTGTAAGCTAAAGAATCAAACATTTATAAAATTTTTTGTAAAAAGTGTACATCTTTACCTAGAATATTGATATATGCTTCCTTTCTTACAAGTTTTTTTGTGGTTATCAGGTATCTGAAAATCAACGTAAACTAAAAAAAATTACACTATCTTAGAAGTCTGATGCTTTTGTGCAAAGTGACTTTAAAAACAGACATTGTCCTCAGCATGCACAGAGTTCATGATGACAAAAAGATTCAACTAGCTGACCTGCCTGGCATTGCCTGGGCCAGTGATATTGTTTAGTTTTTAAATGTGTTATCTGTTTTCGAAATGACTCTTAAATGAATTTGAAATTTGTATGATTTTTTATCATTAACCATTTCACCATCTAAACTGAATTAAGTTGGGAGTAAAAACACTGTTTCCCCATACCTGTTGCCAGTCAAGTGGTTAATTCCATTTTGTCAGAATTTTTATTTTAAAATGGAAATATCGCAAAAAGATATTGAAAGCATATGCTGTATGGTATTTTATTTTCTGCACAATTTGATTTTTAGAGTCTATGCTAAAGCAAACGACAATGCCAGAGCCAGTGTTGAATTCAGGGGGTGGCCGGAGGGGGGGAGGGGAATAAGGGAAAAATTTTTGTAGGGGTTGTAAATCTGGTCTATTGAGATTGCTTTATAAGATTGTGTTGAAATATATAAGTTTAGATAATTTTAGCTTAAAAAGAATTACCTGTCTGTGAGTTTCTAAGTTACCTTCTTTAGCCTGTGTATTTGAAAGGATTAAAATACATATTTTTTAAAACCAGTTGCATCATCAATTAAAAGAAAGTTTGTAAGAGTACATTTCTGGTTAGTTTATATCTCTGAAATTGTGCCCTGGAGGGACGTTGTTATAAGGAATAAATTTTTGGAAAAACAATTTTTTTTTTTTTGTCAATAGGCAGCTTTTTTTTTTCAAATTTATTATAGCATTTGAGACCTAAAAGTATGATCTTTCGAAATATGTCTTTTATGTTTAACTGTGTTGAGCTGTTTGGTTGATTTGGATTTTAAAAAAATGATCCAAAAATAATCTCGGAAAAATGTTTTTCTTATGTTTCAGTGCGTAAATGTGTGCATGTGCAACCTTTTTTTGTTCCCCGAACATCAAAGAATTGACTTTTTATAAGAATGTTTTGTTTCATAATTAATAACTTGGAAACTTATAAAAAAAATTCTGAGCTTCTGTTATATCAGGAGAGACCTTGAACTAACTTCACAAAAAATTTGAGCCTCATATGTACTGTAGATTTTGCTAGTCATTGCATACCCACAGGCAGAGTGAGTTGTTCTTTTATTAGTACAAATAATCACTAAAGTTATTTTTATATGAAAAATGACTGACTCATGCACAATAGAAGATTAAATATTTTGCAAGCCTCCAGCTAATTCTCGTCTAGTAAAACCAGAAGAAAATATCTCTGTAGTGTGTAACTAAATAATAAATAATCTGATTAAAAATATCTTCTGCTAACGAAAAGCCAACTAAAAGCAAATTCACTGTTGTGTTTCCTTTGATTGGTGCCTAATCAATAGATCATTGCCAGAAATTCAGTAGACATAATTCTGTAATTATCACAAATTTTCATTTGAAACAGCAATAAAATACTAAAATAAGCACGAGTTCAGTTCCCCTGTCATTTTGATAAATATAGCATTAAAATGGCCTGAAAAGGAATAAGTATGCAATTTTAAGCAGAATAAAGTTCTTTCAATCTTTTCTACACATAAATGAATAAAATTTTCCAGTTTCAGAAGAAATGAGCCTGAAAACTGGAATAAAAATAGAGTCCGTGGCCCGGGCTGAGCCCTTCTCATCTGTATTACCTACTTCTAATAGTGTGTAAAATTTGCCTTTTGGAAATTGAAGAATAATGCAAAAAGAAAAATTGAAATTCATTAAACTCCTTAGATTGTGCATCTCCCTTAAATTTGGGAAAATATTATGAAGTTTCATATAATGTATATATTTTTTTAAATTCCCATCAGTTGTAATCATCAATAATAGTGTTGTATGTGGATAAAATTAAATATAAATAGTTACTTCTCTCATTCCCCCCCCCCCTTTCCTGTTTTGAAACAGAAAAAAAACCATCAAAATATTTTCTCGGCACAAAAGTCAATCGCATATTTTGACTTTCATCTAGAAAATTAGCAGCTACACTCTTGCCAAAACTAGATTCATCTGTTGAGTCACTCTCATTGACATACCCAAATGGTCGCTACTTTCTTCAGACATAAATTCATGTTACAATACGATCATACTGATATCTTCAGTGAAAGTAATTTATTTTGAGAAATTTTTGGGCCAAATTTTTACCAAGATTATTTATAAATTTTATGTCTGTGAAAATATTATTATAAAGGAAAATGGTATTTAATAAACAGCATGTAATCTGGAAGTATTTGGTAAGGTGTTTTTTTTTTTTTTTTTTTTCTCTCAATACCAGTAATGTTTTGACCTTGGAATGTACAATATTGTGTTGTAGATTTCCTTGTATAATAGTCACATCTAGTCTTTCACGAGGAAGAATTGGCAAAAAAGTGAAACTATTAACCAAGTAAACACAATAGAGTAGTATTTTTTAATTTTTGCAATGTTTTTAAATTGTGAAAATTTTTATAAAATTATTTTTCATTTATTTTAGTAATTTAAATTTAAGCAATTTTATGAAATAAAACACTATGTATAAAAGCACTTTCAAATAGTATTTGTTGAAACAGTGTGCATTAAAGGAATTTTATAGAATTGTTACTGTTTTCTCTTTCACTTTGTAGTATAGGCAAGAAATTATGCTGAGATTTTATTATCAAAATTTGACATTAGAGATTGAACAGCAAAGCTAATCTTATGCAGCTGTCTCTGATATTACAATAACAAGGAAGAACCCGTTGAATATGGATGAAAGGAAATGTTTAAAAAGGAACTGTTTAATCGACTTATAATAAACCTACAAAATTAGTTACACAGTAAAAAATTCATTACATAATTGGTAAATTTAACTCTTAAAAAAAAATGACGTTTAACCTAAACAAAATATTACAGTAGAACCCCGATAATCTGGATTGGGTTTTTCACTTTTTTTTCAAATTTGAGAAGCGATTGGCTAATTTCTTTAACATTAACTTGTTGCAGCGTCGTATTCTGAATAATAAAACAAAAAATTTTTCGCCAATCGCTTCTCAGAGTTGAAAAAAAAATGAAAAAACCAATCCGGATTATTGGTGTTCTACTGTACTTCTATAAAACTCAGTTGTAGAAATTGTTAAAACTTAACTTTTATCGTACATGTAAGAAGTAAAAAATAATAAAGATCTGTTATTGAGATAAAGTTATCAATTAAGGCTGATCATTTTAATTGAAAACTTTAAATCCGGATGCTATTAACTGAAACAGATACTAGTAAATTATTGATATTCTTTTAAGTGTAAATGAAACCAATGCATTTTTCCCTTTGCTTTTAATAAAAATGGAGTACTACTGTTGCCACAATTAGAAAAACGGTATAAAAAGATACAAAAATAAATTAAGATACAATTTTCAAACAAATTGCACTTAAAAGTACATTTCTCTCCCTATGCGAAGGTGTAAAAATTTAAAGTGTGCAATGTTTAGAAGTTTAAAAATTTACAGTTGCAAAATTTTATTTCAGTGTGTTGCCATTCAGTAAATGATGCATGCGTTATGCACAGACACATTTGGCCTTTATAATATTGACATAGGTTTTTAGAAGTTTCAATTTGCAAGTTTCGCTCATTACTCCACCGCTTATGTGGTTTTCCGTTTCAATGCTGTGAGAGATTTTGAATTAGACAGTGAGTCTAATTAGTGAGAGATTTTGAATTTTGAGACAAAATATTTTCTGGACTGTGAGAGAAGAAGTAACCTTGCAGATAGACCAATCACTAAGTTATGAGTATTCATGAGCACAAAAATTGAACTTAGGATCGCAAAATTTTGCACAGTTCTTGATCTTTCGTCACAGATTGCTTTGCTTTCTTGAATTCCCAATCTATTTCATATGTTCTCTTTCATATGTTTTCATTAACAGTAGACATGGGAAATAGAATTATTTTTGGTTAACAGGTTACGATGTCGCATACTTGCACAAGTAACAGGTTCCAACAACCTGTTATTTTTATAACATGTATCTAATGGTATCCTGTTAAATGATGTTTTATTTAGAAGACTTTTAACAAAATGTCTGAAATAATTTTGAGACGTCAGTAAAGACGCTGTTTTTTGATCAGATGAATCAACACCATTAAAATCAGTTTTTGGTAATCTTAATTTTTACAGGACAAAACTTACCTAGTTATGCTACTTTTTAATTTCAAGCATTTTCAGCTTTTCTGGCACTAAAAACACATTTTCCATTTATGGTAACTAAAGTGTCAAAAATTCATAAAACTCTAAGCTTAATAACTCGGTAAGTTTTAGCTGTAGATACATTATTACTGTCTTAAGGATGCTAGTCACTCAGCGGCCGAAACCCTCTCGGTAAAGTTAAATCTATTGGGGATTGATGCATCCTTATATTCAAAATATCTCCTTAAGAAATTAATATTTTTAACTTGTTTTTTAGTGTTCTCTCAAAGGATGTCACTTTTTTTTTGTCAAAATATTTCTAAAATTCATACTCAATTTAATATATAATGTTTAAAAAATAACGAACAACACGTTTAAATTCAATAATTCTAATAAAATTATAGATAAATTTAAAAAATATTTTGAAAACTTAGAAAAAAAAGAGACATTCTTTAAAAATAGAATACTGATTTTTTTTTTTTTTTTTTTTTTTTTTTTTTTTTTTAATATTAATTCATCAAGGAGATGTTTTGAATATAAGAATGCATTAAACGCCCATAGACTTAACATTATGGAATGAAATTCGACCCCTGACTGACTAGCACCCTTTATGATTAGAACATAAAAAAAATTTTTTGACTAAAGCTTACAGGATCCAGACATTGTAATTTTTTTATATTTCTTAACTATTCAAAAAGCACCTATATTAATGTAAATTGGGTTTTAAATGATGCATAATAAAATCTGAAACATTTTTTGCAGTTGGAACTATGCCACTAAAACTAAAGGTTTAGAAATTAGCTTTTGGTAAACGATAACAAAAGATGCCCTGTCCAAAAATAAACACAGTTTTAACATAATTTGTAAAAAAAAAAGTTTGTTCCCGACTTCATTGCTGCCATACATATCGATGCGTATGCAGTCCGAACACTACAAGACTAGGAAAATATTATCTATATTTTTTTAATCGTATGCAGTTTAGCAATACAGAACTAAAAACATGTTTTTTCCATACTTGCTGATTAAAAAGCTGAAAATTCCTTAAAGTCAGTGGTGTAGTCCTGGGAAAAAAAGTGGGGGGACGCTCCTAGCCTCGAACATTAGGATGTCTATCACCCATACGGCTAAATTGATTATGAATTCCAGGGATATATAATTGAAAAATTAAATTTAAATTTAAAAAAATAAATTTAATTTTTATTTTAAAAATAATTAAAAATTTAAATTAAATTAAATTTACTTAAAAATAATTAAAATTTTAAACATTTGATTTAATTATATTTAAAATTAAAAAAAACTTTAATTTAATTTAAGTTGTTTATATGAATTATTTATTTATTTATTTTGTACTTAGTTATTCAAGATGGAAAAGAAATTCATTCAACGTATTTTATTTTATGTTACAACAATTTTAACAATTTTTTACTTCAAACACAATTTTAAATACAGGGTGATTCTAAATTCATGGTAAAAACTTTAAGTAGTCGATTTGGCCCCTTTTTATTTCAAAAATTTTTCTTCATACCAGAAAATTCATGTACTATTTAGGATAGGCATTTCATGATTACAAAAAAAAAATTCCTGGTATGAAATCGAAAATTTTGAATTTAAAAAAAAAAAAAAAGAAAAGAAAAGAAAAACTAGCAAATCTGTCAAATACAGAAAATACATGAAAAAAAAATTAGTTTTTTTTTAAAATCAGAAATTCATACCAGAATTTTTGAAAGAAGAATTTTTTCTTTAAATAAATATAAAATGTCTTTCAAAAATATAGAAAATAATAGCATAAGAATTTTCTGATGTTAATGAGAAAACTTGAAATCATAAAAAGGGACAAATTGAGCCCCTGGTGTTTGTACCCTAACGCGTCACTTGCACCCATACATTCCTATACAATAAATTATTGTTACAGTGTCCACAAGCTAAACGAGCCATTAGAAGGTGTTCCCTGTAAGAGGTCTGCACGGGTCAAAATTTCCAGGCTCGAGTCCGATCCGATCCATAAAGAAAAGAATTGACGGCCTGATTAGGCCCGATATAATAGCTAAATACAAGTCCCAAGCTTAGAATGGAGCGGAAAAGTAGTTAAAATTTCGCCCCGGCCCGAGTGAATTTCTACAGAACATAGATCTTTACCTTTGCGGAAGAGTTCTGACCAAAAAAACTTATCTTAGTCTTTTTTTTTCCATGTTTATGATCTTCATTTATGCAGAAGTGCCGTAAACTGCGATATTTATGCTTTTAAAGAACCTTTGTTTGTATGTAAATGTTTCAATTATCTTTGGTATTTTTATTAATCCATATTCCATGTAATGGAGACATAAAAATCCAAAAAAAATTATGTATGGTAAAAATAAAATCTTCTAAGACGGAATCGCTTTGGAAAGAAAAAAACGTTCTCTTCTTAGCAGGCGTAAATGTTTAGCATATTTCTTCTCGCGTATTATTGTATTTATTTTGCATGGATGAACAGAACAAAAGAAGTTAAAAAGAAATTTCCAGCTTTGTTTAAAAGAAAATTCCGTCATAGACAGGGCTTTTTTTCATGAGTTTAACTCTATTTTAATAAGCCTAGAAATCTAAAATTCTTTAAAAAGAATAAATTCTAATGTTTAATTGTAGAATAATGACGACTTAAAAGTATGACTTTTTTGTAAAAAAAATTTAAACCAAGGCAAATTTTACTGATTTATGAACAGACTTGGCCATGTCAAGAAAGAGATTTTCATATGGTATGATTCAACTGGAACTGATTATTTTAGTTAGTGAAGATTAAGAAGAATGAAATCAGTCCCGGCTTCGTACGGAAAAATAAAGTTAGGCCCGATACTCCGAGAAAAAAGAAGGGCTGAGCGCAGCCTGAATGCCGTTAATGGAAATCGGCCCGAACCCGGCCCGTGCAGATCTCTAGTTCCCTGTATCAACTCATAAATGTTAATTTCCACAATGCTCATTTTCACTGTTTCGATTTTTTCAGTCTTTTTTTTAATGAAGATGTTTTGACTTTCGAATCCGGTTCCAAAAATGAAATTATTCAAACGAAATAAAAAAGGTGCAAATGTAATTGAAAAAGTAAAAAACGGCCATTGTAGCAATAGGCCTCAGATATCAATGCAAAAATAGTTTTAAAATATTTAAATGCAAACGAGATATTTAAAAAAAAAATCTTCCATCTTCAGAAAGCGGGTGTTTTCTCGTGAGGGAATTAAGTAGTCCTTTAGCACATAAATTCTAGTATATAATATATATTTTTTTTACGTACCACACAGTAAAACTAACTGTGTAACTAAATGAAAAAAAGTGTAAAACAATTAAGAAAGTTTTTCTGACAATTAACGTTCATTGCAGTCCTATATATGAATTTATTTGTATCATATTTTCACAGTAAAACTTATTTATGCTAAAAAAAGATAATATTCCTGTGAAACTCAATTTTTTTCAAATCCCGCCCACATGTTGTGAGTGGCGCTACTTGCGCCACACTTATGCGCGGAGCCCGAAATTTGAATCAATGTCATCTTTCAGATGTATAAACGCGCCTACAAAATTTCATTTGGCTAACACAAGTCTTTCTTAATGTTGGGATTTTTTTTTCCGTCAGTGTATATATAAGTATATAAAGCTCTTAGAGGTTTTCAATAGAAATAAATAATAAAAGAAAATATCAAATAGCATTATTTATTTAAACCTCATCTTTTATAAATTAAATTATACCTAATTTATAATAGTGTTTTTATAAATTTTGTTACAGAAAACAGTTTTTATATTCATGATCTCATAACTCAAATGAAAACGCACTGACGGCAATTATTATTCATAGATCCAATTATAGCTTATTTTCTTCTATAGGCTTCTTTTATCTTCTATGTGTCCCTGTAAATGAATGTTATGTTCATTGTGTACCACATTCTATCTTGTTGTAAACTTGAGTAATGTACATCAATTTCATTATGTTTAAAATATCATTAAAATACACAGCAAATGATTCCCCCCCCCCCCCCCCCACGCGTAGACTTAATGCAAAGAATTCTTTTAAATGGCCCTGTAAATCAATTGGTAATGATTCACACTTCATTTTCAATACCGAATATGCTACAGTAAACCACAATAATATATATCAATTTCATAGCAA
This sequence comes from Maratus speculifer, assembly GCA_964019185.1. Lineage (NCBI taxonomy): Eukaryota > Metazoa > Arthropoda > Arachnida > Araneae > Salticidae > Maratus > Maratus speculifer. Next base: position 42,022,579 of record OZ025301.1, read on the forward strand.
TTGGATTATATTTACACGAGATAGAGCACGAATAGGCAGACTTACGAAAAGACAAACTGAATTTATAAGCACTTTTCAACTATGTTGAAAAGTGTTGCAAATGTAATGCTATTAAAATAGGTTATATTTGACGCAAATCTAGTTTGCACACCACATTATTAAAATTTAACTAACCTTTTATATTTTATTTCCTTGCAGAATTTCTGCTTAGATTTTCTTAATTGGAATTATTTAAATGATTTATTTTTTATCAGCTACGAAATGCGTTGTTAAGCAACTGACGAAAGAAAATGGAATATGTATCATACCAAATACGCAAAAGGATAAAACCTTTTAGGACTTTATTATTGAAAAACATCTCTAAATCTCTACAAAAAATTATAAACATAATTTTAAAAAAGATTGAGAAATATAAAATTGACAAAATTTCAAATGAATGGGAATAATTTAAAACAGGGCGCAAAATTTCCACTCGCCAGCTCGCCATTGGCGAGTAAGTTTCATCTTTTAAAATGTTGTACTTCAAATCAAACTATGCACAGCAATACACGGAAGTATTTCAAAATGAAGCGATGGCATTTATTTTCCAAAAGAATTAAAAGTGCCCCGTCGCCTATTTCTTCGTCTTTCCTACGGAGGAATGAAATTTCCCTGTCTGCATTCGTCTCCCGCCCCTACTTTCGTACCGCGCATGCGCCAATCCAGAATAAGATCGCTGTTCACTCCTGCGCGAAGAGATTCAGGTTTCGTCACCTAAGCGCACCTGCTTAAAATACGGTAAAAAATATGCGCTCTCTTTCAAATTTTTTGTTTCTTTCGATTTAGTATTTTTCTTGTTCTGTGGTAAATTAACTACAGAACAAGAGTTCCACTGTAGCAATTAAACTGGTGTTTCAGTTATTTTTTTATTAATGTCATGAAGAAAAGACAAAGTAATACTATTTAGTCCTTTTTTACTAAAAGTAATAGATCAAACGAAAAATGTGATAAAAATGCGATCACAAATGTTGAAAATAAACACGTGCAAACTCAAGTTAAGCAAAGTGAGATTGAGAATGAATCTTTGGCGCATGGTTTAACGCGCGCCATAAAGTTAAACTGTTATGTGAAAGGAATAATAAATAATGCCAGCCTGAAAGTAAAACATTAACAACATATTTAATAAAAACAAAAACAAATAAAAAGTTACATGATTAAATTAATTAAGAATTAGCGTTGCAGACAGTGAGATCGTTACACACGCACGATCGCTCAACAGAGCACAGTTCGAATCAACTCGTGAAGTCTGGGCAAGAATATTCGTTCCTCCGGAGAGGTTGCCGGAAAAAGTCAGTCTCGCCAAAGGCGGTGAAAGTTTGTTAGCTTGGTAGCTTAGCGCTACTTTGGCGGAGCAGTCCGCTGCACACTCCCTCCGCAGTGTCATTGGAAATGAACATAACGTCGGGGTGGCCGAACGAGTCGTCCAGTACGGGTAGTTGGTACAGGCTGTTGATTGCACAAAGGTTGCACAACTGGGACAGTTTTTTCGTTGAGTAAAGGTTTCACAACTGGGAAAGGTTTTTCGTTGAGTAAAGGTTTCACAACTGGGACAGGTTTTTCGTTGAGTAAAGGTTTCACAACTGGGACAGGTTTTTCAGGGTATAAAGGTTTCTCAAGGGTTTCACTATCCATTGTTGTGAAAGCTGGCTTGAGTCTGTCAATCGAGATGGTTTGTCCCCCTCTGATTTCTAGATCAAAGGTTTTATTACCTCTAAGAATGACCTTAAATGGCCCGTCATATGGAGGTTGAAGTGGTTTTCGTACACCATCATGTATTATGAAGACGTGAGAACATACAGTCAGGTGTGGGTGCACGAAAATTGATCTCTGGCCATGGCAGGAGGTGGGGACTGGTCGCGCTGCAGCAAAATGGGACTTTAAGTCCTCCACAAGTTGCTTCGGTGAGGCATCTGCTGGTGTCGCTTCGAAAAATTCGCCTGGCAGTCTAAGAGGCTTTCCATAAACTAACTCAGCAGTCGTTGCACCAACATCCTCTTTGAAGACTGATCGAAAACCAAGCAGCAATGTGGGCAAGGCTGCAGACCACTGGTCAGTGTTGTGGGCTTTTAATGCTGCTTTTAAAGAACGATGGAATTCCTCTATTAATCCATTCGTTTGAGGATGATATGGGGAAGTGCGGCTTCGTTTGGTGCCCATCAGCTGGGCAAGGGCACTAAATAAGGCACTTTCAAACTGTCTGCCCTGGTCAGTGGTAATATAGGCTGGACAGCCGAATCGAGCAATCCACTGTGTGTAAAAATTTTTAGCCACTGTCTGCGCAGTTATGTCTGGTATTGGAACCGCTTCTGGCCATCGCGTGAATCTATCTATCATCGTTAAACAGTAATAGTTTCCCTGAGAAGGAGGGAGAGGGCCTACAAGATCGAGGTGTACATGATCGAATCTCTGTGACTGGTCTGTGAATTTCCCTAATGGAGATTTTGTATGGCGAATTACTTTCGACTTTTGGCATGGGATACAATGCTTAGCCCACTTAGTACAGTCTTTTCTCATAGAAGGCTAAATAAATCTGGACCGAACTAATTTTGAAGAACTGCGAATACTGGGGTGCGATAAATTATGTAAAGTTAAAAAAAACTTTTTGACGAAATGGTTGAGGAATATAGGGTCGAGCTGTACCCGTTGATAGGTCACAATAAATAGGAATGTCACAATCAGGTAAAGTGATTTTTAACCATTTGAAAAATGGTTGTTGTTTTCGGGAGAATGGACCCGATGATGTTACCACTTTTGAATGATGTTACCACTTTTGAATGATGTTACCACTTTTGAATTTAAATTAAATTCTTTATTTTTAGAAGAATTTTTATTTGAATAGTAAATTAAATTCTTTACTTTTAGAAGAATTTTTATTTGAATAGTAAATTAAAATGGTTAAAATCATTGTAATAAAGGAGAAAACTAACAAATTTAAAAATGGGTAGACGGAAATTAACAGATACGGAAAAAGCCGAAGCCAAAGAAATGAATGAACGTGAATATCGCATTCAATGATATTAAACACAATACGCGTACTTAAACAATCATAAAGTGATTTTTTCTTCTTTTGCTATTTAAAATAAAAATTTAGTCAACATGTATAAGTTGCTTATTAGTTTGGCGATTCGTATCATTTGGCGAAATTGGTCGACGGGATAACTGAGTAATACTGTATTTGGTTTGGCGCAAAAACGTCTTTCAATGCAGAAAATGATAAAATCAAAAGATTATTGAGCCGCTCAAAACCAATTACGTGTTGAAAGGCGATCACGAAAAAGGAAGCAATTTAATGCCGAACCGATTAATTGTAAAACATCATGTCGCCAGGGCGACCAATCCACTAGCCATGGCGTTTTACTATCGGTCGGTTCTAACCAGGAAAATTTGAGTGCCAATAGTGATTCTAACAAGCCGGAAAATGTTATAGCTATTACTCTTGATTTTCCACCACCTAAAAAGAAAACTAAAAAGCAATCGGCTTGGGAAAAACTGGGAAAAAACTTTTTTGATTCGATGTCTGATGGACCCATTCACAGATGCATGTGCTGCGATCGATTTTGGTTTAAAACCTCCATCACCAAAATTCTGTTCTGTAAAATCAAACAATATATGCCAAAGTCTTACAAGTATAACAGTATATGCCAAAGCTGTATTTTAATAATGATTACTTTTGCACCAACAATGTTAAATAGTTTGAAATGTTTCTTTCGTCGCCAACTTTTATGCTTGGCGACAATAGAGTGATATAACTTAAACGAACCGTACCTTCAAATTGCAGCATGTATAAAGTCATTTATAGCAGTGGCACGGATAATACACAATAAAACAACTGGTATTTAGCTTAAAATGATAGATGAATGTATCGAGTGAAACTTTTTTCAAATGGTTGGGGTAATTTCTTAAATTACAATTTTTTTTTTTTTAAATTGTAAAGTTTCCGAATTAGCAATTAGGCTTTCCAGTTCTGGGTCTGTTTGCTGCGCTTGGGCAATTTCCGTATAATTTATGGGGTTTGGCATACTTATAGCATTTATATGTGAAAGTGCATCTGCCACAATATTATCTGACCCTTTTATGTGACGAATATCGGTAGTAAAAATTGGAAAATAAAATCCAATTGCCTAGCCTGTCTTGGAGAACATTTATCCCATCAAAAACATGAATGTGAAAAAATGCCAAGTTCGTTAAAGATTTCGCTAATAAAAGAAGTGATTTGACAAAAAATAATGATATCCTATCAAAAACGTGAATGTGAAAGAATGCCAAATTCGTTAAAGGTTTTGCTAATAAAAGAAGTGAGATCTAACTGCAAACCAAGTTCTTTCGAAGCTCCTTAAATCATAGCTCCTGACATGCATAATATTCTTCAATTGCTTAAAATGATTTGGTATGTTACTTGTTATTCAATAGAGCGACTTACAAGTTTTCTGTTATTCAAATTTCTCTATTTAATTGATCAGAACTTAAAGTTGATCACTTAATTAATTTATCAATACCTTAACTTCAATGTAGTTATTCGAACACTTGATTGACTAGATCTTTACCAATCAGATTCTAGATTAAATTGTACTCTTACTCAAAGAATAAAGTTAGGGGCTGAAAACTTGCCAAGTTGCTCTATTGAATAACAAGTAACATACCAAATCATTTTAAGCAATTGAAGAATATTATGCATGTCAGGAGCTATGATTTAAGGAGCTTCGAAAGAACTTGGTTTGCAGTTAGATCTCACTTCTTTTATTAGCAAAACCTTTAACGAATTTGGCATTCTTTCACATTCACGTTTTTGATAGGATATCATTATTTTTTGTCAAATCACTTCTTTTATTAGCGAAATCTTTAACGAACTTGGCATTTTTTCACATTCATGTTTTTGATGGGATATCATTATTTTTTGTCAAATAAGTCGCTATTTATTTCCTTTTTGAAATAAATTGGCTTAATACTAAATTAGTTTTATTTAATATTAATTAATCTTACAGCCTTTTCCTGCGTTTATTCACTGTTTCTTTGTGTCAAATTTAAAACTTTTAACATTAGAACTGCTTATGTTCCTTTAAATTCCACTAATAAGGATGTTTCTTTTATGTGATTGGGTACTACTTGATTATCTCGACGACCAAAAAAGTTTGTCTCCAACTTGGTGATATATCGCCAAATTGACGACAAAAATTACCCGCCAAAAGTGATGCTAACTTGGCGCCAAATTCCTATAGACTCCCATTGTAATCTGTCAATTTATCCAATACTGTTGTTAGAGCAAGGACTGCCGCCATCTTTTTGACCTTTTTTTTTTTTTTTAATCGGTTCGCTAACTTTCCAATATTGCTCATATTGCTATTTAGAACGTTTTTAGAACGCTTTTCGCTCATTTTTACCCCTTTTAAATTTTGTATTTGTTAACAAGTGTTCTTAGTGATCATTTATATCTTATAAGTATAATGAACATGCCAAATTTGATGTTTCTAGGCCCTTAACATACAGACATCGCATTTTTAGAATTTTTTTTGCTCTTTTAATTCCTTTGGATTAGTGGCATTGACATAAGATATAGCCTATATTGGAGCAAGGAATGTCACCATCATTTTGATATCATTACTTTTAAGATCGGATGGTTGTTTGCTGAGTTTGCTAAAAAATCCCAATTTAGAACAGATTTAGAACGTTTTTCGTGCATTTTCACCCTTTTTGAATTCTTTATTTTTTAGCAAATGCCCTTAGAGATCATTTTTATCTTATAAATAAGTAACATGCCGAATTTTGTGCTTCTACGCTCTTTAGTAAAACAAAAATCTCATTTTTAGAATGTTTTTTGCTCCTTCACTCTCTTATGGTTAATGTTATACACATAAAATATAGCATATACTTGAACCGGGGTGAATACCATCATTTTGGTACCATTAATTTTGGAATCGGTTCATAATTTCAGAAATTAGCTCCGATACTCGCCAAAAAAGACGCCAACTTGGCACTATTTCTGATATTTCGCGAAATTCCCGTAAACTCTAAAATGCCAAACTTTATAATTCTAGTCCCTTAACATACAGACATCGCATCTTTAGAACGTTTTTGTTCTTTTACCCCCTTTGGGTTAGTGGCATCGACATAAGATATAGCCTATGTTGGAGCAAGGACTATCATCATCATTTTGATATCATTACTTTTACGATCGGTTTGTTGTTTGCTGAGATTGTTTTAAAATCGCTATTTAGAACGTTTTCAGAATGCTCTTCGCGAATTTCCACCCCTTTTAAATTTGGTATTTTTTAGCAAATGTCATTAGTGATCATTTATATCTTATAAATAATTAACATGACAAATTTTGTGCTTCTAGGCCCTTCACTAAAACAAAAATCCCATTTTTAGAATGTTTTTTGCTTCTGAACCCTCTTTTGGTTAGTGGCACAGACATAAAATATAGTCTATGTTTGAACGGGGGCGAATACCATAATTTTGGTACCATTACTTTTGAAATCGGTTCGGTAGTTTCAGAGATTAGTCCCGATACTCGCCAAAAGTGACGCCAACTTGGCACTATTTCTGGTATTTTGTGAAATTCTCATAAACCGCCATTGTAATCCAATAATTTATCTTCTAACAACCATTAATGTTTAATTAATGGTGATTTCTGATTTTTTCCTATTTATAGATCCAATAATCTACCTCCACACAAAATTTCAACTTCCTAAGTCACCTGGAAGTAGTCAAACATTTCTATGAGTGAGTGAGTGAGTCAGTGGGAAAAACAGTGGTTTTCAGACGTCAATTTCTCGTGAACGGTAAAAGATTTTTTAAAAAATTTATAGGATTCGGAAATTAGAAGATGGTCTTACACTACACACAAAATTGCAATTGTGTAGGTCAAATAGAATTTAAGTTATTGAGGGGTCAAAAATGGCCCGTAATGGTTCGGGTAATATAACCCACGGCCGGTGTGTCGACTTTTACTTTTTGAACTTGGCTGACACACTGCCGTGTGTCTAGATCGGAGCGCTGATGGAAAGCAAAAGTGAGTGGCTTGTGATCTGTATATAGGGAAAAATTTCTCGCTTCAAGCATATGTCTAAAATGTTTTATGGCAGCATATGCGGCTGAAAGTTCCCTGTCATATGCACTATATTTTTTCTCTGTTTGAGAAAGTTTGCGAGAGAAAAAGGCGAGAGGTTGTAATTCCCTATCCACTATCTGCGACAATGATCCCCCTATAGCAAAATCTGATGCATCGACTTGCAAAACTAATTCAGCATCTGGTTTTGGATGTGCTAATAGAACCGCATTTGCAATTAACTTTTTACAATTATTAAATTCTTCCTCTGCTTTTTCTGTCCAGTCAAGTTTTGTCTTATCATTTTTCTTCGCCCCTTTTAAATAGGAAGTTAAAAACACTTGATGGTTTGCTATGTTTAGTAAAAATCTCCGAAAAAAATTTAAAAATCCCAAAAATCGCTGAAGATCTTTAATGGTTTCGGGCTGAGGATAATTTAGAATAGGCTCAACTTTATCAGGTAAGGGTTTAGTGCCATCGCTAGTAATTAAGTGGCCTAAGAAAGAAATTTCCGATGCACCAAATATACATTTAGAAACATTTATGGTTAATCCATACTTATTTAGTCTCTCTAAAATGGTTCTTAAATGTGCTTTGTGTTCCTCCTCATTAGCGCTAAATATTAAAATGTCATCTAAATAGATATAACAAAATGGGAGATCACCCAGAATTTCATGCATGAATCGCTGAAAAGTTTGTGCAGCTCCGCATAGTCCAAAATTTAAATATGGAAATTCAAATAACCCAAATGGGGTACAAACTGCTGTTTTCTGTACATGGTCCGGATGCACAGGAATGTGGAAATAGGCACGAACAATGTCTAATTTTGAGAAAATTTTTTTGCCATGCAAGGTATTAGAAAAATCCTGGATGTGAGGTACGGGATACCGATCCGGTACTGTTTTGTAATTTAATCTCCTGTAGTCCCCAACGGGGCGAATGCTACCTGAGCTTTTCGATACTACATGGAGTGGAGACGACCAAGGTGATTTAGATGGACGGCAAATACCTTGGTCCATCATGAATTGAAACCATGGCCGGATTAAGGGGGGGGCTAAGGGGACTGCAGCCCCGGGCCCCAACCAGTCAGGGGGCCTCAAGCAGAGGCTTAAGTTGTACCAAAGTTTCGTTTAAAACAATTACAGGGGTGTAAGAGTTGCGCGAAATCGCCGTTTTTTTACAACTAAACTTGAATTGCCATTTGACGTCATTGCTGTCTGTATCTCCGAAAATTTCCAGGTTTAACAAAAATGGCGATGAAAACGAAATAAAAAGGGTTGCGTAAAAAAAGCGCGAATTTCTTCAAAAAAAGAACGGATTTAATCAAGATCACGGAAAAGCACAATTTCCTTCAAAAGGCCGTGGAAAAAGCGTTAATTTCGTCAAAAGGTCGCGGAAAAAGCGTGAATTTCGTCAAAGGATGGCCCAAAAAACCGCTATTTTGGCAAAGAATCGTAAAAAAAATGCAAATTTCATCAAAGGGAGGAAAGAGAAAACGCAATTTTCCTTAAAAGATTGCAGAAAAAGTGCAAATATAATCAAGAGTTCGCGGAAAAAGAGCAAAATTTACCAAATCATCGGGAAAAAACGCGAATTTCGTCAAAGGGCCGTGAAAAAACACAAGTTTTGCGAAAGAATAGCGAAAAAAAGTAAATTTTGTCAAAGTGTGGTGGGAAAAGAAAGAATTTCTTGAAAAGTTCTTGGGAAAAAGCGCAAATTTTGTCAAAGGATCGCGAAAAAACGTGAATTTTGACAAAGAATCTCGGAAAATTGCGAATTTCTTCAAGGGTTTGGCAAAAAATGTAAACTTTGAGAAAGAATGGCGAAAAAAACAGAAATTTTGTCAAAATGCGGCAGAAAAGTGAGAATTTTTTGAAAAGTTCGTAGGAAAAAGTGCAAATTTAGTGAAAAGATCGTGGAAAAAAGAGCGAATTTTGACAAAGAACCGTTAAAAAACGCAAATTTCGTCAAAGGATTGCAAAAAAAATGCGAATTTTGAGAAAGAACCGAGAAAAAAAAGCGCGAATTTTGTCAAAAAGTGGCAGAAAAAGCGCAAATTTCACAAAAAATTTGCGAAAAAAGCGCAAATTTAGTCAAAAGAGCCAAAAGTGTCGCGTCGAAAATAAGTGAATTTTGACAAAAAACCGAAAAAAGGCGCGAATTTTGACAGAAATCCACAAAAAACACAAATTTCGTCAAAGGATGGCAGAAAAAGCGCGAATTACTTGAAAAGCACAAATTTAGTCAAAAGATCGCGGAAAAGAGGGAAGTTTGTCAAAGAGACGCGGAAAAAGTGTAAATTTCTACAGAGGATCGCTTGAAAAAAACGCGGATTTCGTCAAAGAATCGCTAAAAAAAACATGAATTTTGGCAGAGAATCGCTGAAAAAAACGCGAATTTCATCATAGAATGGCAGGAAAAACGCAAATTTCAGAAAAAAAATCACAGGAAAACTGCAAATTTTGTCAAAAGGTCGCGAAAAAAAGGCGAATCTAAAAACACCATTAAAGATAACAAAGAAAAAAAAAGATTAACATTATATATTCAAAATCTAAGATTTGTATTTTAGAATTAAAAAACAAAACAAAGGTGTGTGTGTGTATTTGAGGAGGGGTTGACATTCAGTATCGTGGTAGGAGGCTTAAGATTTCCAATAGCGTAAGGAGGGGGGGGGGGCAAAATTCCCAGTAGCCCCGGGCCCCAGAAGTGCTTAATCCGGCCCTGATTGAAACTCTTTTTTTACAGCCTCATATAGTTTTGGACGGAGCCTTCTTGGCTTACTATGTATTGGCGGGCCGGTTGTTTCAATGTAGTGCACTGTATTGTGCTTAACAGAGGTAATACCAGGTGTCAATTTAGTTAAATCTGGAAATTCTGACAATATTTGATGATATATGGACTCACCAGAAATTAGTTTGACAGAAAAATGTTGGTCAGAATTTAAAACTATCCCGGACTGAGTTAAGTTTGTTATGCTATCAATGAGTTTCTGTTTTTTAAGGTCGATTAAGATGCCAAAATGTTGTAAAAAATCAGCCCCTATTATTGGGACAGGAACATTAGCGATTAAAAATTTCCAAGTGAAATTTCGCCGAAGACCTAAATCAACATTCATAAGTTTAGTACCATATGTATAAATTTTGGAATTGTTGGCTGCAAATAATTGTAGTGAATCAGGTTGTAGATTCTTTAAATTTTTTGAGAGTGGTATACATGAAACATCCGATCCTGAATCAATTAGGAATTTTAGGTGCGATTTTTTATCATAAACATGTAAGCGACATGATTTTGCGACTGCCGCCGATGTATTTCGATCGACAGCCGCTACTGCGAGTTTTCCTGATCAGTGGTACTAGTATAGGTGCAGGGTGAGCGACATTTTCTCGCACTTTTTCCAAATCGTGCATGATAAAAACAATAATCAGTATTACGATCACGGGAGCGTCCGCGAGAAAAACTACGGTGTCTAGAACCATTACGATGCCCTAGTCCTCTGCTCCGATCGCGAGCGAGGCGCTCAACTTGTTTACTTAAGGCCCCAGTCCTCGCTCGAAGAAACGCTCGCGAGCTAATGCTATTCCTATGGGGAAGCATTTTTCTAATAACTCTTTCGCATTTTGACATTTTTGAATAATTTTTTTTGCATTGGATAGCTGAGATGCATACCAATTGCGCACCTTTTTTATTTTTTCGATTTTGGTTGCAGATATTTTTTACAAAGTTAGTTTCACTTTTAAAACCGGTTTCGAAACTGAAAGTGCTTTTTAAAAAATATATCTGCGACCAAAATCGAAAAAGTAAAAGAGGTGCGCAATCGGCATGCACCTCAGCTATCCAATGCAAAAAAAATTATTCAAAAATGTCAAAATGCGAAAGAGTTATTAGAAAAATGCTTCCCCATAGGAATAGCATTAGCTCGCGAGCGTTTCTTCGAGCGAGGACTGGGGCCTTAATGCGGCAATCTCATTCCGAAGTGCGGATACGTCATCTACCGGCGAAACGCGTTGGGTATTGTCTGCAGAAACTGCAGCAGCCTGACTGACAGCGAAAATATTATCGGTTCAAGTACGCACTTCAGAAATTTTGTCGGCCATTTTGGCCAAATTGTCTAACGATTCTGAGCTAATAGATAAAATCGTTTGTATTGCTGATGGTAGTCTCTGCAGCCATAGCGTTTTAAGGAAATCGTCAGTGATGTTTTTCCCCCCAACACTCGCATTTTTCGTAGAAATTGTGAAGGTTTATCATCGCCCAGGTGCATTTCCGAAATAAGCCGCCTCATCTTCTCATTTTCAGAAGCAGAAAATTCCGTAATAAGCCGAGTTTTTAAGGCCTCGTATTTATCAGTCTCCGGAGGAGCAAATAAAATATCTGAAACTGAGCTTAACGTTTCTGGGTCAATTGAGGAAATAAGATGGTTGTATTTTGTTAAGTCATTTGTAACTTTAGCAAGCGCAAAGTTGCTTTCAACCTGGATAAACCAGAGCTTTATATTCGCCTTCCAAAGAGGAGGAATTTTTACGGCGACGTGAGATACCTGCGATGCAACCGCAGAACCATTATTTTCGGAGTCTGATCCCGTCATGTTATTATAGGATGCTTAGGTTAGGGGATACTGATAAATACTAACACAATACTAATAGGGAATACAAGGCAAATACTGATAAAATACTGATTACATAAAGATAAAATACAAAGACAATAATAATAATAAAAATCATGATACTATAAAAAAAACAATGGGGGAGGGATGTTAATTCGTACGTAAAGCCGAAAAGTTTGACCAGTCACAGAGAAAATGTTAAAAAATCGATCACATACCTGCTAATCGACGATAATCCCATTTTTGCAGTAAACCACGTGTCAGTTATTTTTAAAAAAAATTACGATAATTTTCGCAAAATGAAAAGAATTATTAACTAAGATAACATTAAAAATTAATATTATTAAATATTTACGGCTGGACTTCGCATAGTTTAAAAGATTAAAAGAGATTGATAAAATGCCGGGTCACCAGATTGGCGCATGGTTTAACGCGCGCCATAAAGTTAAACTGTTATGTGAAAGGAATAATAAATAATGCCAGCCTGAAAGTAAAACATTAACAACATATTTAATAAAAACAAAAACAAATAAAAAGTTACATGATTAAATTAATTAAGAATTAGCGTTGCAGACAGTGAGATCGTTACACACGCACGATCGCTCAACAGAGCACAGTTCGAATCAACTCGTGAAGTCTGGGCAAGAATATTCGTTCCTCCGGAGAGGTTGCCGGAAAAAGTCAGCCTCGCCAAAGGCGGTGAAAGTTTGTTAGCTTGGTAGCTTAGCGCTACTTTGGCGGAGCAGTCCGCTGCAAATCTGATAGTAGCAATAATCCCCTTTTCCAGTTCTGCTAAAAGGAAATGTGGCAGTGCTTTCGAGTCACCTCTTCCATTTCAAAGAAACTTTAACAAAGAGTGGCTTAGTCATTTTGAATGGCTTTTATATGATGATAAAACAAGACTTGCTAAATGCGAAATTTTCCAGCAGGTGCCCTACAGTAATGTTGTTAAAAAGTGGATAAATGGCTTTTTTGGGCTGTAGGAACTTCTCATTTCATCTTTGAAAATGAAAATTGAACATTACATCTCAGTTCTAGCAGATCTCGAATCTAGTGTTGGACCAAGGGCACAGGAATTTTTAGACCAACTATCCATTTCAGGGATAATCAAGGATGTGCAGCTTACAAATATAGAAAATATCGAGGAAGAGTTTCGGATTTTAAGAGGGACATTATTTAAACATACAAAGATATACATTACAGAAAGAATGCAATCTATGTCATCAGATGTGTTAGAATGTGTGCATATTTTTGACATTGTGTGTTGGTCTCCCAAAGTAAAAAATTCTTGAACTTGGGATAGAAAAAATAAAGAAGCTCTTTTTGTATTTGAATCCAAATCTCTTTAACCCCTTGGGGACGAGCGACCACTATAGATGCCGGCACCGATTGTACTCACAAGGAAGGTCTCCATTGGGGGCATACTCAGAATTTTTTGAAAAAAATACGAATTAAACTGCTCATGTAGGTAATAAAGGATCAGTGAAAATTAGCGGCGGAATTACATTATTAGATATGCAAAAAAATAAAATAGTTTGGAATAATTGGCGTAAAAAGCTGAAAGCGACGCGGGATTTGGCGAGCGGTGCATTTCCTCGCCAAAAGCAGACGATTTTAACGAATCTGAAAATTGATTTTAATTGATTTCACTGTTAAAAATCTGCAGCATTTACTGCAACGTCACTCCACTACTTTTATAGAGTATCTCTCTTCTGACCAACGAAAATGCTCCATAGCACGGTGAATTGACCGTGCCATACACTGTTAAAAATCTGCTGCATTTTGTTGCAACGCACTCCACCGCTTGTATATAATATCTCTATTCCAACCAATGAGAAAGCTCCATTTCACGGCCAAGTAACCGTTTTTTATACAAGCAAGGGAGTGCGTTGCAACAAAATGCAGCAGATTTTTAACAGTGTATTTTTCAATTTGGAACAATTTTAATCAATTTAAATTGTGTTTTAAATGATAAAATATATTAATTTCATTTTGTTATAAGTACATATAAAGGTATATGACAAAATTACACTTAAAGTAAAGTAAAAATGCAAAACTAAAATTACTTAAACTTATTTAAATAAATTGAGCATAGAAAGTTTTTTCTTTAAAAAGTATTCGAAGCGTAAAAGCGTATTTTTCAAAATTTCGTTTTTTCGCCAATCGGAGATAAATCGCCAAATAAACGAAATTTTTATTATTTTTTTACGGACGTTATAAGGAGGTTCCGCCGAATTTTTTTTATAAACATATATAACTATATGAGAAGAACATTCTGTAATTTTTTCAGATTTTTCTGAGTATGCCCGTATGGAGACCTTCCTTGTCAGATCCCGCGAGACTACAATTCATGCCGGCGCTGTTTGTACTCACATCCCGCGAGACTACCATTGATGTCGATCAAACGGAACGTTTTGTTTTTCACAGTTTAGCATATAAAAAATTTATCCTAATTCTATTTGAATGTATATTAAGGAAGAAGTCTTTTCCTTCAAACTAGGAAAGCTAATGAAAACTTTTTTTTTTTTAATCCACACGAATTTAATTTTTTATGGAAATACTACAATGGGAAAAAGATTATTTTTTCATCACGTCTTTGTGTTTGTGTTTCATAAATCTTTTTACGCGTCTAGTAAAACTTTATTTTTCTTTATTAGAAACTAGCTGTTCTGCCCGGCGTTGCCCGGGTTCATCAAAAAATAGCATGAATTGCGAAAAAACTTTAAAAATCATAGTAAAAACCTCGAAAAATTAAAAAAATGCTGCACGAATTTCGTTTAAACTTCGTTGAAAAGAGATGGGCTAGAAAATTGAAGTTGGATTATTTTTACTAATGTGGAAAAATCTTACAAATCGCCAAAAACATTAAAAATCTCATAAATATATAAAACAAAATTCGAAAATTGTGTTTCAAAATTCGAATAAACTTTGAAGAAAAGAAATCAGAATTTAATAAATTCGGCTAAAAATTCAACCTCTAAAAAATCGAAGCGGGTCGCGAAGAAACGTAAACATCGCTTTAAAAATTGCAAAATTTTCAAAAATCACGGAACTCAAAATTTACTCTACTTGGATAAATGTTTTGAATCTAATTAATTTGATAATGTAAAAAGCATTGAAATACGAAAAAAACTGCTAAAAAATTACAATAAAAATCTTTAATCGCACAGGAGAAAATTTATCATATTAGCAAAGAAATTAAAAACCGAATTCCTTTTCCATATCTGAAAAAAATCGCCGTAGACTCAAAAAAAAAAAAAAAAAAAAAAAAAAAAAAAGAAGAAGAAGAAGCATACTGCATTAAAAATTACTGTAGATCAAAATAAGAGAGCAAAACAATTACCGTAAAGGATAAAAGTTTGAAACCAAACTCTTATTGGTCTAGAAATTTAAAATCGAATTCCTTTGAAAAATGTTAAAATTAAAAAAAGACTGAGAAAGCCCAAAAATTGCATTGAAAATTGTAATGAAAGTCGTAAAACATTTAAAAATCCCTAGGGTAAAAATTCACTGTTATAATATAAAATATTGTAATCAAGAAATTAACCATATTAACCAAAAAGTTTGAAATCGAAATCGATTTCCGGATGTAAAAAAATCGCCACGGAACTTGAATAATGGCTAAAAATGACATTGAAAATTGCATTAAAAATAGCTAAATATTTGGAAGTCAATGCTTAAAAAAATAATATTAAAGCAGGGCGAAGGGGGGGGGGGGTTATGATCGAAATCATTCATAAATTACAAAATGTAGGCATGGAACGCCAAAATCATATTAAGAGATAAAACATCGCATTCGAAACATAACTACATTAAACAAAATGTTTGATATAAAAATTGGTTTCTGAATGGCAGAAAATCGCCAAGGAACTTAAAAAAATAGCTAAAAATCGTATCGAAAACTATATTAAAAATCGCTGAATATTTAAAAGTCATGGCTGTAAAAATTTAATATTCAGTCGAAAATATTGTAATCGGAAATCGTTCATGAATAAGGAAAAGTCAACGCGGAACACCTAAAATCCCCAAATATAATTAAAAATTACATTGAATATCGTATTAGAAATTGGCAAACTTCATAAAAGCGTGGAGAACAAATTATACTATTTATGCTAAAAGTTAGAAACCGAAATTTTTTACCGATGCCAACAACTGTCACAGAACTTGAAAAATCACTATAAAACAGATTAAAAATCAGTAAAATTAAAAAATCCGGACAAAATTTGCCATAGTAAGATAAACATTTATATTAATTTTATTTATTATTATTTATTTCCTGCGGACATAATTTACCATAATGGGACAAAACATTGAAATCTGAACTCTTTCATTAGTTAAAAAATACCGACACAAAACTTACTAAACATTTTATGAATATACACAAAAAATCTGAATCATTGATGTCAAAATTTACTACATTAAGCTACAAATTATTTAAAAATTTCTTTTCCAATTGTGAAAAAATCGCCGTGGACTCGAAAACACCTAAAAATTGTATTCAAAAAATCGTTTCAAATTTTAAAATAGCGGGGGACAACATTTACATTAATAGAGTAAAATAGTGTAATTTGAATTATTTCTTAAATACGAGTGAAAAAAATCGGCGCAAAGCGTGAGAAATAATGAAAACATTGCTAAAAATTGCATTAAAAAATCACTAACTTTCAAAATTCGTAAATGAAGTGTAAATGTTTGAAATTAATTTCCTTTTCGAAATTTCAAAAAATAGCTGTGAGATTCAAAAAACCAATACAAAATCATTGAAAAATTCATTAAAAATCGCTAAATGTAAATACACCCCGTGAATAAAAAAATATTCTAGTCATGTAAAACGTAGCAACCATTCTTTTTTACGTGAATTACAAAAAAATCGACGCAGAACACAAAATATATCAAAAATCACATTGAAAATCGACAAAATTTATAAAAGGTAAATGGTGAAATTTGCTATATTAGGCTAAAAGTTTGAAACCAAAATAAATTTTTTATTCTTAAAACACCACTGTGGTGGGGATCGAAAAAATTAGTACTAAATCGCATTAAAAAGTTCATTAAAAACGCATTGAAAAATGCACTAAATATCGCTAGTTATTTTTTAAATCGCAGTAATCAGAATTTCATCAAACGGATAAAACATTCTAATCGGAAATCTGAACTATTTGATTATCCGGTTGACCAAGAAACTATCTGGGTCAAACCATAAGATTAAACTACAATAATGGCGGATCGTAAATTCCATATTCACTTGACATTAAACATGTTACATATGTTTGTTACGTCATCAAGTGGTTTTTACTTCTTATTTTTATATGTATTTGTATTAATGTTTTTCTAAATTATCTCTTCTTTCATTATTTAACATAAAAATTACATTTATTTGCATAATTTGGCTTGTTTCACGATTGAAATAATTTGGCAAAATTGGTCGACAGGATAATCACGTAGTAAAAGGAAATCCTTTATAGATAATAAAAAATCGACACGAAACACAACAATTCTTGAAAAATCGCGTTAAAAATCTCTAAAATTATATTAGATTAAAAGTTTGAAATCAATTTTTACTTCCAAACCCCATAAAACTCGAAAAATTTCTAAAAATTGCATTGAAAAGTGCATTAAAAATCAATATGAAAAAATCACAGGAGTCAAAATTTACTCGTAAAAAATCGACACGAAACACAACAATTCTTGAAAAATCGCGTTAAAAATCTCTAAAATTATATTAGATTAAAAGTTTGAAATAAATTTTTACTTCCAAATATCAAAAAACCACCATAAAACTCGAAAAATTTCTAAAAATTGCATTGAAAAGTGCATTAAAAATCAATATTAAAAAATCACAGGGGTCAAAATTTACTCGTAAAAAATCGACACGAAACACAACAATTCTTGAAAAATCGCGTTAAAAATCTCTAAAATTATATTAGATTAAAAGTTTGAAATAAATTTTTACTTCCAAATATCAAAAAACCACCATAAAACTCGAAAAATTTCTAAAAATTGCATTGAAAAGTGCATTAAAAATCAATATTAAAAAATCACAGGGATCAAAATTTACTCTAATAGGGTAAAACGTTGTAATTGGAAATATCTCATGAATGACAAAAATCTGACATCAAACGCAAAAAATCTCGAAAAATCGCATTAAAATTAGCTGAAATTCATAAATCTTAACAGCTAAAATTTAATACATGAGCCTGAAAGTTTTAAGCAAAATTCCTTTTACTATTGTCGAATAATAGCGGCAAATTTTACATTAAATAATTCATTAAAAATCCAAACATCGTTCCACGAAATCCAAATAAATTATATTGAAAAGAGAACAAAATTCACTAATTTAGGTCGAAAGAATGAAACCGCTTTCCTTTTCGCTAATGTCGAAAAATCGCCTCGAAACCCACTAAAATTCGCATACGAATTAAATTAAAAAAACTGAAAATCGGCCTTTAAGGTGTAAAATTTTCTTACATAACTTCGTGCAGCGGTCTCTCCAGAGCATCGCTAGTACTTTAAAAATTTTAACATGCGTTATAAACTACCTTAAAGTGTAAAACAGATCTCCTTATTACATTTCCTAATTTTGTTCGCGCCCCTCCTTTCATGCACCCTGAAAATGTGTCACACCATTCTTTGTTTACATTTTTTATCATGTATTGTAAACCATTTTAAATTTTAAAATAAAATCACATTGTTATATTTCCAAATTTTAACAAAATCGCGTTCTGTTAGTTCCATTTTTCACCACCAGCTAGCGCACTCTATTCTTCAAAAAATTTATCAAAACGATACTCTGTTAAAAAACCTATCAGGTGATATATTACTCGAGGAGGTAGCGGTCTTAAGCAAGAATTTAAGATATTTTATGAAATTGCTATTCGAAAATAGTGGTAACTAATTTTTTGACATTTTAGGTAAATTTCGCAAAAAAAAATTACTACTTATTGCATTCTCAACAGCTCAAGATTATGATAGAACAACTATGAAGAAAATAGATGCTAAACTCTTGAAAAATCTTGAAAAAAAAATCTTGAAAAAGCGTTAAAATTCACATTGAAAATCGCATTAAAAATCATTTGGGGCTAAAAGTTTGAAAAGGTTTTCTTTTTATCAATCTCAAAAAAAAAAAAAAGAAAAAAAAAACGGAAAATTAGAAAAAAACACTAAGAAACGCATTAAAAGTTCGTTAAAAAATCAAAAATCGCTGTACAAATTCCGAATAAACTTTGCTGAAAAGAGAAAAAAATTGCTATATTGGGTTAAAAGAATGAAACCGTATTTCTTTCACTAATGGGATAAAACTGCAAAAAAAAAAAAAAAAAAAAAAAAAAAAACGCTAAAAATCGCCTAAAAAATTATCAAAAAAATCTAATCAAAAGGTTGAAAATCGAGCTTCGAGGTGCAAAACTACATGTATAAAAATACCTTCCCTCCACATTTTGTAACTCTACGTACAGCAGACTCTTCAGAACAGCGTTGACACACACACAAACTTGTCTCTTTATTATTATAGATTTTAAAAAATAGCGTTCTATTAGTTCCATTTTCCACCACCAGGTAGAGCACTCTATTCTTCAAAAACTTTATCAAAACCATACTCTGTTAAATAACCTATCAGGTGATATATAACTCGAGAGGGTAGCGGTCTTAAGCAAGAATTTAAGATAGTTTATGAAATTGCTATTCGAAAATAGTGGTATCTAAATTTTTGACATTTTAGATAGATTTCACAAAAAAATACTACTTATTGCATTCTCAACAGCTCAAGTTTTTGATAGAACAACTATGAAAAAAATTAGATGCTAAACGCAAAAATCTTTAAAAAACGTTAAAAATCGCATTGAAAATCGCGTTAAAAATCGTTAAAATCTAAAAATCGTAACAAACACAAAATTTAGGGCATTAGGCTAAAAATTTAAAACGATTTTCGCTTTATTTATCTCAAAAAATAGCCGCAAAATGAGAAAAAAACACTAAAAATAGCATTAAAAATTCGTTAAAAATTCAAAAATCGCTGTACAAATTCCGAATAAACTTTGTTGAAAAGAGAAAAAAAAATTGCTATTTTGGGTTAAAAGAATGAAACCGTATTCCTTTCACTAATGGGATAAAACCGCAAAAATAACGCTAAAAATCGCCTAAAAAATTTATTAAAAAAAATCTAAATAAAAATTCGAAAATCGGGCTTCGAGGTGCAAAACTACATGTAAAAAAGTACCTTCCCTCCAAATTTTGTAACTCTACGTGCAGCAGTCTCTTCAGAACAGCGCTGACAGACAAACATCCTTCTCTCTTTATTATTATAGATAGAAGATAGATAATGCTACTGAACTTCAGAAGGAAAATTTTGCGGTTAACGTAAGTAAGTGTATTAATAAGCATATTTAAGGTTACGAATGATAACATGAACATCTGATTCATTGCTTTTTTTCCCGCTCTTATCTCGATCAGATCGTAGTGGCAAAAACCGACGTCATTAATATAATCATTCTTGTAGAAGGAAAGATTTATCTTTTTTATATTTTTATTTTATTTCAGGAGTGCTTCGCAATTAAAAAATAAAAAATAATAAGAAAGAAAAAAAAGGGTTACATACTGATTGTGAGAGCTGATACGCTGATAACATTCTTTCTCAGTGCAGATAAATTAAGAATATTTTTCTGCGTTACTGACCAGTTTTTTTTTTTCTATAATTCTATATATTTATCTAATATGTTTTACATTACATGCTTGCATATATATACATTTCATTTTAAAAATTACTAGTAACATAAACAAAAGTTTTTAAAGAGTGTTTTAAGTTTTAAAGAGTTTTTAAAGTATTATTGTGCTTTATTCATTTTTATTCAAGATTTTTTTCTTACTTATATATTAGGTTATATGTTAACATAGATTTTAAAAGATAATTTTAACATCAACGAAAGTTTTGAAAGTTTCAAATCATTATTAAATTTTATTCATAATTATCCAATAATTTTTATTTGATATACCTTATTATACGATATACCATATAGAAATATATTTTCTATTTCTGAAATAATTTTAACATAAACATATTTTGAAAAGGTACATTTTTAATTTTTACTCTGATTTGCACATCATTACTGATTATTATTCAAGACTGTTTGTTTGTTTTTAATTATGTGCTATATATATTTTTTATTTAAAAAATATTATAAAATTAAACTAGGTTTTTTTTAATCCAATCTTACACACACACACACACACACATATATATATATATATATATAAGTGTTACAAAGCAACAGTAGCAGGTTGTTTGTATGTTTTATTTAATATTTTTCATCTTTATATATAAAAATCTTCTGTGCGTGTGTATGTAATTGAACTCCTCCTAAACGACTGGACCGATTTTGATGAAATTTTGTGTGTGCGTTCCAGTAGATTCGAGAATGGTTTAGATTCACATTTCGTCGAAATTGATTCAGTACTTTTTTAGTAATTAGGCAAAAACTAATAGTTAGTGATATTTCGCTAATTAAAAGTGCTATATATATTAAAGAAAGTCAGGATTTTGTATTAATCATAGCACAAAAAAATCTACCGATCCAAAAATCTTGAAAATTGGGGTAAAAATACTTCTTATAACATCGAGTGCCGCTAAAAAGGGATTTTCGAAAATTCCACCCTAAAATGAGTAGAAAAAAGAACGAACTTTAAAAAAATTCCATAAAAATCGGCTTTTGTTGTTATTTTTCAACTGATAACATATTTTAGTGCATTTTTTCATTTTGAATCGAATGGTACTAAGCAAATTCGTTCAAATCCAGTAGTTCGTGAGATAATTCACATTTTCCTAATTTGGTGATGTCTTCGGCGCAAAAACCTAAAATTTTCAATGCTCATCTTTATCTATAAAAATCTTCTGTGCGTGTGTATGTAATTGAACTCCTCCTAAACGACTGGACCGATTTTGATGAAATTTTGTGTGTGCGTTCCAGTGGATTCGAGAATGGTTTAGATTCATATTTCATCGAAATTGATTCAGTAATTTTTTAGTAACTAGGCAAAAACTAATAGTTAGTGATTTTTCGCTAATTAAAAGTGTTGAATAAGTTGGATGAATAGAGTGCGGACGGAATACCCGAACGATCTAAGGCGCCAGATCTCGATCGCCAAGCTCTGCTTCTCGAAGAAAGAGATCGCGTGTTCGAACCCCGCTCCTGTCAAAGTGTATGCTTTCCAGTAATATAGCCTGTATTATAATTTTGATTAACTGACTTCAGAAAATCGTTAACTTTTAACAAAAAAGGGAAAAATAAACTTTTCTATCAAAAATTGAACCGAATTCAAAAAATACTTAAGAGTGAATAATAATTTCCTTACATAATTGTAATAAGAAATTAAATTAAGAGCGTAGTGTTTATCGTGCGTATTACTATATTTAAGTACATTTATTTGATTTTCTGGTGTCGGTCCCACGAAGGACAACGTCTATCGGTGACAGGACAACGTCTGTCGGGTCCGCTAGTTTCTAAATAAATCGTTTTTTGTAAAACATTTATTTTATTTGCTGAAAGTGTTAAAAATGATTAAATATCAAGATGGTTAGGCTTGTTTTTCTATTATAGCAAAATGTTTCATAGGTTGATATTTAACAGCCTGGTAAGTATTTTTCTGTCATGTTATATCATTTTAAAAGCTAAAAACAGGATATTAACTATTCATTATTTACATTTAAACATTTTTTTCCAATTAAAATATCACACAATATACATCATTTTTTGAATAAATATGTAAAATAACATCAAATTCCATGTATGTGAATTTCAAAAAGTTTCATGCGAAAGTTATTTTTTTATTAATTTTTAAAGAATTTTTGACAAGCGTTAGGCTTAACTGCGCGAAATCCTCCGGCCCAGGAGGTGAAATCGAATTTCCCCGCTCCGTCCTCAGATGCGCACTTCAAAATGCGCGCGCCGTCGCGAACGGGTTAATGAAAAAGTAGATATTGTATTGGCAGAGTGGGCAAAATTCAAATTTATGTTCAAATCATTGACACTGAAAGAGATGCTGGAGAAAGTTTACGCTGAAAAATGTTCAGCAAGATTCCCCAATAAGCTCGATCAATTAACATTTTGTGCTGTTTTACCAGTAAGTACAGCTTCATATGAGAGAGGGTTCAGCTGTTACAACAGGCTCAAGATAGCAACAACTCTCTGAAGACTAGGGCAATGAGTGATTTGCTCAGAATTTCTGTTAATGGACACACCCTGAGAGAGTTTGACCCTACAGCTGCAATAAGGAAAGCGCAGCACTGTAAACAAACAGCTTGCGCAGTTGTGATGTGCAGTAACTCAGGGCAAAACATTACCGAGTTTTCCATGGCGGCCAATGTGTTTTCAGGTATGTCTTCTTTTAATTTATCCGCATATGCAGAAAATTTGAGTCTTCCGGCCAAAGTAAGACATGTGAATAAATTAAATGGAATGCATGTCCATTCATATGAGTTTCCAGACCCATATATTATCCCGAAGTGTGAATGGGGAGATGATATAAATGCATGGCCACATGTGCTGTTTGATGACAGATATTCTTATTTGAAAACGTACAATAACAATGTATAAATACTAATAGCATTATAAATACTAAAAAATAATATTTTTAAATGTGATCACAGATATGTATATTATGAAGTAAAGGTATATTCAGAATGAAAAATATCATAAGATACATAAATTTATTTAATTTATGAAATCTGTCTTTTAAAAAATGTCACAATTAAATCTGCGAAAATATTTTAAAAAGCAGTTATTTTTGCCGTAGGTGAATGCATTCATACAATCACATTTTTAAAACTTTGATACAACTTTGCAATCAGAAATTTTTAGTTATTGCTGTAGACAAGAAAGATATAGCTATAATTTTAACACTAGAACTACCGGAGTTTCGTATATACCTAGTTTTACCGCGTCCGTCAAATTGACGGATTTTACATCACGGCTTTCATTGTAACTTTTGACTTAGTTAATGTGAATAAAAATATATAATTTAGCAAGAACATCATTTAATATGATAATTCATTAATTATTAATAAAAATTCAATAAAAAAACAGTTTCTGTCTGCATTTTTAGTACATTTGCTATGCATGAAAAAATATGAGGGACAAATTTTACATGTTATTTCAGATTAACACTTGCATCAAACATATTAAACTTAGTTAATGTAAATATAAGAATATAATTTAACAAAAACAATATTTAATATAATAATTCATTAATGATAAATATAAAGAAACTAAACAAACACAATTTCTATTTGTATTTACAGTATATCACATTTGATATGCACGAAATACTAATTATAAGGCAGATATTTTACAAGTGTCTCTTATCTTAGATGAACACTTTCCACAAAGATATTTGACTTAGTTAATATAAATAAAACATAAATATAATTTAACAAAAATAACATTTAATGCATTAATTCATTAATTATAAATAAAAAACAACACTTTCTATTTGCATTTATAGTACAGCATATTTGATATGAATGAAATAATCACGAGGCACATATTTTACAAGTACATGTTATCTTAGATGAACACATACCAGAAACATATTTGTTGCATACACTGCAAGTATAAATCGTTTTGTTTTTGTTGCATAATCAAATTTGGCAAGATTTGCGATCATAAGGAATATTTTGTGAATTTTCTAGAACACAATCCATTGATTTCCGTTCTTGTTTTTGGGAGGAGGCTTTTTTTCTGCAGCACCTATATTCACTGGAGAGTTCTTCAGATAATTGAAATAAAAATTGTTTTCTAGTTATATTTTTATCACAAGTCTCTTTATATAAAACCCGCGCATTGATTGCTGCTAAGTCCAAAATATTATAAAATATCTGCAAAGGCCATCTACGTGACCCTGCTTTTACGCTATATTTGCGGGCCATTTGGTCAACTACGTCTACTCCAAACTTTGTCTCATTGTAAAATGTCACAGCTGCAGAAATTTGTTTTCGATTAGAAGCAATTTTTACAGATTTATGTTTTGAGCTAAGAAGTAGTACTTTTTTACGAGGCTTACTTTTGTAAACCGTTAAAACAATATCATTTGATTTGTAGAGTTTTGTGGAGAAAAGAGCCATGTTATCTTTTCTAACTTTAGCTATTTTCGGCAATTCTCTTCTATTTGCTCGTGTAGTTCCAACAAGACTTGTTTTTTTGGCCAGTAGCTTCTTTGCGAGCTGCATACTTGTAAAAAAAAATATCCATTGTTATATTCCTCCCACAATTTACGTAGTTTTTTACAAGATTCAAAATTACAAATTCATTCAAATGTACTCCTGATGGTCTAAGTTCGTCTTTGCCTAAATAGGGAAAGCCATTTATAAGATATTTACTTCGCACATTTACAGCTAACCAAAATTTAATTCCAAATTTGTCTGGTTTGTTGGGCATATATTGCAAAAATCTGCATCTTGCCTTTGTGGGAAACAATTGTTCATCTACGCTTATATTCTGATCTGGTTTGTAACAAGCTTGGCTGTTATCAATAAAGGACTTCCAAATTTTGGAAGCTAATCCAAATTTGTCAGTTGGTAAGCGAACACTCCTCTCACTTTTTTTGTCAAAACGAATGAATCTCATAATTTCTAGAAATCTATTTCTACTCATAGTTTCGCGAAAGAAAGAAGGTCCCCATTTTTCTGACCACAAATAGGATAATTTCAAATTTCTCGCTTCATAGGCTCCTCGAGCATGCAAAATAGCTACAAGCGCATACAATTCTTTAATAATAATTTTCCAATCGTCCTTCTGTAAAACATTTCTGGCCTCTAGTTCAGTTCAAGTTTTTATGTGCTTCATCATTCGATTATCAATTACAATCCTAAATGCGCTGCTAACATTACCAAGCATAATGTTTCGTTTCGCATAACCAGTTGGGCCTGAAGTATTCTTGAATATAGTGTGTGATGGGAGTCTACCAACACAACCATTCTCTATTTCTTCCCATTCAGTACCGTCGAGAGCAATTTCTTTTTCCTGTCTTTTTTCAGTTTCTTTTTGCCTGTCCGATTCAGTATCTGAAATTATTCGCAATCGCTTTCTGCGTTTGTGGCTCTTTTATGGAATTTCATCTTCACTCCTTGAATCTTCACTTTCATATTCTTCTTCTTCATTTTCTTCAATATCTCGTACTTCAATTTCATCTCCAGTATTTTCAGAGTCAATATTATTACTTGAATTAGTGTCCGAACAGTTTTCATTTATACTAGTGAGTTCTTTGTATTCTCCGAATAATTTTTTTCTTCCTCGAAATTGTTTCATTTTTGACTAGAATTTATAAAAAATAAATATTTTTTTCATAAAAATATATTCATACTTTTTTCCCAGATTAGACTTTATAGAGATTACACTATTCACAGACTGCACTTTTCACTAAGAACGTTATAACATTAGAAGTACAATTGATAATGATCGCGTCCTAATTACATTTAACAGCTACTGATACGTTTGATATGAAACCTGGAGCAGACTGCGCATGGGCGTAAAGGGCTAGACCATTTGGAAAATGGGGAAGTCCGCATCCCTTCGGGATGAGTTTGTTAATTGCCAAAGCCGTCAATTTGACGGGTCTTGGTATAAATAGGTATAGGTCATACTTATTACGAAAATTAAAGTGGGTGAGAGGGAATTGAATATGAATATTTAAATATTCTTATGTTTTATTAAAAGTCGTATCATAAAATTTTGGAACTCGCCATAAATTATATCAAATTTTTAAGCACGAAATTTGAAAACCGTCAAAATGACGGTCTTGGTCGTTCTAGTGTTAATATATTTTTATACAAACAAACACTTCAATATTTTCAGATTTTAATCACATTGGATCTTTAAAAAAGGAAAACAACCAAAAATATCAACGCTATATTTCTAAGGAAAAAAAAAAAAAAAACATTACGCAATATTTCTAACTAAAAAAACTATTTTTTCAATATTATTTTTTTTATAATATCCAAAAATAGATATGCCAGAAATAATTCTTATCATTACTATACAATACTACATAAACACCTACAAACACACGTGTCTACAGAATAGTAGGTATATTATTTTAATCGCAATAATAATTATTATTATGGGCTTACCACACTAATTTTAGCAGATAAAATGAAAAATAATGTTTCTTGAGTGCATAGACAGCAAAAAAAAAATAAATAAATAAATAAAAATAATTCTAAAGTAAATATCTTGCATTAAATAACAATTGATTTAACGTTATGAGCTATAGGATTTCCCTATGTTTTGCCCCAAAACTGCATATGTTTTGCCCTGAGAAGCTCACGGTTCTTAGAGTTTGTTTACGTATGACGTCACGTGCGCTTTCCTTATTGATAAGTGGTATTTCATTGCAGAAAGACAGCGGTACTCAAATCTGAAGTGTAGAACTTAAGGCCCCTGTCCTCGCTCGAGGAAACGCTCGCGAGCTAATGCTATTCCTATGAGGAAGCATTTTTCTAATAACGCTTTCGCATTTTGACATTTTTGAATTTTTTTTTTTTTTTTTTTGCATTGTATACCTGAGGTGCATGCCGATAGCACACCTTTCTTACTTTTTCGATTTTGGTTGCAGATATATTTTTTAAAAAGTACTTTCAGTTTCGAAACCGGTTTTGAAAGTGAAACTAACTTTGTAAAAAATATCTGCATTCAAAATCGAAAAAGTTAAAAAGATGCGCTGTCGGCATGCACCTCCGCTATCCAATACGAAAAAAATTATTCAAAAATGTCAAAATGAGAAAGAGCTATTAGAAAAATGCTTTCCCCTAGGAATAGCATTAGCTCGCGAGCGTTTCCTCGAGCGAGGACAGGGGCCTTAAGTACTACAAGCGTCTAGAGATCACACTTTCTCAATTTGATCCCGCGGGGGATCGGCCATTGCGCATATCGTTCCCCGCATGACGTAGCGATTTTCGCGGATTTTTGCATACTGCACATATATTTCCGTGCATGACGTATATTTTTGTTTAGATTGTAGTATTTCTCTGATGAAGAAATAGTAATAAATTTATTCTCGCGCGCGTGTTTATTTCTAATCATCGCTCCATTGATGAAGATGTAGTATTTCTCTAATAAATAAATACATTTATATTATTACATAGAAATATATTTATTATACATTTATGCACGTAATCCCTTCATCGATGGCGTGATTCTAATTCATTTTAAATGCTTACATATATATTTTTTTTAATTATTATAGTCTCTTTCTATTTAAAACTGTTAATTGTTTTGATAGATAATTGTAGGATTTTGCTTCCAATCCCTATTACAAAAAAAAGTTAATGAAATTTCAATTCTCATCAATATAGTTCAGTGGTACATTTTTGTTAGTACTTGGCGAAAAAATGTCCAAGTTCGCATCCAAACAAATTACTCACCATTATTTGACATTTCACACAAAGCAGTATTAATAGCAAGAAAATAATGATAATAACATTTAAACACTTAATTAGTTATAACAGTAATTGTTTATACTCTGTAATGATAAAAAAAAAAAATCATATGCATCACCAATCTATGCTAATGGAAATTGAAGTTTCACTAATTCTATATGCCAAATACTTTTTTTTTATATATATAATATCTTTGATATAATAAGTACTTCTTCAAGAAGAAAGGCTATAAAAAATCTTTCTTTTTCAGGTTTACAGTTTATGTACATGTTGTTATACATTTCTATAGACTGTTTTTAAAATAGACTGACTTATGTCGTAATTTTGTAATAATTTCTAATTCTACATATTTTAAGCAGCTTACCCCTTCAGCAAATGTATAATTAAATTTCACTTAAAGACAAATGAAAAAAACATATGAAACAATATTGTAAAAAAAAATTACATAACATCAAGATATTGGAATTTATTATTCATAACATTATTTAAAATACATATATATATCAGGTCACAGATGTCATATACGCACCACATTGGCGCGGTTTTTTTTTCTGACGCCACTCTGGCAAAAACTTCGTTATCAAATATCAGTTGCATATACATCTTTTAATCAATAGAGTGCGACAAAATGGCGATTTTATGCTTCATACGGTAACCCGGTCATTGTTGTTTAGTTATTTATAAATTGCTTATTTACTTTGTATTTTCTTTTACAAATCGATATAAATTGTTTTGTTCTATTGTTATTAATTAAACTCTTGTAATTTATTATTATTTCCTTTTTAAAATAATAGAAAATGGTTAAAAAATATATATGCAACTGATATTTGATAACGAAGTTTTTGCTAGACTGGCGTCAGAAAAAAAAAATCGCGCCAATGTGGTGCGTATATGACATTTGTGCCAAATGATGTATCATAAGACAGTTCATGATGATAATGTAATGATTTTTTTGGACATTTACTGTTTTTTATGTTTTGTCCCGTTTTAGATAATAGCAAATTCAAAGCTGTTTTTAACCATTTGAAAAATGGTTGTTGTTTTCGGGAGAATGGACCCGATGATGTTACCACTTTTGAATGATGTTACCACTTTTGAATGATGTTACCACTTTTGAATTTAAATTAAATTCTTTATTTTTAGAAGAATTTTTATTTGAATTTAAATTAAATTCTTTACTTTTAGAAGAATTTTTATTTGAATAGTAAATTAAAATGGTTAAAATCATTGTAATAAAGGAGAAAACTAACAAATTTAAAAATGGGTAGACGGAAATTAACAGATACGGAAAAAGCCGAAGCCAAAGAAATGAATGAACGTGAATATCGCATTCAATGATATTAAACACAATACGCGTACTTAAACAATCATAAAGTGATTTTTATTTCTTCTTTTGCTATTTAAAATAAAAATTTAGTCAACATGTATAAGTTGCTTATTAGTTTGGCGATTCGTATCATTTGGCGAAATTGGTCGACGGGATAACTGAGTAATACTGTATTTGGTTTGGCGCAAAAACGTCTTTCAATGCAGAAAATGATAAAATCAAAAGATTATTGAGCCGCTGAAAACCAATTACGTGTTGAAAGGCGATCACGAAAAAGGAAGCAATTTAATGCCGAACCGATTAATTGTAAAACATCATGTCGCCAGGGCGACCAATCCACTAGCCATGGCGTTTTACTATCGGTCGGTTCTAACCAGGAAAATTTGAGTGCCAATAGTGATTCTAACAAGCCGGAAAATGTTATAGCTATTACTCTTGATTTTTTGTAACTCATTTGAAGAAAAGCACATGTTACTTATTTTTCTTTTTTTGGATTTTCCACTTACAGATTTTTTCTGCACAGCTACAGCAGATCGTTTTTTTCTTTGTGGAATGATATTCTTGTTAGCTGGGCTATTATCAATAAAAATTTTACTATCCCCAGAAGGTTTAATATTTATAGCAGCTGTTGTATATTTTAAATGTTTTTCAATTTTAATCATTTGGTCATCGTTTTCAACTAAATTTACTAATTGTATGTACCTTTCTATTGCAACTTTTTTTCGGCTTTCAAGATCTTGAGCTTCAATTTTACTTTTTTGAGAGAGTTCTTTTACAATTATATTTTCAGGAATGTAAGGATCAATCTGTAACTGATTTTCTAATTCTTGATCATTTTTTAGCAAAGAAACACACAAGAAATGTATGTGCTTACACATATTCCATCGGATAGCAGAGTTTACACATGTGCATGAAAAGTTATGGATACAAGCTTTACAATCGGTGCATATTAAATCACAATCACACTTATCTTTTATTCGTTGCACTGAGTATGTATCTGTGCTGTTTTCTGAACTTATAATCCATTCATTTTCTGTTTTTAGGATATCTAAAGATAAACCTAAGCTGGTTTTGTGCCTTTGCCTCAGTTCCTTTAGTTTATTTGTTAATTTTCCTCTATGTTGAGTAATTAATCTTTCGAACAATTTGTCTTTAATTAGTCTCATGATTGCATTTATCGACTTATCCATACGTTTAACATTTTTTCCTTTCAAATATATATATTTCAATGTTTTATGCATACGTTCTAAATGCATATTGGTGTTTAAACCAGCATTTTTTCTATAGCAATATGCCCAAAGATGGGGATTTTTAAGATAGTAAGAATCTAAATATAAAGCAAAATCTGCAGTTTCTGTATCAGAGTATAAAGTTTCCAGAACTATTTCTTTTAAAGTAAGAAATGTTTGTTTATCAGTTTCTGTTAACAAAACGCGCAACATTTTATATACTTCTATTTTTTTATCTTTATTGCCAATTTTTTTTAGATTTTTTTGCCATGACTGATCCACATGCCACGTACAAAATAGACGTTTATGAGGGGTCCCCATTTCGTTGAGCCAAGCATTATAAAATTCATTAGCCATGTCGGACATAAATATATTAGGAGTCAATATGCCAATCTTTTCCTTAATGATCCTGAAATATAAAGAGAGAATAGATTCAGCGCTGCGATTTGAAAACAGGAAAGCACAAGGGAATCCTTGTCTCAGCTCATCAAGTACCATGATAGTGAACAGTTGGTAACTGATTAGTTCCATGGGTACCATCAATACAAATACAATCACTGCTAAACATTTTTAGCATTTCGCTTTGGGCATCTGTCATTATAATAAGCACAAAATCATCTTTGCCCAACCCTTTTTCAATATCTTCCTGACCTAATGGTTTAAAAAACGCTACAGGCTTATTTTCATCTTTATTTAATTCTTCTACCCAAATTTTGACACTTTCCATGTC
The DNA here is from genome assembly GCA_964019185.1 of Maratus speculifer. Classification (NCBI taxonomy): domain Eukaryota; kingdom Metazoa; phylum Arthropoda; class Arachnida; order Araneae; family Salticidae; genus Maratus; species Maratus speculifer. Next base: position 42,053,975 of record OZ025301.1, read on the forward strand.
ATTTTCATGTTTTTTTTCATTACAGCGAATATTGAAAGATTGTTCGATGTTACTTAAATCTATTTTTGTTTATAAGTGTTTTCTTTCAACATTATACGAAGTGAGAGTATCTCTTATTTCATCAAGAATGTCATCAAAAGGTATATTTGCAGCAATTTTTGCAGCTATAGATTGCCTTTCTTCAGGAGTTAAAGTAAGCCGACCTAAATCGCTGTTATGGCCAAAATGCGTACTTGCGTGACTTACAATAATTTTGTCATTTGCTTTCTCTACTGCAATTATTTTTGCGGGGCAGTATCCATCAATTTTGTTGCTTCCTTTAACTTTTAAATATCTTTTTCCTTGACCTTTAGCATTGTATTGACCAGATCGGTGACAGACATAGTAATGAGTGCAGCCATCTTTTAATTTTTTTGAATTTATTTTTACATATTTTGAAATGGAATTTTTCTCCATTCCAGACTTCCAGTCCATGAATTCTTGTTTTGTAGAAAAAGACATTTTGTCAATTTTCACCTTTAGATCATGCTCATTAGCATAATGAAACAAAATGTTCTTTTTGTTAAAGTTTTGTTTACACTCTGGACACACATGAGGCTTTATTACATGATTTTTAGGTGCGTTCGTAATTATATAATACGTAGCACCTATAGTGATCGTTCAGTCCGTCCGTCTGTCCGCATATAACAACGCAAAAACTACCCAACCGAATCGTTTGAAATTTAAAATACATAATTATTACATAATTTTGTCGAGTCATTTCAAATTTTATGAGAATCGGATGGATAGATCAATTACAGGGACGATCAAAAGTATTCCATTACATTACGGTCAATGGGGAAAAAAGTTTCAAATGCATTTTAATCGTTTGAAATTTAAAATACGCAATTATTACATAATTCTGTCGTGTTATTTCAAATTTTTTGATAATCGTGTGCATAGATCAATTACAGGGACAATCAAAAGTATTCAATTACATTATGGTCAATGGGGAAAAAGTTTCAAATATATTCTATACGTTTGAAATTTAAAACACATAATTATTACATAATTTTTTCGAGTTATTTCAAATTTTATGAAAATCGGATGCATAGATCAATTACAGGGAAAATCAAAAGTATTCCATTACATTACGGTCAATGGGAAAAAATGTTTCAAATGCATTTTAATCGTGTTACACTCATGCGAACTTAATAAAATTTATATGCAACTATAAAGTACATATTATACTATGCATCTTACATAATTTGTGGTGCAAAGAACATTTGTTATTGATTTACAAGGCCACACAAAAGTATTCCATTACATAATGGTATAGGGAGAACATTGTTTGATGAGCGTTTTAATTGTAATTCACTATTTACAATGTTATGAGATTGATATATGAAAGTAATATTTATAAAACTTCGTTATCGTTCGAACGTACCTAATTTGCTACGCTTCACGTGCAATTTCCAACTTGTTATTCCTGTGGTTTTCAAAATTATTTTTGTTAGAGAATATTTTTTTACAATCTGTGCAATGAAATTTTACAGTCTCTTTAGCGTGGAACTTTTTGGCATGTTTCTTAAGGTTGCTTTTATTAGAGAATGATTTTTGGCATTCACAGCAGTGGTATTTCAGATTACTCTCATCATTGAATTCTTTGTTGCAATCTATTTCTGAATTTTTCACCTGTGTGATTTCTTCATGGTGGAACTTCTTTTCATGTTTCTTCAGATTACTTTTATTTCTGATTACTTTTTGACAACCAGAACAAGAATTATTCTGGCTACTGAGTTGTTCGTTGCAATCTATAGACTGAGATTCCGATTTCTTTAGCGGTACCATTTCAGGATCTTCTTTGAGGTGGATTTGTTTTACATGTTTGTTTAAATTACTTTTATTTGAGAATGTTTTTTGACATTCACAACACAAAATATTTTCTGAAAACATACTCTTATTTGAGAATGTTTTTTGAGATTCGCACCAGTGGTATTTGAGATTGATCTTGTCGCTGAAATATTTGTTGCAATCCATGCACTTAAATTCCATTTTTTTTTTTTTTTTTTTTTTTTTTTTGCCGGCGCCATTTCAAAAACTTCCGCAGGGTGAAATTTTTTGACGTGCTTGTTTAAATTACTCTTATTTGAGAATGTTTTTTGACATTCACAACAGAAAAGAATTTTTGAAGACCCAGACTTGTCAATCTGATTAAATATTGGCCCTGAAAAGGGCCGTTGTTTTTCAAAATTATGTTTTAAATTATTCGCCATGCAGTAAACAAAAAACTTTAAATCTTGTAATCAAGGCCCCCTTATCATAATATCAAGGCCTCGCATTCAGGAGAAAATCTATTGTTGAAATTGTCCCTATAATTGCCAACTTATTATATGACTTTGTCTCGTATGTAATGCCACCTGGTGCATACTACTGCTAATAATCCCATAGGAAATAATGGAAAACATTTCAGTTTCTAACATTAGATGGCGCTACCAACGTGAAAATCATGTAGTTCAGCGCCCCCTGTACTGCAGTCAAAGGAAACTTGGTGAATGACAAGCCTTTATATTATGATAAGTTAGCCTTGCTTGTAATATTTTTCTAATGAAGAAGTACATTTATTCTCACGCACGTGTTTCATCATCATGTTTGAATAATCGCGCAATCAATGAAGGGATTAAGTGCATAAATGTATAATAAATATATTTCTGTGTAATAATATAAATGTATTTCTTCATTAGAGAAATACTACAACTTCATCAATGGAGCGATGATTAGAAAGAAACACGCGCGCGAGAAAAAAAAAATCCGCGAAAATCGCTACGTCATGCGGGGAACGATATGCGCAGTGGCCGATCCCCCGCGGGATCAAATTGAGAAAGTGTGATCTCTAGACGCTTGTCCTTAAGTACAAGAACTTATCATTGGTATGTATTTCTGTAACCCATGAAACCTTATGACTAGCTTATTTTGAGTTAATGTTATTATTTTCTTTTTGCAGTAAATATGTTTCGTTTTATCAATTTCTGCATTTTTTGGTCAATAGAAAGTTTTTCATACTACATCTGTTAATATTTTAAATATATCCCATATTTTTCATAAATGTAAAATATTCTGGATTTAACAGACAGCTTCTTCTAACAATCGTCAATTTAAATTAAGTTTGTCATAAATATTTCATTTTCTGCGCAATTGTGGGGGCTGACGCTTTACCTGAATGAATGTAAAATAGTGGCGAGTAAAAATTTTAGTCTGGTGAGTACCTTTTAAGTTGAAATTTCATGCCCTGATTTAAAACCTTATTTGGAGCTTTTAACATTCATAATTCACTATTTATATTATGCTTATCAAACGCACTATTGCCTTTCAACAAATAGAAATTTGAAAATAGTCCAAATTGCCATTGAAAAGCATCATGGTGCAAAATAAAATGTTCTGTATTTTCCAAACGAATGAACATAAAACTATACAGCTAAATCCGGGTACCTTATGAACGTGCTTACTTAATTTCAAGGAAATCGGATGCTTTTTTACGGCAGTTATCACGGAATAGACATACAGACAGACTGACGGAAACCAAAAATTTCGTGCCTCCAAAGTAAGCCTTCACTGACGTTTCGGCAATTAAAGGGAGTTTAGCCCCTCATTTTCCATCCTTTCTACTTAATGATTGAACCCCCCAAAACTAATTAGGTTTTGTCATAATGAAACTATATCCAATATTCGAAGAAAATCTAATAATTCTGCATAAAACCCCATTACTTTCATTTAAGAGGGGCTATCCCCCTTTCTTCTTTTTATACTTAACCATTACACCCCTAGAATTATTCAGAGATTCGCTTATCAGAAATAATATATATCCAGAATTTGACGCAAATCAGATAATTCTACATAAAAACTTATTTATCTAATTAAAGGGGTGAGTAATTGTAATAATCTTCTTTATTTTTAATCAAAAAAAAAAAAAAAAAAAAAAAAAAAATCCAAAACTAATTATGGTAGTGTTTTATCAGTATGAACAACATATATCCAAAAACTAAAGCATATCAGTTAATTCTGCATGAAAATTCCATATACAGTCGGTTCCTGTTAATTGGAACTCGTCTGGACCACAAGAAACGTTTGAATTATGGAAAATATGAAATTAAAACATGCTTAATATGGTACTATTACAAAGGAATTAATGTTATAGTTTTTTTAAATATATTTCGTCTGTTATCATTGGAACATGACTTAATAGTAAATTAGAATGTATAAATACATAAACTAATTAAATTATTAGAAACAAGCACGATGGAAGAAAAAATTGAGGTGTCACTGATGGACAGATGGGGCACTAAGAAAGTGGATATCAAATGCATTGGATTATGTTATTCTCGTTCGGAAAATTTTTCACAAAAATAAAAAAAAGAAAGTTATTCAAATGATCTGAAATCCTTGAGAAAGAAAAGAAAAAAGAAAAATCTGAAATCTCGTTAGTTCGAATTAAACGAAGTCAAGAGAAAATGTGTTCGAATTAATGAAAGTTTTTAATGTTATTCTGCCATTGAAAATTTCGGGACTTCATGCTTAGTTCGAACTAAGAGAAGATTCGAATTAATGAGAGTCGACTATCCCTAAATGAAGAGAGTTAGCCCCCAAATCTCCTTTTTATACTTAACCAATGAATCATCAAAACAAATCAGGGAAGCATCTTTTCAGAATGAAACTATATCCAAAATTAGAAGATCTGTAAATTCTGCGTAAAAAATCCATTTACCTAAATTAAAGGGGGAAATTACCCTCTTTCCTCCGGTTATATTTAACCAATGAATACCCAAAATTAATCATGATGGCGCTTCATCAGAATGATCCTCTATCTAAAATTGAATGAAATCTGATAATTCAGCATGAAAAACCTATTTTTTTAAATCAAGAGGGGGAGACTACCCCCAGTAAAATTGCAAAACTAATCAGGGAAGCGCATTATCACAATTAACCAATATCCAAAATTTGAAGCAAATCGGATATTTTTATCATAAGTTATTGCGTTACATGCGTACAGACAGAACGGGTGGGCGCACAAGTTCACATGCTTTTATAGCCTCTGAAACATAATAATGCAGTTTAGAATAAAAGAAGTAAAGGAGAGTTAAAAACATAACTGCTGGAGTAGTATAATAAAAAGTAGGTTTGTGAAAATATTTCTCTGTCATTTATTAAGACTTTTTCAAACCCAACCAGAATGCCTGAATTCATATGTAGAGTTGTGTTCTATAACGAAGCATGGGCGAAAAACAGCTTGCCCACACTAATAAGAGCCCACAGTGACGTCACCTGCCCTTTCATTATTGTAGATTAGAAATCAATCTTGTTATATGTGGATATCTCAACATTGGTTTATTAACAGCATTCTATTCAATACGAAAAATATAAAGCAACTGATAAATAATTTTTAAATAAATAAAAAGAAAATTATTAAAAATTTTAATCACCAATTGTTAAATTGTATCAATCAATCTACCAAAGAAAGCCCAACCCACAGAGTACGGAACAGAGAATCAACTTTCATACACTGTAATGGCAACTTGTTTAACATGGGATTACGCATAGAAAGTAGCGACACGAGCGTACCACTCTGAAACTACGATCATAACATAAGAGAGGTTGCTAATTCCGCGAAACATCGCTTTCTTGGCGACAATTGATAAGGGAAATTGATAAGGGAATTGAAAAAAAAATACAGCGACGGCTTTAACCATTTGAAAAATGGTTGTTGTTTTCGGGAGAATGGACCCGATGATGTTACCACTTTTGAATGATGTTACCACTTTTGAATGATGTTACCACTTTTGAATTTAAATTAAATTCTTTATTTTTAGAAGAATTTTTATTTGAATTTAAATTAAATTCTTTACTTTTAGAAGAATTTTTATTTGAATAGTAAATTAAAATGGTTAAAATCATTGTAATAAAGGAGAAAACTAACAAATTTAAAAATGGGTAGACGGAAATTAACAGATACGGAAAAAGCCGAAGCCAAAGAAATGAATGAACGTGAATATCGCATTCAATGATATTAAACACAATACGCGTACTTAAACAATCATAAAGTGATTTTTATTTCTTCTTTTGCTATTTAAAATAAAAATTTAGTCAACATGTATAAGTTGCTTATTAGTTTGGCGATTCGTATCATTTGGCGAAATTGGTCGACGGGATAACTGAGTAATACTGTATTTGGTTTGGCGCAAAAACGTCTTTCAATGCAGAAAATGATAAAATCAAAAGATTATTGAGCCGCTGAAAACCAATTACGTGTTGAAAGGCGATCACGAAAAAGGAAGCAATTTAATGCCGAACCGATTAATTGTAAAACATCATGTCGCCAGGGCGACCAATCCACTAGCCATGGCGTTTTACTATCGGTCGGTTCTAACCAGGAAAATTTGAGTGCCAATAGTGATTCTAACAAGCCGGAAAATGTTATAGCTATTACTCTTGATTTTTTGTAACTCATTTGAAGAAAAGCACATGTTACTTATTTTTCTTTTTTTGGATTTTCCACTTACAGATTTTTTCTGCACAGCTACAGCAGATCGTTTTTTTCTTTGTGGAATGATATTCTTGTTAGCTGGGCTATTATCAATAAAAATTTTACTATCCCCAGAAGGTTTAATATTTATAGCAGCTGTTGTATATTTTAAATGTTTTTCAATTTTAATCATTTGGTCATCGTTTTCAACTAAATTTACTAATTGTATGTACCTTTCTATTGCAACTTTTTTTCGGCTTTCAAGATCTTGAGCTTCAATTTTACTTTTTTGAGAGAGTTCTTTTACAATTATATTTTCAGGAATGTAAGGATCAATCTGTAACTGATTTTCTAATTCTTGATCATTTTTTAGCAAAGAAACACACAAGAAATGTATGTGCTTACACATATTCCATCGGATAGCAGAGTTTACACATGTGCATGAAAAGTTATGGATACAAGCTTTACAATCGGTGCATATTAAATCACAATCACACTTATCTTTTATTCGTTGCACTGAGTATGTATCTGTGCTGTTTTCTGAACTTATAATCCATTCATTTTCTGTTTTTAGGATATCTAAAGATAAACCTAAGCTGGTTTTGTGCCTTTGCCTCAGTTCCTTTAGTTTATTTGTTAATTTTCCTCTATGTTGAGTAATTAATCTTTCGAACAATTTGTCTTTAATTAGTCTCATGATTGCATTTATCGACTTATCCATACGTTTAACATTTTTTCCTTTCAAATATATATATTTCAATGTTTTATGCATACGTTCTAAATGCATATTGGTGTTTAAACCAGCATTTTTTCTATAGCAATATGCCCAAAGATGGGGATTTTTAAGATAGTAAGAATCTAAATATAAAGCAAAATCTGCAGTTTCTGTATCAGAGTATAAAGTTTCCAGAACTATTTCTTTTAAAGTAAGAAATGTTTGTTTATCAGTTTCTGTTAACAAAACGCGCAACATTTTATATACTTCTATTTTTTTATCTTTATTGCCAATTTTTTTTAGATTTTTTTGCCATGACTGATCCACATGCCACGTACAAAATAGACGTTTATGAGGGGTCCCCATTTCGTTGAGCCAAGCATTATAAAATTCATTAGCCATGTCGGACATAAATATATTAGGAGTCAATATGCCAATCTTTTCCTTAATGATCCTGAAATATAAAGAGAGAATAGATTCAGCGCTGCGATTTGAAAACAGGAAAGCACAAGGGAATCCTTGTCTCAGCTCATCAAGTACCATGATAGTGAACAGTTGGTAACTGATTAGTTCCATGGGTACCATCAATACAAATACAATCACTGCTAAACATTTTTAGCATTTCGCTTTGGGCATCTGTCATTATAATAAGCACAAAATCATCTTTGCCCAACCCTTTTTCAATATCTTCCTGACCTAATGGTTTAAAAAACGCTACAGGCTTATTTTCATCTTTATTTAATTCTTCTACCCAAATTTTGACACTTTCCATGTCATTTTCATGTTTTTTTTCATTACAGCGAATATTGAAAGATTGTTCGATGTTACTTAAATCTATTTTTGTTTATAAGTGTTTTCTTTCAACATTATACGAAGTGAGAGTATCTCTTATTTCATCAAGAATGTCATCAAAAGGTATATTTGCAGCAATTTTTGCAGCTATAGATTGCCTTTCTTCAGGAGTTAAAGTAAGCCGACCTAAATCGCTGTTATGGCCAAAATGCGTACTTGCGTGACTTACAATAATTTTGTCATTTGCTTTCTCTACTGCAATTATTTTTGCGGGGCAGTATCCATCAATTTTGTTGCTTCCTTTAACTTTTAAATATCTTTTTCCTTGACCTTTAGCATTGTATTGACCAGATCGGTGACAGACATAGTAATGAGTGCAGCCATCTTTTAATTTTTTTGAATTTATTTTTACATATTTTGAAATGGAATTTTTCTCCATTCCAGACTTCCAGTCCATGAATTCTTGTTTTGTAGAAAAAGACATTTTGTCAATTTTCACCTTTAGATCATGCTCATTAGCATAATGAAACAAAATGTTCTTTTTGTTAAAGTTTTGTTTACACTCTGGACACACATGAGGCTTTATTACATGATTTTTAGGTGCGTTCGTAATTATATAATACGTAGCACCTATAGTGATCGTTCAGTCCGTCCGTCTGTCCGCATATAACAACGCAAAAACTACCCAACCGAATCGTTTGAAATTTAAAATACATAATTATTACATAATTTTGTCGAGTCATTTCAAATTTTATGAGAATCGGATGGATAGATCAATTACAGGGACGATCAAAAGTATTCCATTACATTACGGTCAATGGGGAAAAAAGTTTCAAATGCATTTTAATCGTTTGAAATTTAAAATACGCAATTATTACATAATTCTGTCGTGTTATTTCAAATTTTTTGATAATCGTGTGCATAGATCAATTACAGGGACAATCAAAAGTATTCAATTACATTATGGTCAATGGGGAAAAAGTTTCAAATATATTCTATACGTTTGAAATTTAAAACACATAATTATTACATAATTTTTTCGAGTTATTTCAAATTTTATGAAAATCGGATGCATAGATCAATTACAGGGAAAATCAAAAGTATTCCATTACATTACGGTCAATGGGAAAAAATGTTTCAAATGCATTTTAATCGTGTTACACTCATGCGAACTTAATAAAATTTATATGCAACTATAAAGTACATATTATACTATGCATCTTACATAATTTGTGGTGCAAAGAACATTTGTTATTGATTTACAAGGCCACACAAAAGTATTCCATTACATAATGGTATAGGGAGAACATTGTTTGATGAGCGTTTTAATTGTAATTCACTATTTACAATGTTATGAGATTGATATATGAAAGTAATATTTATAAAACTTCGTTATCGTTCGAACGTACCTAATTTGCTACGCTTCACGTGCAATTTCCAACTTGTTATTCCTGTGGTTTTCAAAATTATTTTTGTTAGAGAATATTTTTTTACAATCTGTGCAATGAAATTTTACAGTCTCTTTAGCGTGGAACTTTTTGGCATGTTTCTTAAGGTTGCTTTTATTAGAGAATGATTTTTGGCATTCACAGCAGTGGTATTTCAGATTACTCTCATCATTGAATTCTTTGTTGCAATCTATTTCTGAATTTTTCACCTGTGTGATTTCTTCATGGTGGAACTTCTTTTCATGTTTCTTCAGATTACTTTTATTTCTGATTACTTTTTGACAACCAGAACAAGAATTATTCTGGCTACTGAGTTGTTCGTTGCAATCTATAGACTGAGATTCCGATTTCTTTAGCGGTACCATTTCAGGATCTTCTTTGAGGTGGATTTGTTTTACATGTTTGTTTAAATTACTTTTATTTGAGAATGTTTTTTGACATTCACAACACAAAATATTTTCTGAAAACATACTCTTATTTGAGAATGTTTTTTAAGATTCGCACCAGTGGTATTTGAGATTGATCTTGTCGCTGAAATATTTGTTGCAATCCATGCACTTAAATTCCATTTTTTTTTTTTTTTTTTTTTTTTTGCCGGCGCCATTTCAAAAACTTCCGCAGGGTGAAATTTTTTGACGTGCTTGTTTAAATTACTCTTATTTGAGAATGTTTTTTGACATTCACAACAGAAAAGAATTTTTGAAGACCCAGACTTGTCAATCTGATTAAATATTGGCCCTGAAAAGGGCCGTTGTTTTTCAAAATTATGTTTTAAATTATTCGCCATGCAGTAAACAAAAAACTTTAAATCTTGTAATCAAGGCCCCCTTATCATAATATCAAGGCCTCGCATTCAGGAGAAAATCTATTGTTGAAATTGTCCCTATAATTGCCAACTTATTATATGACTTTGTCTCGTATGTAATGCCACCTGGTGCATACTACTGCTAATAATCCCATAGGAAATAATGGAAAACATTTCAGTTTCTAACATTAGATGGCGCTACCAACGTGAAAATCATGTAGTTCAGCGCCCCCTGTACTGCAGTCAAAGGAAACTTGGTGAATGACAAGCCTTTATATTATGATAAGTTAGCCTTGCTTGTAATATTTTTCTAATGAAGAAGTACATTTATTCTCACGCACGTGTTTCATCATCATGTTTGAATAATCGCGCAATCAATGAAGGGATTAAGTGCATAAATGTATAATAAATATATTTCTGTGTAATAATATAAATGTATTTCTTCATTAGAGAAATACTACAACTTCATCAATGGAGCGATGATTAGAAAGAAACACGCGCGCGAGAAAAAAAAAATCCGCGAAAATCGCTACGTCATGCGGGGAACGATATGCGCAGTGGCCGATCCCCCGCGGGATCAAATTGAGAAAGTGTGATCTCTAGACGCTTGTCCTTAAGTACAAGAACTTATCATTGGTATGTATTTCTGTAACCCATGAAACCTTATGACTAGCTTATTTTGAGTTAATGTTATTATTTTCTTTTTGCAGTAAATATGTTTCGTTTTATCAATTTCTGCATTTTTTGGTCAATAGAAAGTTTTTCATACTACATCTGTTAATATTTTAAATATATCCCATATTTTTCATAAATGTAAAATATTCTGGATTTAACAGACAGCTTCTTCTAACAATCGTCAATTTAAATTAAGTTTGTCATAAATATTTCATTTTCTGCGCAATTGTGGGGGCTGACGCTTTACCTGAATGAATGTAAAATAGTGGCGAGTAAAAATTTTAGTCTGGTGAGTACCTTTTAAGTTGAAATTTCATGCCCTGATTTAAAACCTTATTTGGAGCTTTTAACATTCATAATTCACTATTTATATTATGCTTATCAAACGCACTATTGCCTTTCAACAAATAGAAATTTGAAAATAGTCCAAATTGCCATTGAAAAGCATCATGGTGCAAAATAAAATGTTCTGTATTTTCCAAACGAATGAACATAAAACTATACAGCTAAATCCGGGTACCTTATGAACGTGCTTACTTAATTTCAAGGAAATCGGATGCTTTTTTACGGCAGTTATCACGGAATAGACATACAGACAGACTGACGGAAACCAAAAATTTCGTGCCTCCAAAGTAAGCCTTCACTGACGTTTCGGCAATTAAAGGGAGTTTAGCCCCTCATTTTCCATCCTTTCTACTTAATGATTGAACCCCCCAAAACTAATTAGGTTTTGTCATAATGAAACTATATCCAATATTCGAAGAAAATCTAATAATTCTGCATAAAACCCCATTACTTTCATTTAAGAGGGGCTATCCCCCTTTCTTCTTTTTATACTTAACCATTACACCCCTAGAATTATTCAGAGATTCGCTTATCAGAAATAATATATATCCAGAATTTGACGCAAATCAGATAATTCTACATAAAAACTTATTTATCTAATTAAAGGGGTGAGTAATTGTAATAATCTTCTTTATTTTTAATCAAAAAAAAAAAAAAAAAAAAAAAAAAAAATCCAAAACTAATTATGGTAGTGTTTTATCAGTATGAACAACATATATCCAAAAACTAAAGCATATCAGTTAATTCTGCATGAAAATTCCATATACAGTCGGTTCCTGTTAATTGGAACTCGTCTGGACCACAAGAAACGTTTGAATTATGGAAAATATGAAATTAAAACATGCTTAATATGGTACTATTACAAAGGAATTAATGTTATAGTTTTTTTAAATATATTTCGTCTGTTATCATTGGAACATGACTTAATAGTAAATTAGAATGTATAAATACATAAACTAATTAAATTATTAGAAACAAGCACGATGGAAGAAAAAATTGAGGTGTCACTGATGGACAGATGGGGCACTAAGAAAGTGGATATCAAATGCATTGGATTATGTTATTCTCGTTCGGAAAATTTTTCACAAAAATAAAAAAAAGAAAGTTATTCAAATGATCTGAAATCCTTGAGAAAGAAAAGAAAAAAGAAAAATCTGAAATCTCGTTAGTTCGAATTAAACGAAGTCAAGAGAAAATGTGTTCGAATTAATGAAAGTTTTTAATGTTATTCTGCCATTGAAAATTTCGGGACTTCATGCTTAGTTCGAACTAAGAGAAGATTCGAATTAATGAGAGTCGACTATCCCTAAATGAAGAGAGTTAGCCCCCAAATCTCCTTTTTATACTTAACCAATGAATCATCAAAACAAATCAGGGAAGCATCTTTTCAGAATGAAACTATATCCAAAATTAGAAGATCTGTAAATTCTGCGTAAAAAATCCATTTACCTAAATTAAAGGGGGAAATTACCCTCTTTCCTCCGGTTATATTTAACCAATGAATACCCAAAATTAATCATGATGGCGCTTCATCAGAATGATCCTCTATCTAAAATTGAATGAAATCTGATAATTCAGCATGAAAAACCTATTTTTTTAAATCAAGAGGGGGAGACTACCCCCAGTAAAATTGCAAAACTAATCAGGGAAGCGCATTATCACAATTAACCAATATCCAAAATTTGAAGCAAATCGGATATTTTTATCATAAGTTATTGCGTTACATGCGTACAGACAGAACGGGTGGGCGCACAAGTTCACATGCTTTTATAGCCTCTGAAACATAATAATGCAGTTTAGAATAAAAGAAGTAAAGGAGAGTTAAAAACATAACTGCTGGAGTAGTATAATAAAAAGTAGGTTTGTGAAAATATTTCTCTGTCATTTATTAAGACTTTTTCTCAAACCCAACCAGAATGCCTGAATTCATATGTAGAGTTGGTTCTATAACGAAGCATGGGCGAAAACAGCTTGCCCACACTAATAAGAGCCCACAGTGACGTCACCTGCCCTTTCATTATTGTAGATTAGAAATCAATCTTGTTATATGTGGATATCTCAACATTGGTTTATTAACAGCATTCTATTCAATACGAAAAATATAAAGCAACTGATAAATAATTTTTAAATAAATAAAAAGAAAATTATTAAAAATTTTAATCACCAATTGTTAAATTGTATCAATCAATCTACCAAAGAAAGCCCAACCCACAGAGTACGGAACAGAGAATCAACTTTCATACACTGTAATGGCAACTTGTTTAACATGGGATTACGCATAGAAAGTAGCGACACGAGCGTACCACTCTGAAACTACGATCATAACATAAGAGAGGTTGCTAATTCCGCGAAACATCGCTTTCTTGGCGACAATTGATAAGGGAAATTGATAAGGGAATTGAAAAAAAAATACAGCGACGGCTTTAACCATTTGAAAAATGGTTGTTGTTTTCGGGAGAATGGACCCGATGATGTTACCACTTTTGAATGATGTTACCACTTTTGAATGATGTTACCACTTTTGAATTTAAATTAAATTCTTTATTTTTAGAAGAATTTTTATTTGAATTTAAATTAAATTCTTTACTTTTAGAAGAATTTTTATTTGAATAGTAAATTAAAATGGTTAAAATCATTGTAATAAAGGAGAAAACTAACAAATTTAAAAATGGGTAGACGGAAATTAACAGATACGGAAAAAGCCGAAGCCAAAGAAATGAATGAACGTGAATATCGCATTCAATGATATTAAACACAATACGCGTACTTAAACAATCATAAAGTGATTTTTATTTCTTCTTTTGCTATTTAAAATAAAAATTTAGTCAACATGTATAAGTTGCTTATTAGTTTGGCGATTCGTATCATTTGGCGAAATTGGTCGACGGGATAACTGAGTAATACTGTATTTGGTTTGGCGCAAAAACGTCTTTCAATGCAGAAAATGATAAAATCAAAAGATTATTGAGCCGCTGAAAACCAATTACGTGTTGAAAGGCGATCACGAAAAAGGAAGCAATTTAATGCCGAACCGATTAATTGTAAAACATCATGTCGCCAGGGCGACCAATCCACTAGCCATGGCGTTTTACTATCGGTCGGTTCTAACCAGGAAAATTTGAGTGCCAATAGTGATTCTAACAAGCCGGAAAATGTTATAGCTATTACTCTTGATTTTTTGTAACTCATTTGAAGAAAAGCACATGTTACTTATTTTTCTTTTTTTGGATTTTCCACTTACAGATTTTTTCTGCACAGCTACAGCAGATCGTTTTTTTCTTTGTGGAATGATATTCTTGTTAGCTGGGCTATTATCAATAAAAATTTTACTATCCCCAGAAGGTTTAATATTTATAGCAGCTGTTGTATATTTTAAATGTTTTTCAATTTTAATCATTTGGTCATCGTTTTCAACTAAATTTACTAATTGTATGTACCTTTCTATTGCAACTTTTTTTCGGCTTTCAAGATCTTGAGCTTCAATTTTACTTTTTTGAGAGAGTTCTTTTACAATTATATTTTCAGGAATGTAAGGATCAATCTGTAACTGATTTTCTAATTCTTGATCATTTTTTAGCAAAGAAACACACAAGAAATGTATGTGCTTACACATATTCCATCGGATAGCAGAGTTTACACATGTGCATGAAAAGTTATGGATACAAGCTTTACAATCGGTGCATATTAAATCACAATCACACTTATCTTTTATTCGTTGCACTGAGTATGTATCTGTGCTGTTTTCTGAACTTATAATCCATTCATTTTCTGTTTTTAGGATATCTAAAGATAAACCTAAGCTGGTTTTGTGCCTTTGCCTCAGTTCCTTTAGTTTATTTGTTAATTTTCCTCTATGTTGAGTAATTAATCTTTCGAACAATTTGTCTTTAATTAGTCTCATGATTGCATTTATCGACTTATCCATACGTTTAACATTTTTTCCTTTCAAATATATATATTTCAATGTTTTATGCATACGTTCTAAATGCATATTGGTGTTTAAACCAGCATTTTTTCTATAGCAATATGCCCAAAGATGGGGATTTTTAAGATAGTAAGAATCTAAATATAAAGCAAAATCTGCAGTTTCTGTATCAGAGTATAAAGTTTCCAGAACTATTTCTTTTAAAGTAAGAAATGTTTGTTTATCAGTTTCTGTTAACAAAACGCGCAACATTTTATATACTTCTATTTTTTTATCTTTATTGCCAATTTTTTTTAGATTTTTTTGCCATGACTGATCCACATGCCACGTACAAAATAGACGTTTATGAGGGGTCCCCATTTCGTTGAGCCAAGCATTATAAAATTCATTAGCCATGTCGGACATAAATATATTAGGAGTCAATATGCCAATCTTTTCCTTAATGATCCTGAAATATAAAGAGAGAATAGATTCAGCGCTGCGATTTGAAAACAGGAAAGCACAAGGGAATCCTTGTCTCAGCTCATCAAGTACCATGATAGTGAACAGTTGGTAACTGATTAGTTCCATGGGTACCATCAATACAAATACAATCACTGCTAAACATTTTTAGCATTTCGCTTTGGGCATCTGTCATTATAATAAGCACAAAATCATCTTTGCCCAACCCTTTTTCAATATCTTCCTGACCTAATGGTTTAAAAAACGCTACAGGCTTATTTTCATCTTTATTTAATTCTTCTACCCAAATTTTGACACTTTCCATGTCATTTTCATGTTTTTTTTCATTACAGCGAATATTGAAAGATTGTTCGATGTTACTTAAATCTATTTTTGTTTATAAGTGTTTTCTTTCAACATTATACGAAGTGAGAGTATCTCTTATTTCATCAAGAATGTCATCAAAAGGTATATTTGCAGCAATTTTTGCAGCTATAGATTGCCTTTCTTCAGGAGTTAAAGTAAGCCGACCTAAATCGCTGTTATGGCCAAAATGCGTACTTGCGTGACTTACAATAATTTTGTCATTTGCTTTCTCTACTGCAATTATTTTTGCGGGGCAGTATCCATCAATTTTGTTGCTTCCTTTAACTTTTAAATATCTTTTTCCTTGACCTTTAGCATTGTATTGACCAGATCGGTGACAGACATAGTAATGAGTGCAGCCATCTTTTAATTTTTTTGAATTTATTTTTACATATTTTGAAATGGAATTTTTCTCCATTCCAGACTTCCAGTCCATGAATTCTTGTTTTGTAGAAAAAGACATTTTGTCAATTTTCACCTTTAGATCATGCTCATTAGCATAATGAAACAAAATGTTCTTTTTGTTAAAGTTTTGTTTACACTCTGGACACACATGAGGCTTTATTACATGATTTTTAGGTGCGTTCGTAATTATATAATACGTAGCACCTATAGTGATCGTTCAGTCCGTCCGTCTGTCCGCATATAACAACGCAAAAACTACCCAACCGAATCGTTTGAAATTTAAAATACATAATTATTACATAATTTTGTCGAGTCATTTCAAATTTTATGAGAATCGGATGGATAGATCAATTACAGGGACGATCAAAAGTATTCCATTACATTACGGTCAATGGGGAAAAAAGTTTCAAATGCATTTTAATCGTTTGAAATTTAAAATACGCAATTATTACATAATTCTGTCGTGTTATTTCAAATTTTTTGATAATCGTGTGCATAGATCAATTACAGGGACAATCAAAAGTATTCAATTACATTATGGTCAATGGGGAAAAAGTTTCAAATATATTCTATACGTTTGAAATTTAAAACACATAATTATTACATAATTTTTTCGAGTTATTTCAAATTTTATGAAAATCGGATGCATAGATCAATTACAGGGAAAATCAAAAGTATTCCATTACATTACGGTCAATGGGAAAAAATGTTTCAAATGCATTTTAATCGTGTTACACTCATGCGAACTTAATAAAATTTATATGCAACTATAAAGTACATATTATACTATGCATCTTACATAATTTGTGGTGCAAAGAACATTTGTTATTGATTTACAAGGCCACACAAAAGTATTCCATTACATAATGGTATAGGGAGAACATTGTTTGATGAGCGTTTTAATTGTAATTCACTATTTACAATGTTATGAGATTGATATATGAAAGTAATATTTATAAAACTTCGTTATCGTTCGAACGTACCTAATTTGCTACGCTTCACGTGCAATTTCCAACTTGTTATTCCTGTGGTTTTCAAAATTATTTTTGTTAGAGAATATTTTTTTACAATCTGTGCAATGAAATTTTACAGTCTCTTTAGCGTGGAACTTTTTGGCATGTTTCTTAAGGTTGCTTTTATTAGAGAATGATTTTTGGCATTCACAGCAGTGGTATTTCAGATTACTCTCATCATTGAATTCTTTGTTGCAATCTATTTCTGAATTTTTCACCTGTGTGATTTCTTCATGGTGGAACTTCTTTTCATTTCAGCTTTCTGCATCAAACGGCATTTCTTGGCGGGAAGGAATTACGCTTGGCGAAATTAAGTAGAGAATTTAGATAAGATGGACGGGGAAAGAAGAGAATATTCTGCATTTCAATAGACTTTTTTTTTCTTTTGTTTAAATTAGAGGTCAATGGCAAAAATGATTTCTACAGAAAAAATATAATTTTCAGTAATTTATAAGAAATATGAGAAAGCTGGAGAAGGTGTGTGTGTGTGTGGGGGGGGGGGGGGAGGTCATCTGTGCTTCGATTCGCGTTTGAAATGAAATAGACGCCCTCTCGCGGACAAAGTCTGAAAAACGAAATAGAACTGATACCGTGAGCATGAAATCAGTGTTTAAAAGGCCGATAAATAAATAAACAGTTCTATAACGCGTGCAACGTTGGGTTCTTTGTATTAAAATTATCTAAAATCAAAATTTTATACACAAAGTTTAGATCTATAATATAAAAAAATACATTTGACTTACTCATGGCAAAATAGCATGACAGCAACACAATGCTTTCATGCTTCAGCTTCTCTAAAGCAATTACTAGATTTTCCAGCATCTACAAATTCTAAAATTGTCGATATTTGTAATTTATCTCCCATAATTAAATAAAAAAGATAAAAAACTGCACTTTAAATAGCTCTTTAAACTGGTTCTATGCTACAGTGCTACAGCATGGAACGTAAACAAACAAACGTAAACAAACGATTATCAGGTCTATTACAACGCCATCTTTCGGTCATTACAAACGCGAATAGCATTTTGCCACTTTTTAAAGAATCATAAAAGAGGCCATGTACATTATTTAATATATATACATATATGACATTATATGTTGGTGAAGAAAGGGTGGCGAAGAGAAAATTTCAGAAGAGTGTAGATTGATATGATAAGCTTTTTTCCTGTAACTACAAATTAGCAATATTATTAAAAAGTTTAAAAAAAATCCAAATAATTTTGATTTTTTTTTTTTTTTTTTACTTTTTAAATTTAACATATTCTTTAAATTTACAATATTTTTTTCAATTTTCAATTTTCTATTAATTTATAATTTGGTATAATTTTAAATTTATTTAATTGAATTTATAATTATTCAAATACATTATAAATTTTACCTCTTTTAATAATTTTAAATTTAATAATTATAATTTCTTATAATTATGAAACTCTGTAAGCTCTAAGGATTATGTGCTTGGAAAGAAGGAAATAAAATCGTCAATAGATGAAGAATTGTAGAAGATATGATAAAATACTTAAAATAGCAAATAGGAAAGAAGACTTGAAACGGATATAATAATAGATTTTAAGCTTTGCAATGATTTTGAGGAAGTAGAAATTTGAGACAGCGTTAAATTTAGATAAAATCTTTTAGGCTGGGAGGCGGCAGCACAGACGATCACCTCATCGAGTTTACGGATGAAATTCTGGGATTGGTTAAATCTCGATTTGCATATTAAAACGTAATCGGTCTGCCAGAATCTTGGTAGAAAACACCTGAAAACCCGCTGTTAGAGATTGACTCGTAGCTTTACCATTTTGAGAACTCAATGAGAGGATTGTCTGTGCTATGTAGAAGAAGTGGAAATCAGCGATATACAGAATTTCTTTTTTTTTTTTTAAAGTCGTATTTTTTTTTTTTTGAAATAACAAGTAAATAATCCGTAGTCTAAATTTCACTTGAAATTTTAATTTCTCTTGCCCATATTTCGGCATATACGTAAGTGATTTTGAAATATTTATATTCAAAAAGCATTTTTAATGTTTGTTGAAAGATAATCAACCATCTAAATTCCTCCTTGCTATTTCCGATAAAACTATTTTACACACAATAAAGTTCAGTTTGTAAGCAGTACATCTTAGTTTTTTGCTCATAGGCTATCAAAGCCTGAGAGCTTATGTGCCCGCCCAATCTGTATATATGTACGTGCGTACGTAACGCGATAACTCATGATAAAATTATCCGATTTACTTGAAATTTTGAATATAGGCTTACTATAACAATGCGATTCCCTTATTAGTTTTACGAGTTCATTCTATAAGCATAAGAAGGAAAACGGGAGCTGTTTATATAAATGGGTTTTTCATGAAAAAATATCAAATTTCGTTCTAATCTTAGGTATAGAACCATTCTGATGAGGTACCTCCGTGATTAGTATTAAGTGTTCATTGGATAATATTAAGAAGGGGAACGAGGGCTAATGCACCTCTCCTTAACTTATGTAAATGGATTTTTAATGCAGAATTATCAATTTCGTTCAAACTTTAGATAAAGGATCATTTTGATGAGGCACCTCCGTAATTAGTACTGGTTGTTCGTTGGATAAGTATTAAGAAGGGGAACGGGGGCTATTGCCATTCCCCTTAATTTATATAAATGGGGTTTTCTTGCAGAATTAACAGATTTCGTACAAATCTTAGACATAGGATTATTCTGATGAGGTGCTTCCGTGATTAGTATTGGAGTTCATTGGATAAGTTTAAATAGAGAGAATGGGGGTAATTCCCACTTCTTAATTTAGGTTAATGGGTTTTTCAAGCAAAATTTACCGATTTGCTTTAAATTTTAGATATAGGTTCATTTTAAAAAGGCGCACCGTGATTTGTTATTGGAAAGTTTAGGGATTGCCACATTCCGATTAGTTATTCCTTAGTTTAGTGTTTTCATCTCATTAGAATCTCTTTGAACTTTGAAACCTATGTGTGAATGACTGGAAATTCTTGCATTAAGTGTACTAAAAATAACTTTGTTTACCAAACTTAAATTATAACTCTCAATATAGTTAGCTATAAAAAAACTAGTCAGACGTGGCAATCCCAAATCTTTCTTATGCATGTTAATACTTCCTCAAAATGCAGCATAGCAGCATCACCGATTTGGTGGTTTAATCCAAAATCTAGGCAGCAACAACTTATGCCAACTTATTACTGAATATGAAATTTGATGAAAATCCGTGCATTAGTTTTTCAGATAAAGCTATTGCAAAATCTTAAAAAAAATCTGCATAACAGCATCACATATTGGGTGATGTACACAAAAAACTAATCAGGATCAATTTTTTATCAGGTACTAACTGAATCTGAATTTTGACAAAAAACCATGCATTAGATATATTTATTGCGAAATCGTGAAAAATGTAGCACAGCAGAGTCATCTGTAGAGCGATTTACACCAAAAACTAAACAACACTAACTTATATCAGGGACTAACTAAATCTGACGTTTTTGAAAATTTCATGCATAAGCTCTGGAGATAGAGCTACTGCAATAATCACAAACAGTACATCATGGCAATGTCACGTGTAGAGAGATTTGCACGAAAACATATTCAGCTCCATGTTATATCAAGTAAGAACGAAATCTAAAGTTTTGTTAAAATCCATGCACTAGTTCTTGAGATATGGCTATTGTGGAAATTGTGAATAATGCAGCATAGCAACGCCACCGGTTGAGCGATACACGACAAAAAATTAATCAGATCAAGTTTATTTTAAGGTCTCATAGAATCTAAAGTTTTGTGAAATCCCGTGATTAATTTTTGTGACAGAGCGCCCACAATTATTTGTCTCATACAGACAGACTCACAGACAAACATTTTGTAAAAACATGTTTTTTTGGGTTCCCTGATGCCTAGAACGTGTAAATCCGTCGAAAACCAGATTTCGAAAATTTTCACGAATCCAATTCTTTCTTATTGAAAAAAAAAAAAAAAAAAAAAAAAAAAACCGCTTAACAGTTTTAATTAATCTGACATAACAAATTAATACTCAATATTATAAAAATGGTCATTTTGAAACATTAAAATGAAAGTAACTTTCGAAATTACCCAGATTATAAAGGCTATTAATTCGCATATTTATATATTTTAAACTAATCACATGTATACAAAAGTACAGTATTTAAAAAAATTGGGAGGATAATTCAAGTTACTTGATAGAAAAAAAATGCATATTGTGAGACGATATTGTTTAAAGTATTCCATCCAAGGATTGCTGATACTAATTTTGGAAAAAAAGACGATAATTAGCTATGTTACTAATTAGAAACCTATCTAGAAAATAGCACCACGTACTAAGGAGATATTGCAAGTTTGAGACCTTTTTTCGAAGCGCACTTGGTAAAATGTCATAATTAAACATTGTACATGGTTGTATTTTGCATTACGGAATCTGTCTGAGCAAGAAAAAGTTGAACTTAGCCGATTGTTGTTTTTAGTATAATTTTTAATAGTATATTATACTATTTATAATCAATATTATATTATATTTACGATCATTGCGATTGTTAAAGAAATCGTTCAGAAATAAACTCTTTCATTAAAAAAAAATCGAAAGCCAATTTTCAGAGTATTTTTTAGAAAATCTTCTGCTTTTACTGCCCCCCCCCAAAAAAAAACATTCAATTACATAATTTATTAATAAGAACATTAGCCAATTTCATGTTCTTCCAAATAAAATTAAATTCAAAAAGGTATTTGAGAACAACCATATTATTTTAATTTAAAAAATAAACATAATATACCGAGATTCAATCTGAAAGGGTATTTTCAGAAATTGACCCTGATAAGGGCCTTGTTTCGTTAATTTCATATGACGACATAAAATTCGTTAAAAGAAAATATAAGAAACAGAAAATTAAAAAAAAAAAAGTGTTTTTCGCCAAGCGCGATTACCGCCAAGAAGCGTCGAATTCATGCCGAAGGCTCTGACCAATCAGATTGCGAGATACAGTTTGGATGGCAAAAGCCAGTTGGGAAAAAAAAATATGCGGTCGGAAGTGCCAATCCAGAATATGGTTACAGTTAAACAGAAATCACGAGGATAAAAATCACCAACGCGATGGTTTAGTTTTTAAGTGATCCACTGAGGGCGCTCTTTACAAGCCGAGTTGAGGCTCTGTCCGTACTCTGTGGCCCAACCATTCCAGGTTCATGCAACCAATAACAGAAAGCACAAAACGCACAATCACGTGATCAAATCGCCCAGCAGTTATTTTTTTTTGCGTCACGCGCGCGAGTTTTGAGTAGGGTTGGTGGTGAAATGCTCATCGGGCTTAATTAGATGAAATAGGTTACGTGACACTTTTCCGGAATATTTTAGATTTTGTTTGAGTGATCACAGGTATTTCTGTTAGGAGAATTATGTTTTGGAAGGATAAAGAGATATAGTATTTGTATTTACTAATTTTGAACCATAAAAATAATGCAATAATACAATAACTTTAAAATTCCCTTCTTTATAATACCTACTCCATGCATAATTTTCTGAGCGCGCGCGGGCGAAAAGGGTGTCACTAGGGGCGTGTTCAGCGGTTCAGCCCAATTTACCAAAGTAACCAATGTTACCGCCCCATTGTAGGGCAGTACGAAAGTGAGTTGTGGCACTAATGAAAAAATGAAAACTATCCTGTTGAATTTTAGCTGACTTCATACTTCGCCTCGATATTCATTTCGTACATATCTACAATCAAAAAGTAACCGGTAAGTTGTGCTGAACACGCCCCTGGTTTCGGTATTTCTAATATTATGTAAAATGAAAAATATTATGTTTAGAATTGGCAACAAATGCAAAGTTAGTCTTTTGTTACACAATTTGACTTGAAAGTTTACTTTGTATAATGTTATGTTTATTATTTTTTTTTTTTACTTTTAGTTTCTTTTTAACTTTCTTTAATTTTTAATTTTAATCGTCATATCAGAAATTGTTTATTTGCTTCTGATTCTTGAAAGACGAGCTTAAAGGTATGATTATGTTTGTTTTTTGCGGTTTTCGACATGTTTACCTGGCTATAGTCAATACCTTTTATTGAATTTTAATTTTCTCTTAATAATTTGATTTTCTGACAATTGCATAATTTATTATGCATAAAAAATGTTTGTTAAATTATTCTCTAGGAATTTGGGTACATCATCTCTAGGTCTTGGTTTCCTATTGTATTCATTATTCTTGCTTTAGAAATTTGGGTAGTTTTCGGGAAGCCGGCCGCCAGTGTTATATATGAGGTAAATGCTGCAGTTTTAACCACTTTACCAGTTTTGGCCACATTGTATTGGTTTGACCACTATTTAGACTGTAAATTTATATTAACAAATTATATGTATTTTTACTCCTTAAACAAAGACTCTTTTATCATTCCTATTTCTTTCATCGGATTTCATTTGTACCAAAACAACTTACTGTTAAGTTTTATAAGTTAAGCTTTCTCTCTATTACAATTTCACATTTAAATACTTTTTTTAAACAGTTTAAAGGGGGAAGGTATCCAAATCTAATGCTTTAAATTTGTTTTGTGTACCAGTTATGCCCATGGATTGGCCAAAAAGGGTACAACGTTTTTTCTTGTGGCCACTAGATTAATTATAGTGGAAATTTTAGCAATATATTTAGAAATGTTTTTTATGTATTATAAATTAAAAATATCAATGAAATTACAGGAAGATTAAATGACTTTTCGTATTTTTTTCAAGGAAATGAATTTGCATAATTAGTGCAAGATTTCTGATACACGGATTTAGAAATACCAAACATTGTAAAAATTTTTACTACAAACCGGATTCATTTATTAAAAAAAAAAAAAAAAAAAAAATCTATTCTTAAAAAATTGCGTGGCTGCTCTAAGATTGGAAATAAAATTAAAACCATTCAAAATGTATTGTCAGCAATGAGATAAAGCTAGGTTTTAGAGGACCCTGTTCTACCTTGCATCATCTGTTTGCAGATTGGGGACCACTTTTCTAATAGTGTTGAATTGCAACTAGTAGGTCTGAGTACTAGAGCTGTGCTGTTTATGATGGCCAATTATCTACATGAGGGATATCCTCTGTGAAGGCCTTTCTAAGACCCTAACCCATATTTATGCAAAGAAATCTAAAGTTTAAAGAAAAATTCTGAAAACTCAAAGGGGTCATTCACGTAGCATAAAGTTATAAGAAATACCTTTCTAATGACTTATGGCTATACAGAACATGTTGGTCATTCCCACCTTCAGTCGCTAACAACCAGAGTTGGCATGATATAAATCAACTGATTTTTAAAAAAAAATCATTTGATTTAAATCAATTTTTTTTAATGGTGGAAATTAATCAGCAGAGAAATAAGAAGTGGGTGTAAATAAGTAGCAGGTGTTTTTCTGGTATTTCCAGGCTTGCTATCGGAAAGAATGTGGCAGGTACAGGTGTCCCCCTCCTAATCCTTTAATTCTTTGTTCTTTTTTATAAACTTTAGAGGATGAGGCAAAGCACACAACACAGAAACACTTTATAAATCATATTTCATTTGCCAATCTTGGCAACTAAATGGTTTGAATCTTTTTGTTTCACAAGTACTCATCTCCCTAAAGCTTGGTACAATAGTGAAGGCGGCACTGCATTACTTATTCCAGTAGATATAAAATGGAATTCATTCTTATGTTGACTGCTTTCAATCATACATAATAAAAATTGGTCGAAATTTGTAAAAGTTTGTGAAGAGCACTGATATCAAGAAAACAGTAATGGACTTCAATCATATGTTTTGCATTTCTTTTAATATTTAACTTTTGAAACCCATTGCTTGAGCCTTAGATACAATCTAAAAAGAGATTTGTTCCCTTGCTGAATGTACATATCAATGGAAAATTTTGGGTAAAAAGTTAGAAAATGTATTAGATAAAGATAGAATTACAAAATTTAAAGCTAGATATAAACAAGCTATTGGCGGTCACTTTGCTGGAGTTTTGCTAAGTCCTTCTCTTTTAAATCAAAAGGAAATTTCACTTAGTGTAGAAAAAAATAATGAAGGATTGGCATTCATTAAAGAAAATTGTCCAAATCTTCTCACCACTGTAGCACATTTTCAAGCAAAAATTGGGCCATTCGAAAAATTATTTACCATTGCTTGAGAAAAAAAGTTTCAGATATTATGACAGATTATGATTGGTGGAAGTCCTTTTATGTAATAGGAGGCAAAGAGAGAATCAGAAAAATATTGAATTTATTTACCAAATAATAACAGCCGTGGCTTCATCTGCTGGAGTAGAAAGACACTTTTCTTCTTTTGGACTAGTTCATTCAAGCCTTCATAA
Organism: Maratus speculifer; assembly: GCA_964019185.1. NCBI lineage: Eukaryota > Metazoa > Arthropoda > Arachnida > Araneae > Salticidae > Maratus > Maratus speculifer. The sequence continues at coordinate 42,079,722 of OZ025301.1, forward strand.
TAAATTAGGAGTGGACAAAGCTTCTAAAGTAGTGTTTTTGTTCAAACAATTAAATCACTGATTTATATTTATTTGCTTTAAAAATATTGAATTGTGATTTTTATTCCTCAGTAAATAGCTTGCATTAAATGAATATTTAATTTGTTTTTTTTAATTTTATCATTCTCTATTGATTTACAACATATTTAAGTTTATATCTTATTTAGTATGCACAATTCAATTACAAATTAACAGAATGGCTTTAGATTACAGCCTTGATGTTTAATTTTTAGCACCAATAATCAAATCAGTAACTAGAATATAGTATTTTCTTAACTATATAATTATTTCTTATATTATTTATATAAATAATAAATATTACTTATTCTTTTTTAGTTATTTATTATAAAAAACAGCTCCATGTATTGTAAAAACATAAAAACACAAAAATAAAAAATTCTAAAAAAATAAAAATAAAATAAATCTGATTAAAAAAAAAAAAAAATCTGATTTTTTTATTTAAAAAAAAAAAAAAAAAATCATGATTTTTTTCCAATTTTGCTAACAACTACATACAACGCCTGTTTATGAGGTTTAAACTGTCACATGCAGTGAATTATTTTTAAACTGAGATTGGTATAAATTAGCATAAGATTGTCATTTTGTACCAATCATTATTTAAAAATGATCAAAATCATGGGGCCTTTTAAGAGTTATAAACTGGCCTTATATGTAAGTATTAAAATTTGAGTGAGATATTTAAAAATAACATCCATAGACTTAACATGGTTGAAATGTTGTTTACTCTCCTTTGCCAAGGCGACTTTTATTTTTTAGCGATAAATGTTTCGATATGGCAACCCTGCATTTTCATTTTCTCTTCTCGGATCTTCAATATGGCAACCCTAAGGAGTGCTCCGGTTACGTATTCTACCGATTTCTAAGCCGTTTCTGATTGGACGTTACCTTTTGTTAAATGTTTTCTGATTGGACGAATGAGGAGAACTTGAAAGAGACCTATTTCTAAGCCGTTTCTGATTGGACGCTCCTTTTTGTCTTGAAAGAGAGCTTTTAAATTTTTTAATATCGTTATCCCCGCTTCCTGTAGCATTGTTTTTGAAAGTTGCGTCTTGCATTCAACGAGTGAGTTTATTTATGAGACAATTTCACCCTGATATAAAATTGATCAGTCAATCCGGAGCAAAACAGGAATATCCGGAGCTAAACAGCAGCTCCGGGTAAGTAAAAATTTTTTTTTTTTTTTTTTGTCTTTAGATTTGTATGTTATGTGCTTTTTGTTTATTTTGATTGCCACCATCTTGGAAAGTGCGTTTTTGCGTAGTGTCTCTTGGGCCCGCCACACACTATTGAAACATTGAACAAAAAAACGTGCGACATGAGACAATTTCACCCTGATATCAAAGAAAAAACCAGTTTGACTGTGTCATGTTGCACGATTTTTGACGCATGTCTCTGTGGTGTGTGGCAGGCCTTGGAGCAAGAAGCTCCAGGAGACAAGATGCAAAAACGCGCCAATTTGGTGATTTTTGAAAATTGCGCCAAGAAGGAGAGTAAACTGCATTCGCACCCTTAAATTATCATCCGGGTCTTTTTGAGCGACTTGAGTGGCATCTTAATTGTAACAATAATCAGTAGAGAAAATAAATGATACCATAGCATATTTTTGTTTGTTTCTTCTTTCCTTTTGCATTTTTTAAATGAAAGGTGATGCGCTATTTTTTTACCCAAAGAAGTTAATAATTTCCATAGAAATAAACAAAAAAATCAATTTTAAGCAAACTCAAGTTTGGTTCCTAGGTAAAGGTAATTAGGGAAATTCAAATTTCTGATTTTTACAGCAACTTTTTTTTTTTTTTTTTTTTTTTTTAATCGCTTTATAGAGATTTTTTAAATTTTTGCATTCTTAATTAAGAATAGCAGAAAAAGAGAAGTGTTAAGTTTCAGGGGAGGGGCATTGTATGGTTTGATAATGTTACAAGAAATGGTACTTATGTATTAACGCCACTGCAGCAGAAGCAAGGGCTGCACCAGAGGGGGGTCCGTGGGGGCATATGCCCGCCCGTCGGGCATACCTGGCCCCCCCATCGGGGTCAAAATTCAATTTCGTCGGGTAAAATATTTTGACTTTTGAATTTCAGCCCATTCAAGTTGGGTCAAAATATGGAGCTTTTTTTTTTTTTTTTTTTTTTTTTTTTTTAAGTCGGATTGACTAAACTAATTCTTTTTTGTACATCGGTTTCTGACTGAAGTTTGATTCTTGCAATTTGAGTTTAGATAAACGATCGGCTTGGTAATGAAGAATTTTTAATTCAGTTAAAATACGAAAACGAAAATTATTTTGTCGGGGTTGTCTTGGATAACAAGTAGAATGCTTCATCGTGTCGGGCAAACTGTACCTGACATGACTCGCAGTCTGGACCGGATCGGGTTGAGCCTAAATTTTTGTCGTTGAGTGTCGGATTAAAGTCGAGTTAACTTTGTTTCAGGTTTGGGTTGGATCTTGATACTTATGGTTCTTGATTCGAGATGAATCGATCTCTCAAAAGAATTTACAAAACTTATTTTAAGATGAAAAACTATATTTGAATGTCAATGAATTTATGTATACTGATTTTTTTTACTTAAAATCTAAAATTGTTACTGAATATATAAGTGTAAACATATTCTTACATAACTGCATAACAACATGGATATATTTTTCATCAGTTACAATTAAGGTTTGGTTGTGTTGAAATATTTCGGGTTCAGGTCGAAATGTAGAGATGTCGAGCTCAAATCGGGTTTCGGGTAGAAACCCGATCCTGCATCTCCTCGGAAAATTAAACTCAACTCGACTGGTGGTTTTAGTCGGACCTGGCTAAAGTTAATTTTTTTTCGGAGAGTTTAGGATTGACTTCTATTTTTCGAGTCGGGTAATTTTAATTGTTTTAGCGTATGGGCTCGATTCTATCAAATTCCTCAAAAGTATCCCCAAAATATATTTTAAAATGAAAAATTATATTATTTGAATGTCAATGAGTCAATATACAGATATATCGATTTTTCTACATAAAAAATATAATTGATACTAGACTACTTATCCATTATTGATTTACAAGATGGGATTTTGTTTTTTCATACTAAGTTGGGATTGTGTTCGGAATGAATACTATTGATTTTAGATAGAAGTTTTGTCAAGTTCGGGTTGTCTATTTTTTAAAAACTGGTTCAGGTTGAATGGATATATAATTAATTAGCTCAGGTCAGGTATAACCCATTCCGCGGACGATTCCGTGCTCGGTAAATAATCCGTGAATTGAACTATCCTCCCCCCCCATTGATTAGATTCCGTAAAAACAGAAAAAATTGCACTTTAATTTTGCCATTTCTACTCCATCTCCCGCAAAAAAATACAGAAAAAACACCAAATACCTGAAATGTTCACACCTAAAGCAGCATGTTCGTCAAATTACATGGGTATTCTGGCATCTGTGTTGCTTAGTACTATTCGTGGTAGAAACGGAATTTAAATCCCTTTTATCTATAAATATGTAAAAATGAGAAATCTAAGATCAAAATTAAAAAAAAAAAATCTTATGTCAGAAGGCAGAAATTAATTAAAATAATAGAAAAGATGAAAATCAAAGGAATGCTTCGGCAATGTTGAGCGGGAAATTTTGGTCCTCGCAGACCTCTAACCCGCAGCTAGATCTCATGCATAACCCGCAGTTCGAATCAGCGATATCTATATTATAAAGGCCAAACGTATCTGTGCGTAACGCATACGTCATTTTGCGAATGGCAACATTTTCCCACGCAATTTCAGTTTTGAATTTTTCGCCATTGCAAATTTTATACTTCTAAGCATTTTACATTTAAAATTTTTACACCATCTTATAGAGAAAAAAATATACTTTTAAATGCAATTCGTTTGAAAGCTGTATCTCAATTTGTTTTTGAGATATTAATTTTTTTTATAGTTTTTTGTACCAATTTTGGATATGTGGCAACAAAATCACTCCATTTTTTCTTAAAATTGAAAAAAAAAAAAAAAAAAAAAAAAGAAAAGAAAAGAAAGAAAGAAAGAAATTAAAATGCGCGAACTTTGCAAAAAAATCGTCTGTCATAAAATTCCGGGATGTCGGCTTTATTTCGTTTTTATTCATCAGTTAAAATAACTTCAAGTTTTGAGTTAAAGTGATTAAAGATTTTAAAATGATCAAAATAAAATACCATTTTTCTAAACATGGTGAATACGGATATGAAAAGTACGTGTTTAAATTTTGAGAAAATGAAAGATATGGCTAAATTTGGAATAAATTTTGTTTTTTTCATTCGCATTTTATACCAAACATGAGAGTCTCAATTGATAAATTCATCAAAATAGCTGATCTTTATTACATTTTACTGATTTTATATGTGATTAAAGTTTTTGAGAACTGAGTTTTATAGTTATTTTGTTAATCTTAGCTTAATAATATATGTTTTAGAGTAACACTGATCATTCTAAGATGAATTTTTTACTTAAGTAATTTTGTAGATTAAGTACAATTCAATGAATCAGTTCCTTTTTAAACATTTTCTTTCGTCGAATATCGACGGGTTCCATCTCGTATTTATAATTGCAGATCGCTTTTCGCTGATATTAAAATAATTCACTTTTAGATTCCAAACTATTTTACAATTTTTCACTTCATTTACATTTCTCTTGGAAATTTTGTGCTAAAGTTTTTGTTTCAGATTTAAATTTTGATCTTATCAAAATTTGGAACACCACACTTTGTGCATTTGATCAATATACACTCTAAAACAAAATGAAAATTGAAGATATTTTCCCCCATTGTTTTTATTATTATTTCTATAGCTAAAAAAGTCTGCTTTATTTGAACATTTTTTCGAAAATAAAGAAAATTAATCAATATAATGCTAAAACTACCTGAAATTTCTCCAATATCTACAGATGCATTTTTTTTTTAATTATAGGACTGTTTAATTAATTGTGCAACATCGCTGTGTACTAGGATTTTTTATTATAAACTGATTTTTTACTTATCTCTATTTTCTCTCAAAATATGAAAAATTCATGAATCAAATTTCAATTTTTTAAAAAATTCTACAATCAAAAGACAGAAAATCCTTCAAGTAATAGAAAAATCCGTTCCAACCACACGTGCGTTCCAGCAACTTACTGCCTGTATGTTTTATTTTTTGCGAAATGTTTTTTGAGAATTTATAAAATAATTACATTTTCTCAAAAATGACTAAATTAGAAAGTGATAAAAAAAGTAAAACGCGGTACTTATAAACTCTTAAAATTTACATATTTCAAAAATTCTAGTTCGATTAATTACTTTCACATTCATTTCAAGGAAATTAGTATTTAGTACGGCAACGTGTTCAGATTTAACGAAAAAGGATATAAAAGAAATTTCAATTTTATGCAGGTTTTGTTCTAGTCAAGTATGTTGTTTCTCTATACTCGTATTGTTATTTAGATTTCAATCTAACGATGTTTAAACTGCAAAAAACAGCTGCGGTTCACCAAAAGGAAATGCATGCCTATCTGTTTTGAGTAGTTTTCAAATTCTGTTCTGCAAGTTAATATAAAACAAACTTTTAGACTGCTGGAATGATAAAGAGATCGATGAATATGTTGTTTAGCTTCAGCAAACGTATTCTTGCTGATTGGTTGTAAAAAGAACCTTTATACATCTCAATGTTGCTGTGGGAATTACTAGAAAAACATCTGCTCTGATAGGCTTGAAGGATATTTCAGAGTTACATAAGGTGCAGTACCCTATTATCGACATTTGTCCATTGACCACAGATATAAGGAGTAACTTTTTTTTCCTAATCTAGTATTTTTATTTAAAAATATCGAAATCGTCTATTTAATGCTTTTTTTTTTTACAAAAGTTATATAATTAATCATACAGTAACCGTAAGAACAATGCTACAATGACCTTTTAAAGAACGAATCTGACTAACAAACATGAAATTTATGACTTTGCAAACTTTGCATTTGAATTATTATTTCTAGTAATTATAAATACTTTATGAGTTCAATCTTTTTACGAATGTGTGAACTATAATATTTTTCTGCAGTACATAAAAAGTTTCAAGTCTTGCATACGAGTAAGTTCAAATGATTTCTTATTTCTTTGCGTTTGTATGTAATTTGATATTTTTACCCGAGTGCTTTTATTTTAAAACTTCTTTATACGCAGAATTCGTAATTTTGTTGATAATAATAATTTAACTTTTTAAAAAAATTATGTAAGTTTTTCATTTGTATTTTTGCATTCAGTAATACATACAGTAGAGCACTGATTATTACGCCTCATATATTACGTACGACATGGATTAAGCATTAATATTCCTGGCCCCAACATAAACAAGGTTTAAATGAAATTTCAGTTTTACAATTTTCGGAACTCCGAATTTTTAAACTTCTAAATATAGCACATTTTAAATTTTTACACAGTTAGATAGAGAAAAAAAAAATGCTCTTTTAAATAAAATTTATTTGCAAACTTTATCACAATTTGTTTTCAAATTATTAATATTTTAAAAGTTTTTATTACTTTTTTTGTAATCGTGTCAACAGAAGTATTCTATTTTTGGACATTAAATATGGACCAATCACAAAACGAATAAAATAAAATAAGTTCCGGAATTCAACCAATAAAAAGATTCAGATTTGCTTCAGATTTTCCAGTTCTCCACCGAGATCAACAACTAATTTCCAAATAGTTTAAAAAAAAAAGATTAATTCTTTTTGATCAGAACTCTTCGTGTAAAACAGTTTATAACCATATCGAAGTAAAAATTCATGTTTTGTAGAAATAGAGTCAAGTCGGGTCAAGATTTTAACTTTTTTTTGGGGAGGGGGGAAGGGGCTAATATATATAATACTTGCTAGACCATATAAGCAGGACAACATTTTAAATTTTACGCCGACTGGAACATTAATTTATTTTGTACGAACTGGGTCCTTGAAATTTTTGTCCACGCAATTTTTAGAACCTGGCCCAGCACGCGGAGACCTCTAATATATGTTATGAACTTGGCCCCCCTGTCGGGGATACAGTGTCCCCACGTCGGGCAAATTCTGGCGCTGCCCTTGAGCAGAAGTGATTCTATATCTGCCCATTTTCTATTGAAATCTGATTAACTACTTTGTTTTTAAATAAAGTGTTTTCAATTTTGGAAGAGTTTTATTTTATGATTTGTTGCAAAAATTTTAGGTGAAGATTGGCGATACTTAAAAACCGCCAGATCTGTAGCTGCGGTGGCATTAATATGTATATGTAAGTATCCAATAAATTAACAATCTGAGCAGATAAAAGGAAAAAAAAATATTTTATAGATTGTGTGTGCCAGTGGAGACAAAGCAGGACATTAGAAAACTTTTGTGGTAGTGTACTTTTAGTTTTAAAAAATAACAAAAACCATAAGGCTGATTCCATATGCAAATTTATTACATATATAATAAAAGTCATGTAAAATGAAAAAAAAATTAAATTTCTATCTCGAATACAAAAAAAAAGCTTAGCATTTTGAAAACAGGAAAGTGAAGAAAATGTGAACATGGAGTGAAAGCCATTTACAGTTTTCAAATGTATGGGCAAATGAAACAACCAGAGGGTTGTTAAAATAAAATTTGCAATATCTCACAATATAATTACTGTGTAGATAAAAATGAAGTGTCAAAATATTCACAATTAAACAGGCCTGCATAATATATAAAAATATTGACATTTTAATCAATTTTAAGATAAACTGCCCAGTTAAATTTTTACTTAGAATTGTATACAAAATCCTTTAAAAATAATTTTAGATGTAGTATAATAGACATTTCAGAATATCTGTAATTGGTTGTTGAAATTGAGCTGTGTCGTGTCAACACAGATTTTATTAATTTTTGTATGGTCCGGCTTCAGCCAAAAATGCAAAAAAAAAAAAAAAGCTGACAAACTGGCTGGCATAGTATATTTGTTTGCTTTTATAATTTTTACAACGGACCTGGCAAACAACAGTTTTTAATTTGATACAATGTTAAATTCAAGAATAATAACAAAAAACACTCTTTGTTTACACATTCATTTATAAAAATGCTAGCCAAGCATTTTAAATAAGGTCAAAGTTAGCAGATGGATTTTCGCATTGTCTTCTTTTTTCTTGAATCTTTTTTTCATATAGGCACCTTCGAATAAGCATTGAACAGCAGTACGTGCACACGCTCTCTATACTAAATATAAGATATTTGGTAACATCTGCCATTAGTTACTTGCGGCTAAATTCTCTCGCCTCGGACTAAGTAATAAAGTTTTAATTTAGAGTGAACATGTGAAAATTTAAGGAATTTGGGCATGATGAAAAATCAGAAGCGTCATACGTAGGGGGTTCTGCGTGATGGGTCTCAGGATCTCTGAAAATCGGTACTACTACGTAAATTGGAACACCTAGCAACACTAAGTTAACGATGCAATAATTCATGCACTTCATAGATTTTTCGCAGTTCGGGTTGAAATGATTTGCACAAAAGATTTTAACAGAAAAAAGGCCCCAGAATGCAAGGTACCATGTCTTCACCATTTGAAGAAAGCACACTTAAATAGTAATTTTTTACTTCTCTTATAAATTTTAATTATGAAATTGAAAATATGGTTTGTTTTTATTAAAATGTAATGTTAAATCTAAAGTAATTGTTTATTTTTTTAAATTCTAGTTCATGGCTGAAAATAACCAAAGCTCCCAAGAAAGTCTTCCATTATCGCAGGAGACATTTCGACAGTTGTTTTCTTTGTAAGTTTCATTAATAAATTATATTTTAAAATGTGTAATTAAGATCTGAAGTATTTTTGAGTAAGCTTGATGTTGATAATTACATGCAAGTCATTCTGTGTCTTGCAATTTCAGACCAAAGTCTTCCTTGTAAAGATGAAAATAAGCAGTGGCCACTTGGTGACTAAATATGGAAAACTCGTGGTTAAAAATATGGGGATGGAAAGTACCAAACAAATGCAGGATTTTCCAAAAGGGACTTTGTCAAAAAATCGTGGAAAGAAAACACGCAAATTTTGTCAAACAATAAAAGAAGAAAAATCTTGTGTAAAGATTGCAAAAAAAAAAAAAAATAAAGGAAATATCGTCAATAGATTGCAGAAAAATAGGAATTTTGTAAATGGATTGCAGAAAAAAAATTTGAAAATTGTGTAACAAATTGAGAAAAAATGCAAGTATTGTCACAGAATTGTGAAAAAAAAAAATTGCATAAAAAGTGCCGATTTTTTTCTGGCTGGTTCTATAGGTTGTAGTATTGATATCACATATGTACAGAAAATGTGTTTGAAAGGCCCAATACAACAGTCATTTTCTGGCCAAAACTAAAAGTAGTGGCCAATGGGAAATTATTCGCTAAAATGATGTGTTCTGGAAAATTCTGGTAATAAATTAACCCAATTACATAACTTAGCAATTAATTAGAAATTTCATTTTTTGACAGCACAGCAATTTTGGATTTATAATATGGTAGAGTTAATTTTTTTAACTAATTGTATTTTGAATGTAGATAAAAGCTGTTTTTTTGCTGTGTCAGTGGCAGAAAGTGATTATAACTTAATCGATTTTAACTGGCATAAACTCATTTCATGACATAATTTGAGACTTTTTCAGTAGTATTAAATTGCTTATATACATTTTATTATCCAGGATAAATAACAAATAAAATATTGTGAGTAGTTTAAATTAAAAAAAAATGTATTAGGATTTGACATGATTTATTCATTCATGAAGAGTCAGCCATATTATTTGCAGATAATTGAAAATCTTGAAAATGATATTAATCGCATATGCAGTATTAAAATTGTAAATAAATGTCATGATTTATAAAGAAGTTAAATATTTGTTACAATTGTTAAAATCTATTGCTGTTGCTTTAACAGGGTTGCCACGCCACCTGGAGAACCTGGAAAACACAGGGAATTTTAAATCTCCTTTCAAAACAGGGAAAATCCAGGGAGTTTTTTAAAAAATCCCAAAAAATCTGGAAAACACAGGGAATTTGGTAATAGCAAATTATAACATTTCTAATTAGCCTTCATACACGCGTATATTTTTTCACACTGAACATGGAATAAATGCGTTGCAGTACAGGGAAAATACAGGGAATTTTTTTTCAAGATTAGAGTGGCAACCCTGTTTAAATAAAAGTAATAAACATGATTGTTCCATTGCAGCTTCTCATAAAATTTGTTTAATTTTATTAGTGATGGAAATATTATGGGAGCTCACAATTAAATATTTAAATCTCATTTAAAGCAGTGCTAGCTTATATACTTCATTCTAAGTACATGGGATCAAAATTGATACATGAGCATAAAGATAGGGCAAGGAAATTGCTTTTTGATATCAATCTAAATTTTGTGACATGTACAATACCTTAGCGAAAACTTATAACCAATCGTTATACCTATAACCTAATCTATAGCAAAATTGGCTCTTTTCCCAGAAACATATATCTCCAACGAAGTCCTAGAAAATGTCTTGCCTTCTGTGGGTGGCTGTCTTTAAAAACAAATACTGGAGAAAATGGGAATTTTTCAAATTTTACATCCTCAAAAAATAATTTCAAACTTTTTTTGCATTCAAAACAAATTAAGTAGCAGTCTAGGTCAAGAATGGTTAACAAAATTAATCCTATATTATGGAATGCTCTTAATATATAATTACTTTAACACAAAAATAAATTTGTTCTTTCCATATTGTAAAATAATTGTACAAGATATTTCATTAAATTTTTTTCCCTGTTATTTTTGTGCTTTATTTATTTATTTATTTACTTATTTATTTTCATAAGAACCATTTCCCTTTGTATGAAGTAGTAGATAATTTTTAAGTTATTGCAGTATATTATTTATTTAAAAATACTCTGAAAAAGATGTTAAAACATCATAAAATCTGTAAATTTCTTTTTTTTTTAAACCTTTTAATTAGCAATTCATCTGTAAACAATAATTTTTTTTCTATCACTTCCCAGTAGCAGGAAACAAGCATTTTAGATTTTCTTTCCTCTTTTGCAGATTCTTTTCCATCCAAACTTTATTTAGCTTCACATTATGCTTTATGACTTAATATACAAAAACTTAAAAATTATTATCAATGTAGACTCCCTAAAATCCACACATTTTTTTTAGATGTAAACAGTGAAATTCAAAATGGCGCTGAAGTCAGGGGCTAATGCAATACAAAAAATTCTTTAAATATATCTATATTTAAATCCTTTTCAACTTCTTCCCTTTTCTAAATGTCTTTCAATTTAAATTCTACAGTGTTAAAAGATACGTTTCTTAGACGTATGATGATTGATATTTAATCGAAATTAATCATCGTATCATAGTTGCTGCATAATATAACTTTCAATGGCTGTTTGGTCATGTTTGCAATTCACATGCAGGATAATTTCTGCTATATAAAATTTTATTTTAATAGTTCTATTAATATTTTCGTATCCCTGCTAGTTACGAAACGAATTTGGTTTACGAATTATTCTACATCTTTTTTACTAATTACCATGATAGATATTTAATCGAAATAATCAATATCCTATTGTACTTGCAGCGTAATATAACTTTCAATGACCATTTGGTAGTGTTTATAATTTGAGGGATAGGATAATTTTTGCTGTATAAAATGAATATTTTTTAATTAATCAAACTTTTTTTGTTTATTAACAAAGGCAAATATTTTTCTTTATAAAAAAGATTGATTTTTCCTTATCATTATTTATATTTTGTATTGCATCTTAATTATTTACTTTATTTTTACATTTTTCTAAAATTTTATTTTACTTAATTTTTTTTTGTAATAATAACTTGTTTTTTAACTATATATTTAACTATTTTACTTAATTATTTTAATGTTTCAATTTATTATATGCAATGCATTGATTACAATGCTTAACTGCCAATCAAATTACTGTTTCAAAAATGTAAACAAATCAATGACCAGAAATCTGCAAAATTCTAAAATCCGCACAACCCCTGGTCCCAAGCTTTGTGGATTTGAGAGAGTCTACTGTAATTAAATGCATAAAGACATTATGGGTAAGTGATTACATGATTAATTTACACTTTAGTTGAAATAGATCTTTGGATTATTTTCTGCCCCTGAAGTATGTTACAGTGACAAATTATCTGTTGCTGGGCATCACTCCAAAATTTGTTGTATTTTTATATGTGTAATTAAAAAATTATTACAACATAATTAATATATACTGTTCCAGAGTTTTCCCCAGGTTTAAAAAAGGGCAGGGCGCTACTGTTTTGAAAAGGGCACTTTTTACATTTTTCAGGGCACTTTTTCATTTTTAAGGGCACTTTTATAGAGTTGAATCTAGAATCTAGCAGTTCAAAAAGTCCTGAAAAAACAGAAATTTCATCAAAAAATTTTTAAAAAAGGGTAAATTTTGTAAAAAAAAAAAAAAAAAAAAATCGCGAAAAAACGGCAAATTTTATTAAAAGATCGCATTAACAGCAGTATTTGCGAAAAGATTGCAAAAAACGGTATATTTTGCTAAAAAATCGTGCAAAAAAGGACAATTCTCGAGAAAATATCGCAAATAAACGGAACTTTTCACAGAATTTTCCATTTTATTGCGATTTTTGGGCGAAATTTCATTTTTTTTTATAGAATTGAATCTAGAATCTAGCGGTTCAAAAAGTCGTGAAAAAACAGAAATTTCATTAAAAAAAATTTTTATAAATGTAAATTTTGTAAAAAAAAATCACTAAAAAAACATCAAATTTCGTTTTAAAAAAAATCGTGAAAAAACGACAATTTTTATTAAAAGATCGCATAAACAGCAGTTTTTGCTAAAAGATCGCAAAAAACGGTATATTTTGCTAAAAATCACGAATAAACAGAACTTTTCACAGAATTTTCTGTTTTATTGCGATTTTTGGACAAAATTCGCCGTTTTTTCTCAAACCTTTTGACGAAATCTGCTGCATTATCGCTATTTTTTGACGAAAGTTGCCTTTTATGCGACTCATCCAACAAAATTTTTCATTTTATTGCGATTTTTGGAAGAATTTTGTCGTTTTTCCACAAATCTTTTGAGGAAATCTGACATTTTGTAAAATTTTGTGACGAAATTAGCCGTTTTTAATGAAACTTGCCATTTTTTTCAGTGGTTTTTTACGTTCAGTCGCCAATTTTTTGCGTAATTTACACGCTCGTTCGGATCATCGCTGGAGGGCTGCGTTTTTTTCAAATGTGGGCAAGAAGGGCGCTATTTTTTTGAATGAATGACAAGAGGGGCGCTAGTTTTTGGATGAGGGGCAAGAGGGGCGCTATTTTTTAAACTAAAGGGCAGGAGGGGCGGAGCACCCCCCTGAAACCCTCTGGGGGAAACTCTGCTGTTCTCAACTTGTTTAACTTTCTTCATCTCTCGCTCTATCTCTACTGTGGCTACAGATAATTTTTTAAATACAGATAGGCTGCAATAGAGAATTTTTTTCTTCAATTAATTATTTATATAACTTCTGTAGCAATCCTACAGTAAAATAATTTGACATATGTCACTTTAGGTCTGTGTAACTTTTTTCTTGCAACAGAATAATATGAATGTACTATTTTTTCTCTTTAAATACGTTTAATTTTTTGCATATTTTTAAAAATAATTTAGTATGTATTAATTGTATATTATAAACAGATTTTTTTTTTCTTCAGGATTGAATGTCCTCTCAGCAATTTGATGGTAAGTTGCTGGTGCTTACTATTTTTTTAACAGTTTTTGGTATACTATTGTATTTTTTAAATTTGATTCTCTGTATATTATTAATGTTTATAATTGCTTCTGTTGAAATCTAATTTTATACAATAAGTATCAATGGCGAGGCATAAGATTTCATGATGGTCATCGCTAGTTCACAACCTTCCAGCGACACACTCATTACTATTGAAATCATTCCATGTTTTCTATTTATTGAAAGGCATTTTTTTTAATTGATGCAAAAAAATCAGTTTAACAAATATTGTATTTCCTTTAAATGAAAATGTACTACAATCTGCAATTTTTTTTATTTTTTATATGTACATTTTATTTGCAAGTGTAGTCCAGCCTCTTTGTTTTTGTGGCAAATATCTCAATGGAAAGATTACAAAGTTTTTCTTCTCTTTCAGTAGCCCCAACATTTTTTAAAAATTAATGTTGGTTATAAAAATAAATAAATAAATAAAAATAAAATTATCTTTAGTTTAGGTGGATCTTTTATAGGTTATTACTCTTTTTAAAACAAACATTTTCCAAATGTCTTCAAAAATTATATATTTTTTTAACATTGTCATAAGTACAACATATGTATATAGTTATAAAAAATAAATGTGCACTGTAGGCCTAGACTATATGGCCAAAGGTGACTGGCCATTTGAGATTTTAGACAATTTGTTAAATTTCTAATAAAAACATGAAGAATTATTCCGATTCTCTGTATAAACATAATAAGTACAAGTCATACATTTCTTTGAAGTTTTCCCCCAAAATTTCATAGGGGACCGCCCACGAATTGAAAAAGAACAATTATCTTTTGGATAACCCTGTCAAAGCCACTCAAACTGTAGATTATGATTAAATGGCTTATTGTAATAAATTGTATTCATTTTTATGTGGATAGCATGCATCTCGTAGAGAAATTAAGGTTTTTATAAAATATGTTCCAAAATTTTCAAAGTTTTTTGTTTATAATTTGCCGAGCTCTTATTCTATATATTGCGCTAACATATGTGGTATTTCAAATTAAAAATTTTCTTTTTTGTTAAGTCTGAGTTTTTAATGCACATATTAAAAAGTTCAGTTACATGTGCATTGCTTGCTTTATAAGTTGCATTTATGTCTTGAATCAGTCATGACTGTTAATTATATACAATGAAGTTCATAGCAATACTATTCTCACTTCAGCCAACACAGTTCAAATATATGAGTAATAATGAAAATTTCTGAAAAAAGAAACAAGATTTTTTTAATAAAAGAAGTTTTGGACGAATTCTGGCTTGGCCGAAGTTTCATTAAAAACAAATTTTTGCCGAAACTCAGATTTTGGACTGAAAATGAAACTAAATTTTAATTTTTAATCAATCACTAACAATTTGCATTCGTTTATAATGGTTATATATAATGGCATTTCATTTTTTTTTTTCCTGTGTAGAATTCAGAAGATCAAGAGGAAACGTTTAATTTGGTATGGTAATTATAAGTAACATTACTTAAAAAAATTATTTTTAAAAATTTTAATTATAATCATTTACATCTTAAAATTTATTTCACTTTTAGATGAATGATATGAACAGAAGAGCTGAGAGTAGTTTTAATATGGTAAGTTGCTTTCGATTTGCTGTTTTGAGTAATTTTTAGTTTGTTTAGTAAATTCTGTTTATTTACATTGAAAATAATGTACATTGTAATTTTGGCCAAGTTTTAATTTGCATTTGCTGTGACGTTTAAGATTTTAAATTTATATGATAGCAATTTTATGTAATCTTTATGTTTAAAATAATGACTTTTATAGTGCAGAATTCAATCATAATCATCATCGTCAATTTATTATGATAATTTATTACCATGCTTGCTTATAATGCCTTATTAACTTATTTCATGTTTGTGATGAATTTTCACCCATCTTTTGATGTGCTCAAGTCTAATTATGGCCTTGCATGTGCTTAGATCAGTAGAATTTAAGAGTCTCAATTAGAAACTTTTACATTTTTCTATAAAGTATAAAAAAAAAAAAATAAAAATAAAAAAATAAAAATAAACACACTTTCATTTTTTATCTGTTGGTGATAAATAGACAATGTAAATTGCAAAAGTGGTAAAAATAACGTAATAATTAAGATAAGTCAAGAAGTACTATACAAAAAATATTTTTGAACTATTGTGTGGATCTTTGGCTTTATCTCATTATATATATATATATATATATATATATAAGCTAAATACCACATTTCCAATCTCTCTCTCTCTCCCTCTCCTCTCTCTCCCCCCTATATATATATATATATATATAAGCTAAATACCACATTTCGAATCTCTCTCCCCCCTCTCTCTCTCTCTCTCTCTCTCTCTCTCTCTCTTAATTGGGGAAAAATATTAACCGAGAGAAAAACTGTTAGTAATTTTATTTAAACAAATATACAATAATAATAATAAAAAAGGAAAGTTATGATTATTCATATGGAAATGTATGGGAACAGATATCATATATGCATCAGAGTACATAATTGGCACCAAAATGGCATTATTTTACCTGACATGGTGACCTGCATATTGTTGTTAATTTATTAACAAATTGTTTATTTATTTTTATTAGAATACAAATATAACATTTATATTATAAAAATATATGTTTAGAAAAAATTAAAAATTTTCTTCTGACACCTTGAAAGAGCTGAGAAGATGCTAAAGGGTCATTCCATGTCATATCAACCAAAAAAAATCAATACTCAACCTGACCATTTCTGATTTCAATGAAACTGCCAGGGATTATTCTCTATGATGATGTAAATTAGAGCATATTTTTATTTTTTGTTTATTGCTTTAAAATTTTCATGCAATTATTTAAATTTTGAAAAATCATCATTGTTTGACTTGCATAAAGATTATTAATTTTGAATTCCTCAAGTTCTATCAAACATAGAAAATTTTACGACCACTCATTTTAAAGTGGAGTTTATAAGGTTTAATTTTATATATGCAAATTAATTATGCATAGTTAAAAAAATAAAATTAAATTTTTTTTAAATAAAAATTTTTTTTAGATAGTCATTTTTAAAAATTTTGAAAAATTTATAAGTTTGTTATATTATAAGCTTAAAATTCTAAAATTTTTAGAGTGGGATCTCAATGGGATCAGGAGTTATGAAATAAAAGCTGAAAATTACAATAAAACTCAGAAATAACAATATAGATAGAATTAAATTGCTATTTTAATGGTAATTTTTGCTTTTATTTAATAACTTCTGATCCCATTGAGATTCCACTCTAAAAATTTCAGAATTTGAAGCTTATAATATTACAACAAACATACATTTTTTTCAAAATTTTTAAAAATGACTAACTAAAAAATTTCCAAATTTAAAATTAAATTAAATTTTTTTAAAACTATATATAGTCAATTTGCATATCAAATTAAACCTTATAAACTTTTTTTGAAATGAGTGGTCATAAAATGTTCTAAGTTTGATAGAACGAGAAATTCAAAATTAAAAACATATAAGCAAGCCAAAAAATGATGATTTTTCAAAGTTTAAATAATTAACTGTATGAAATTTTGATGCGAAAAAAATAAATTATGAATATTTATTCTCATTTATATCATCAGGCAGAATGATTCCTGAGAATTTCGTTGAAATCTGAGAAAGTCAATTTGAGTCACTGGTTGATTTGGCATAGAATTGACCCTAAAATGGAATTTTGCCGTTATCTTAGGCACCTTCACCAATCGTGCAACGAATATGGAACTCTTCCCTTATTTTTTTGTACTTTTAATGAAATGTATGAAAAGAGTGTATTTTAAATGTATGTAATATGGCTATTTTGCATGTATATATTCTACATGAAATAAACTGTGAAATTAGTAAATATGTAAATAATATTTGGCAATTTATAACATATAACTGACTAAAATGTTGCTTTCTGTTGAATTTTCTGTAGCAACCTATATGAAGAATGGTGAAAAAATATATTGATAACTAAAAGTGACAGCTACGTGGTCTGTTTATAATGTCATAAATATTACTAATATTGAATATGATACTACTATTCTGCAAGTCAAACAAATGTACCATTAAAATGACAGATGTGGGCGAAACATGCAGTTGTACATCTAGCTGTAACAACTGAATATAAAATCAGCATAATTGGAAAATATAGTTTTAATTTGTAACATATCTATAAATTAAAGAGGTAAAATTGAATACAGTAGAACCCTGCTAATTCGGACCCTATTAATCCGGATTTCTGGATAATCCGAATCGGTTTGGTCATTTTTTTTTTTTTTTTGCTCAAGTTTGAGGAGCGATTGGCTAATTTCCATAATATTAACTTGTTTCATCGTTGTATTCTGAATTAAAAAAACTTTTTCTGAAATCTTTTCGGAAGAATTAAGCAAAGTAAACATTTTTACTGTCTGTAAATATTCAATAAATTTAACATAAAGGTGATTTAAGTAATAGGTTGTTGCCTGGTCCAAAATGATAAAGTTAAAATTATTTTCAACGTTAGAACACCAGAATATTCATATTCCAAGCATACCGGTTTCGGTAGCATATAGCATACCTTCCTCAGTGACTGAGGAAGGTATTGTTGAGAGATACAAACGTATCTCCCAGGGGTTAAAAGAAAATTAGCAGAGTTGCATAATGCAGATTAGGAAACGTTATTGCTGGATTTAAATCCCGATAAATTTAAATGATACTTTACTGAAATAGAACTAAATTAAGAAATAAATTGTGGTGAACTAAAAATGATGACGACAATTTAAAAACAACTAAACACATTTATTAACAAACATTAAATAAAAATAACAATACATAAACTCAAAAATATATATTAACCAATACAATAAATTAACTCATCTTATTTTAAATTCTAATAAATCCCATGACATTTAAAAAAGGGCATAAAATATCGTATGGCTTATGCTTTCTCATAGAAAGAAAAATAAATAACGAATACTGGAGATCACCGCCATAATAAACGTAATGCTAACACTGCTTGACTAGTGATGAAAAAGAATGTCCACCCCAATGAAATAAAAGTCAGAAGCAAAACGTCCACTCCAATTCATCATGCCCCTCGATGTCAACGCTCAGACCGTCAGTTCAAACATCCAAAGAAGCATCGGGAAAAACAACTCGCATAACACGTAGAAAAAGTCGACTTCTATAATACTTCCCACGTCTTGCACTTCTTTATTCAAAAGTAATTGAACTTGACTTAAAAATTGTTGACAAAGACTAAAAAGCATTTACAACTAAAGAAGAGCCATTTAAACTTAAAATATATTTTAAAATCGGAGACCAGCCGAAAGACTTAAAAAGATAACTGCTACATCGCAAACAAGGAACGATCGACTTGACTTTTAAACTGCTGGGTATATATATCTGCTGAGCAAACGGAATCTAGTCTACTACGCATCACGGAAACTACGCCCTCTAAAGGTTCCCGTAACTTTCCTCTGGAAGTTTCTGATCGACGTCACTGGATTAGCATCACGCTAAATCCCAACAGTGCCGGACCGCTACCGCCATCTACTGGATAACAAGGAAACCATCTTTAAAAATAAAGAGGGAAATATGTAAACCGCGATACGAACGTAAACAGATGTATGACTAGTTGAAAAATAGTTTAAAAGAATGTATGAAACTTTAATATTGCATTTGAGAGTATGAAGGAATCGTTTTCAAATAAAGGTAAGTGACTTTAACTTTACTAGGAAAGGAATTATTAAAGAAGAATGGTTAAACATGTATACAGTGACAAGAACTAGGGATGTTAATTCCTAACAATACCCCCCCCCTCTTGTCACCTGTACCATCTAAAAATTGAAAGCCTAATTGAACACCATAAAAGTACAACTCCAAAGCTGCAACTCTAACACCAAGATATTCACGTTGGCCAAAAAAATAACACTTCCTCCAATCTAAATCCTTATCTTCACTCAAAAACTCACCAATGAAAGACAATTCCAATGTCAAAAAAAATTTCTTGCTATATCAGTCTTAAAAAAGGCAAAAAAAAAAAAAGAAAAAAAAAACTGTCATTGACAATGAGCTCCAATATATATAAAAAAAATCTACATAAATACATTTACTATAATGACTAAAAATAAAACATACAAAATATACATTCTTATAAAAATTATATAAAAACATCCAGTCCATATATTAAAAATTACAATATCACATTTCCCATGTACTGCATCTTCTAACACTTGTCTCATTAAAAATTTAACAAAAAAAAATTGAGATCTTTACAACTTTATTAAAAATTACGTACACCCATCTGAAAACAAATATGCCGCCAATTTCTAAAAAAAATTCTTCAAAGCTCCAACTATTCCCTACAAGAAACCATTCAATGTCAATTAACATTTAAAAGTAATGGTCCATTCAGCCAAGCAACATTTCCAGTTCATCTTAAAACTCCGGAAATTAACACCAACTAGAGGAAGAACTGTGTTCCCTTAATCCATGATACCTATTCATGTAGCCTAACTTTAGCCAGACATCACATGCAAGTTTATACCGTCCTCCTAGGAACCAACATGCATACAGGATACAAATAATGCTCTCTCCAAAAACTACTCCCCTTTATACCTTTCCAAAAATGACTTTAATAACTTATGAGCAAATAAAAATTTAAACTCAAAACCAGACATACTTGCCAGCTACCTAAGATTCCAGACCGGTACAATTAACAAATGGGGACAACAGACTTATGCATCTTTCATACAGGGCTCGGTTACACCCTCCATTCATTCCCTTCCATTTACTCCAGGCCTGAAGATTTTCACACACATTCATACCAAAAAGACGTAGGCAGAAGGCATCGACTGTCATAATAAGAATCAACTTAAAAGTCAAAAGAAAATAAAAGGGTCCAAAAAAAATTCATCTCAAGATAGTATGACTATCACGAGAACAGAGCATTAACTTCTCCATATCCACTTTAAAAATCTAGCCAATTACTGCTACAGGTACCATCTTTACCCGGAACACATCCTCCAATAGAAATGTCAATTCTTGACCAACAGGTAATTATCATTAAAAATATATATACTACATCAAAAAAATTTAAATACGAGTAGTATATCCGGGATTTCTGCTACAGCAGAGAGCGAAACCAAACATCTGAATGTGAATCCCCTCCGCCATGCAGAAACTGAAAAACCTGAAATTACCTTAAAAATTTAACTCTTAGAAATTTGATTTCATTTACAATTTCCAAAAAAATTCTTAGTCAACAATTAAACATCCTCTATGACTGAATCTAATGTCGCTTGCTGAAAACCACCACTACTAATCAGACAAACTGTAAACCATCATAAATTTGTTTCTCCTTCCCCTCATTCACTCAAAAATGCTGAGTAAATTTCTAAATGACCATAAGTCATCTGGGAGAAAACCTACATTTTAATCTGGAAAACAGCAAAATCTAGTAAGAGGAAGAAATTTCAATTCAATGAAATTACCTAGCTCACTTATGTGGGGGCCCCCTTCTTCATCTAATGACAAAAACTTATGCTAGGATTCCATATTTAAATTCAGTGCCAAACACCTTGACTCAACTTTGGTCAGACCTTTTCAAAATCAGCCTATTAAAAACCTTTCATTAAAAACAGGCACAGTCTTTCACTCCCCTCACCAGATAATCTGCCACTCCCAACAGAAACACAGCTGCCTCCCTTCTGAAATACCTTCAAATATTTAACATCAAGAATATTTCCAAAATAAAATGACACTAAACTTTTACCACTTCTTCATTTCCAACTGTTACAGGACCACATCCAGTCTTTCCAAATTCATAACTCTGCATCCATATACATACATGTCTTAAGTAATCTCTATGCCAAAAACCATCTTCAATTTTTATTATAAAAAATAACAATTCCAATAACTTAACTTTTCTTTAAATCATAATGTTCATTTTTCAAATTAACAGTACAAATATATAAATATAAAAAAAATATATCAACACGACATTTAATAATCTTCTTAAACTTTAAATTTTAATATGAAATTCTGTAAAACATACTTCAAATTTCATCACAAAAAGTAACTAATTTCTTTAAATATTCAAAAGCAAGAAAAAAAATACTTTAAAAAAAACTTAAGATAAATTTCCATTATCATGTTCAAAGAACCCAGAGAATGAACCCCAAACTTCTGACCCAACATTCAGGAATCCAGGAATCCTAAAAACAGCTTCTGCCTAACAATTTATCTAAGGATATTAGCAGAGCACCATAAAAACTCCTTAAATCATGAGTAACATTTGGGCCCAATTTCAAACATGACAATGAAATCTTTAAAATTTAAATCTCTTTTATAAAACTTTACTTTTATCAATCTGAAATATATCATAGAATAAAAATATTTAAAATAACATCTATCTTGTAACAAAATAAATTCCAGCTAATTAAAAATAAAAACAGCTTTAAGATTTTAATCCATCAATAACTAAATTAGAGATCACTCAGACATCAAATATATCTATAAATATTCAGTCAACTCTCCATCAAAAACAAACCTCTAAGTTTAATTATGATTCCAGATATATTTGAGGTATCAACCTTCTAAAAATTGAATCATTTACTAAAAATTTACTAAGAAAATATTCAAAAACTGGATTCATCATAATTATATATTCAAAAATTTTCTGCAGATGATCTATTAAACAACTGAACCAAAAATGTGCCAAATGTCCAACTACCTGGTCATCTGTTTGACCCATTAACTTAACATGGAACCATTAATGTTCCTTTAAAAATGTTAATAAAAATAGTCAAACATTTTTAGCACATCCCAAGTTCAGTTTAAACATTAAGAGAAATGATTTCTAAAATTTAATTCAAAAACAAACATTTTTATTTATCTTTCACAATCTCCCTCCAGTACTAATACTTAAGTTAAATAAAAATCCATATATTTTCTTAATTTTTCATTAAAATTTAAGATTAACTACTAAAAATGAACTATAACTAAAAACATAAATTACCCCCCCCCCCCCCCTCAATTAAAACCAATTAAAATGTTTAACCTCCAGGGCCAGGTTATCTAACATATTTAAACCTTAAAGGAAAATCCTGCCCAAGCCAAACATAAAAGTTATCATTGAAGGGATCTTAATAGAAAAATAAAATTCTAAATATGTTAAAAATATAAACTTTAAATTACATTAATTTAAATGCATCTTTACCATGAAATTCTTTAAACTTTATGAAAACTTATTTAAACTTTATGAAAACTTATTTAAACTTTATGAAAACTTATTTAAACTTTATGAAAAAGTTCTTTATGAAAACTACTTTAAACTTTATGAAGATTGGAGGTCACAAATGAAAGATTATGTTTATGAATTTAAAAACTTTAAACTTTTTAAAAACTAAATAAAATTCAATTTATTAAAAATAACTATTTTTCCATCATAATCCAGCAACAATACTCAAAAATCTGATAAAACAATCCACTAACTATTAATACCAGATTATATAAGAATAAATTTCATATTGCTAAGAGTTGACTCAAACACTGTACAGAGTTCAACTCTGAAGAACCTGTGAAGAACCTGTAAACATATCAAAATACAGTATATATAAAAAAAAATGCAGCAATTCTACACAATGGGGTTCGTATTTTTATTACACATAAAGACACAGCACAAAAAAAAATTAAATGATAATGAACTGGATAATTAAAATTAAAAAATCGTTCCCTTAACACAAATAGCAGTAAAAAAAATTCTCTCAGGAAACAAGTCCTTGATTTCATCAAGCAACTCCATCTAACGGCCAGTCCAACTAATCAAAGAATAGCCAGGTTCATCGGTTTCATTCTTGAAAAATAAAAAGTTCTGTTCATCCACACCAGTTCAGAAAAATAGACAGTTCCAAAGCAAGGCCCATCCGCGACCACTGCCGCACACTGGATAACCTCAAATGCAGGCTGCAGACATCAGAAAACTTTAATCTTTGTGTTACATGTGGGTCCTGGATGCCGAAAAATTCAATGCAAAATTGTTAAAAATGTTTCAAATTTATGGATAATTTGCATAAAGATAACACAGGATCATCAAAAATTCCAACATCCAAAGCGCACACGTAATCGGCCGAATCGCATAGTGGATAAATAAAAAAAATATATAAAACAAATTAAAATTAATCAAAAATAAAGAAAATTTAATTTACCAAAAGAATAAAATACCGTTTACCTCTGATGATAAAAAAAATTAAAATAGAATAAAAGGAAAGGACTCACCCATCTTGTGAATAAAATCAGGAAACACACAGCAAAGCACATCAAATTATTTTATTATTTTGTATATATGTATACGAAACGTTGCATTCTAAACATTATATTGGAAATAAATTTTACTTCATTTCTATTCTAAAAAAAGTTGAGTCCTGATTCATAAAGTACATAAAGGAGGGAATTTAACTATTGTTCAAATTAATAGGTCCATAATCGTTTGAATAACTGTTCATTTCTTGATAATATTTTTGTGTAGGTCAATTTTTGAAATCTTTAAAATATGGAAGAAATTTTTCGAGATCTGTCCGAATTAGATAAAATTGGATGAAGTCCAGAATATTGTAGATTAATCAGACATAATCTTGCTGACAGAGAACAATAGCTGCGGTAATGATTCCTGAGAATCCTTATCCTTCTGGAACGAAGAAAGTTGGAGATAGGCAATGTTGTTGCATACACAATAGAAATATTTCTGCTCACATTAAGGTGGCTGCTGCAATATTTCCTCCTAGTCAGGATCGGTAAAAATTGTAAAAAATGACAATGCTGTTGTAGACACTTTCAGATGAGAATGTTGATGACACTTAGCTATTTCTGATTTTCCATAAGTACAAAATCAGCACATAAAAAAATTTTAATTCATGATTAGATTTCGGGATCCATAAATTAAGGGACCTTCTTCACCGACGTCTTTCTATCGCTCTGCCCCAACGCTACGGGAAAAATTCCCGAGCGAGGGAGAAAAAAACAGCTGCGGCTACATAGCAGGAGGCAAAACGTAGAATGATGAGTTTTCCAGACGCTAGCCTCGCAAACCAGCCTCGGCTCAGCCAATCAGAGACGATCCTGAGCGTACCCGTTTCTAGCGTGTTCTCGAAATTTCGGTGATGATTCATCCTTAACACAACTGACCTACACATGACGAAAAATGGCGTCTATTTTGAAGGGAAGAACACATTTTTTCACTGTCATGGCGGACCGATTTACAGCGGGAATATTCAAAATATAAAAACATTACAACATACAAAATAACATATTTCAGCAAATATATGGTTGTTTTAGGAGTTACTTATGTCAAAATAACCAGAAAAATTTTATCTATCTATTGAATATAGATAGTATTAAAAAAAAATCGGAAATAAAAATATTTTATTTCTTGCAAAATAAAACAAAGAAAAAATGGTGCACATCAAGTATAGCGAAATATTTAAATTTTTTTTTATATTAAAGATTACGCTATAAGATCGATTTATTATTTTTATTATTAAATTAAAAAGTGAGAAATAGAAGATATCTAGAATTTATATTATATAAAACTTTTAATTTTAAAAGACTTAATTTTAAAAGATCGTTATTTAAACTGATAAGACTGAGAATTGAAATACTGTTAAATGTAACGGATTTTAGAAATAAAGTAAAGACATTATGAAAGTAAATAAATTGTTATTATGAGAAAGCAACTATTTTCGAAGGATGTATAAAAAGACTTAAAACTTAAGTAATTAAATTTATGAAAGATCGTTTTATTTGCTAAATGAAATTTTGAAAAGGAATATGTTAATTTAAATTTTAAAAACGGAAATAATTTTTATTTTAATTTATTTATTTCTTTTAATTATTTAATATGATGTAACATTTACCTTCCCCCTGTGGGAAAAAAAAAAAGAAAAAAAAAAAAAAATTCAGCTAACGGTCCCTACAAGAAATTGAAAACTTGAAAAAAAAAATCTTCCTAGACAAAAATAGGAACTATAAAAAAAATCTGCATAGACAAAATAGGAACTATAATATGCAGCAAAATATCACTGATGAAAATAATACTGAAATATGAATGCAACACCAAAACAATACATATATATACAAAACAAAATAATTAACACAAAGTACAATATCAAACCAAGGACAAAACATTACAAGAACATAAAACAAATATAATGCTGACAATGTACATATTGGCTACAGAAACAGTTCACAAGTGGAAATATACCTCGTACCTACAGAAGGGTGAGTTATCCGGTAAGATGGATGACGAAAAAGAACAAAAAAATATATATATAAATCATGTGCAGACTTTGACCCTAAACATATAGTAAAACAATGCACAATATTAACTATGTACTATTTACAAATAAATCTCAGTAAATTCCAAATATTCAGAATAGCAAGACAAATAGACACATGGTGATACAACATAATACTGGCGATACCGTACATAACTGTTTCAATCACAACATCAATTGTAAGCAAACTTGTAGAGTGATTATTAACATATTGCAAATGGAATAAGTATTATTTTGTATTTTATAATTTTATATACATCAAATAATTTAATTTACTACATAAACTCTAGGAGAAAAACTTAAGTACATCTCACAGAGAATGTAGCTGTGTCCTATCATATAATTGGTTAAATTTAAAAAAAAAAATCAAAATTATGTTTTGGACACTTATAAAAATAAAATATGTTCCCATAAAATTATAGCTTAACTGCACCTTGAAGGATTTATCGGAAGGGCATAAATTTGTGATTCTAATCTCCCCCAAGCTATGCCGAATTTACCTTCCGTGTGTGCTCATTAAAATTTTTTGGGACTAAAAAAAAAGAGAGAAAGCACTTAGAGCAGTTGCTCCATCGTATTCTCATAAAAAAAAATCTCCACTAGTACCAATTTAGGCATGCGCATTATTGGAGATATTTGTATACATTTTACTTTATATATGTTTGTATTTTTCATTATTATTTGCATTTTATTTTCATTCAATCAATTTTTTTTTATTATTATTAGGATCCTATATAGAAAAAAAATTTTTTTTTGAATATTCTGATTTATTTTATCACTCTAAACAAGTCATTAATTTAGTATGCCCAAATCACTACCACTCAAAATTTTGACATAGATAATATATTGACAGGAAAATAATTTGTGAAATAAATAAAAAAAATGATGGTAACTTGATATTGTATACTAAGGTATTAAATATTGAAACTAATGAAAAAGGTTTGGGTGTAGCATAACAATATTAAAATAAAACAAATTTAAATGGATTTTATGCAGAATGGTTATCAAAGAAGAATGAATAGACCCCAAAGGATTATATGCATCTAGTCCAATGGTTGTTTCGCCCGCGATACATGGAAAATTCACTCTAAAATGATTTTATAGTTACCATAATATTTATATGTATAGAAGATGTGACATAAAAGGAGTTAAATAATTAAAAAAAGGAATTACAGTTGTAGGAAGATTGGTATAAATAAAAAAAAATAAATTTCTATATCAGAATGAGATGATATATGTTGATAAAAGACACACTAATTATCTCCTGCTCTAATCAATTTACTGACATTTACGGAAATATCTCTGACAGTTGTGTCACTTAAATGTCTAATTAAATAATTATTACTTCTTAGTGCTCTTATTATTTTATATGGACCAGAATTTTTTGGATGTAAGGCTGATGTGTGAGTAAAATTTTTTAAATATACAGTATCACCAATTTTGAATGTAGTAGCTGGTCGACCCCTAAGGAATTTGTCATTTTTAGCAAAATAGTTTTGTTCAAATTGTTTGACCAATTCTCTAGTAGCAGTAATATGTTCTTTTTGTTTCTGAAAGTAAATTGAAGGTTCCTCAACTTCTTTAGGTGGTTGAAAAGTATCAATAGGTAAGTTTAAATCTCTGCCGAAAAATAAATTAGCTGGAGTGAAGTTAGTTACTGAATGCTTAGAGTTATTGTAGTGCAAAACAAAGAATTTTAATCTGTCAGACCATTCTATAACTTGATCAGATAATGCTGCAACAGATTCTTTAAGGGATCTGTGTATACGTTCTAAAAGACCGTTGGATCTTGGAAAATAAATAGACGAATTTCTACGTTTTATGTTAAGACTTTTAAGAAAAGATTTGAAAATATCAGAGGTAAAATTTTTTGCATTATCAGACAAAATAAATTTGGGAAGACCATATCTAGAAAAATAATCATTTAGTGCTTTAATGATTGATGTAGAAGTAGCATTCGTAAGTGGAACAGCTTCCAGAAAGCGTGAATAGTGGTCAACGATGGTAAGAATAAAGAATTTTCCATCATGTGACCTGGGGAGCGGACCCACAATATCTATCGCAACCATCTCCCCGGGAGCCAATTCGCACTTAGAAATGAAGGAAGGTTTAGTATTGGTCTGTTTACTTTTATATGGCAGACATTTCTCACAACTATTGACAAAATTCTGAATATCTTGAACCATTCCGTGCCAAAAATAGTGTCTGGAAATAGCATCTACAGTCTTTGTTATTCCAAAATGAGCTTGATGACCAAGAGCAATACAACTATTTATTAAAGTTTTAGGAATTAGAATTTTGTGAGATCTATTGACATTTTTAGCTTTTTTCTTAGCAAACATTAAAAGGTTGTTTTCTGGATTGATGGAATAATTAGGATTGGAACAGGTTTTATTGATTATTTTTTCTCTGATTTCTTTTAATTTTTGATCATTTAGTTGTTCTCTTAAAATATTATCTGTGCTTAAAGAATCATTGGTTGGTATAAAAATATTTAATGCATTTACATATAAATTAGGGTTATTGGGAAGATCAATGACACAGGATAAAAAATCAGCGGGATTAACAAGTCCAGGAATATGTTCAACCTTAAAATTAAAACCTTGTAGAAATAAAAGCCATCTAGTTATGATCTCGGGTTGTTTTTCCAAATTTAAATGATAAGTTAAAGCTTTGGCATCTGTTAAAATTTTGAATTGTCTTCCGTACAGGTATTCAGAAAAATGTTTTACAGAAGAATAAATAGCAAAAAATTCACGTTTAATTGAAGGATATTTTGATTCTGCTTCGTTTAACTGTTTCGAATAAAATTCAATTGGATAAAATTTATTGTCATGTTTTTGCATTAAAATTCCACAGATAGCAACCATAGATGCATCAGTAACCAGAAAAACTTCTTTAGTGTCGTCAAAATTTTTGACAGTGGGATTAGTTAGCAAAATATCTTGAATTTTAAGAAAAGCCTCCTGACATTCCTTGCTCCAAACAAATTTAACCTTCTTTTTAGTTAAGTTAACAATAGGCTGAACAATTTTAGCAAAATCAAAAATTAGATGTCTGAAGTAGTTAATCATGCCTAAATAGCTCTGAACCTGTTTAATATTGGTAGGAACTGGAAATTTATAAATTTTATTTACATTGTCAGTGGAGGGAGAGTGACCATTTTTATTTAATTTAAAACCTAAATATGTGATTTCTTCTTTGCATATTTGAAGTTTAGCAGGATCTAAAGTTAAGTTAAATTCTTTAAGCTTATCAAAAACTTTTTGGAGCCAGAATAACATTTCTTCAACAGAATCCGCAGCAATAATAATATCATCTAGGAAGTACTGTACATTTTTACCTCTTAATGAACTCAGACAATTATTAATTAAGGTGTGAAAGTAACTAGTACTATTGATTAATCCGAAAGGTAAACGTTTTGGCATAAAATTCCCAAACTCAGTTGCAAAAGCCAGTTTAGATCTATCTTTTTCTTGAAGAAGAATTTGAAAAAATGCTGCTTTGAGATCTAACACTGTATACAATTTTTTCCCAGAAATATTTTGCATTATGTCATTAATTTTAGGTAAACAAATTTTGTAAGGTTCTGTTATTGCATTAAGTAGTCTGTAATCTATTACCATGCGAAATTTAAGTTTATTTGGATCATCAGTAGAAAGGTTTTTCTTTTTAACAAAAATAACAGGAAAACAATAATTAGATGCAGAATTCTCAATTATGCCTGCATTTAGAAGTTCAGAAATTTCATTGCGTGCGAATTCTTTCGCAATTCTCAGAATAGGATATGGTTTGGTTTGAAGAGCAAAATCATGCAATAAATTAAATTGAGGTACTACTTTATCTGTACAACCCAAAGTTTTGTAGGAAGAAGAAAAAACAGCTGAGTTTTGCATCAAAAGTTTAAGAAGAATTTTCCTATCTGCATCAGGTAAGTGATCTAGATTGAAATTATTAACATTTAACTCTTTCTTTCTTAATTCTAAAATATCCTCAGAAGCCAAAGAATTTACCTGATACGTTTTAATGTTTTCATGAGAAGAAATTTGATCATCAGAAATGTATTTCAAATAACCCAATTTGGTGTTTTTATTTAGAATTACTTTTTGGTCATTATTGTTGTAGACATATAATAAAATAGAATTATTTACATTTGGAGTATGAAGACTGAAATCTAAATTTAAAGGTAATTTATTTGTAGAAGGACAAAATAAATAGTTAGCTGAGTTCTGAATTTTATGAAGTGCTTTTAGACGAATAATTCTGCCTTGATTCGGTCTTAGAATAATTTTATGTGAAGGTGTGACAAAATTTTTTAAATTATCATCCTCTGTTTGTTCATCAATATCTGAAGTAATAGATGTGGAAGAATTATCAGATATATTATTATCAGAATTTAAATCTCTATTGTTGTTGATATTTTGTGTAGAATCAGGATTCTTGTTTTCAAAAGGAAATGACAAATTGCCCATTAATAGTTTAGAGTTTGCTGAATCTAAAATTAGTTTGTTTCTGTTTAAAAAATCATACCCTAAAATCATTTGATAGTTTGAATTCCAATTGTTATGAGTGACAAAAAATACATTTTTAAACCATTTATTTTGAATTTGGAATTTTAGTTGAACTGTCGAAGTGTATGGGATATTTGTATTGTTGATAGTTTTAATGTTAACAGATCTGGATAAAAAATTAAGTTTGTTATTGATTTTGAGCTTTTCTATTGTTTTAGGTTGAATTAACGATAAATTAGCCCCCGTATCTAACAATGCCTGAAGATTATGTTTATGAAATTTAACTGAAATGATCGGAAGATGTGATTCTTCAGCATAACAAGACATAAGATTTTTAGAATCAGAAAAATAAAAAAAAGAATCATTACCCTCACTCGAAAATTTATTAAATTGGGTTCTGTGAGATTGAGGGAATTTTTTAGAAAAATCTTCAGAACCCTTTAAAAGTTTAAATTGCGCCTGGGTCTCTGATTGTAGGGTCTAAAATTATTCCTACCTCTACCTCTGCCTCTTTGAAATCTCGGAATATCATTATCACTACCTCTGTTGCTATGACTCATTGCATTACTGTTTGTACCATCAAAAAATCTATCTTGATTGTGCGAATTTTTATGAGGACTTGAAAAATTGTAACCCTGACCTGAAAAATTGTGGGGCGGGTTTGAAAAATTATTCTGCATGGGAAAAACATTCTGGTTCGTAGAGGGAAAATACCAGCAATCTCGTGTATTATGTGGTTTTCCACAAATATGGCATGCAGCTTTCTCCTCTTTTATCTTTTTTAGTTGCTCTGCCATTTCTGTTAAAAGTTTGTTGGAGTCGTTTTGTTGTTTAATTAATAGTGTAATTAAAGATTCCTGGTTATTAGAAGTACTCGATTGTGTAGCATTTAAGGTGTTTACTGAAAAAGATTGTTGATCAAGTGCATTTTTGATGTCAATAGCACATGCAACCAAATCCTCAAAATTTTGCTTACCAAATTTTAGAACTTCAAGTTTTATATCTGATCTTAAGGCATCTAACAATTTATTGAACATCATATTCGCTTTAACTGAATTGATTTGTGGTAACTCCTCAACATTGGGTATCATCCTATTTACAACTGATTTGATTTCCTCAGCTAAGTTTTTTACATTTTGTTTAGGTTTCTGAGAAATTTTCTGAAAATCACTAGAAGCGGATTGAAAGTTATCAGCTTTAGTAAATTTTCTTCTAAAAAGTCTTACTACCCCCTCAAAAGTTTCTTCATTTACAACCTCTGAATCCCCAGAAAGATATTCTAAAGCCTTGTCCCTGCATAAAAGACGCAAAACTATGATTCTAATGTGGTCCGGCCAGGCCTCAAGATTGCACACATCAGAAACATTTTTGATGAAAAAATCTACATTCTCCTCATCCTTTCCATGAAAAGTGGGGATGGAAGAAATTAAGGAATTTAAAAGTGTCTGATTAGACATTGCTAATTCCCTGGTAATTTCAAAAAATTAAAATTTCAAGGGAAAAAGAAAGGAAAACTAATCAAAATACCAATGTAAATAATAAAAATATATGTACTTCAAAATTTATAAAAGAAAAAAAAAGATATAAAATATATCAAAATGCACTATAAACTCATAAAAATAAAAATGAAAGTAAGCACCTAAATATTCATGAGAGTGAACCCAAAAAAAAATATGCATAAAAATATGATCAATGAAAAATATATATATCCCTAAAATGTACTCAACTTAAAAATTTTTTTAAAGAATACATAGGAAAAAAAAATTTTTTCTTTCATTTGCATGACTATATCCCCCCAAAATAAATACACAGTAAATAAATGAAATTACTAAAATATTTGCATTTTTAACACAAAAAAAAAATATATATATATATAGTCAAAGTCAGCACATGAACCATAAAAATAAAAAAAAATAGTGCATGAAAATTCATTAAATCATCTTTATTTATTGAAAATTTAGCTATGAAAGAAAAGAAAAAAAAATATACTAAAATTAGCAAAGTGCCCAAAGCAAGATCGCTAACGTCACGGCACCAAAATGTTACATGTGGGTCCTGGATGCCGAAAAATTCAATGCAAAATTGTTAAAAATGTTTCAAATTTATGGTTAATTTGCATAAAGATAACACAGGATCATCAAAAATTCCAACATTCAAAGCGCACACGTAATCGGCCGAATCGTATAGTGGATAAATAAAAAAAATATATAAAACAAATTAAAATTAATCAAAAATAAAGAAAATTTAATTTACCAAAAGAATAAAATACCGTTTACCTCTGATGATAAAAAAAATTAAAATAGAATAAAAGGAAAGGACTCACCCATCTTGTGAATAAAATCAGGAAACACACAGCAAAGCACATCAAATTATTTTATTATTTTGTATATATGTATACGAAACGTTGCATTCTAAACATTATATTGGAAATAAATTTTACTTCATTTCTATTCTAAAAAAAGTTGAGTCCTGATTCATAAAGTACATAAAGGAGGGAATTTAACTATTGTTCAAATTAATAGGTCCATAATCGTTTGAATAACTGTTCATTTCTTGATAATATTTTTGTGTAGGTCAATTTTTGAAATCTTTAAAATATGGAAGAAATTTTTCGAGATCTGTCCGAATTAGATAAAATTGGATGAAGTCCAGAATATTGTAGATTAATCAGACATAATCTTGCTGACAGAGAACAATAGCTGCGGTAATGATTCCTGAGAATCCTTATCCTTCTGGAACGAAGAAAGTTGGAGATAGGCAATGTTGTTGCATACACAATAGAAATATTTCTGCTCACATTAAGGTGGCTGCTGCAATATTTCCTCCTAGTCAGGATCGGTAAAAATTGTAAAAAATGACAATGCTGTTGTAGACACTTTCAGATGAGAATGTTGATGACACTTAGCTATTTCTGATTTTCCATAAGTACAAAATCAGCACATAAAAAAATTTTAATTCATGATTAGATTTCGGGATCCATAAATTAAGGGACCTTCTTCACCGACGTCTTTCTATCGCTCTGCCCCAACGCTACGGGAAAAATTCCCGAGCGAGGGAGAAAAAAATAGAGATGCACCGGATGTGGATTTTTGCCGGATACCGAATAACGGATATCCGGCACAAAATTTTACCGAATATCCGGTATCCGGCCGAATAATTTCTCATTTTTAATTTTAATAATATTTCAATTTTATGCTTGTTTAAAGAAAAAAAAAAATTATTGCAATTTTATATTATGCAAGTATTAATAGATTTCAATTCACTTATTAAGTCAAAGTTACTTAAAAACATAGTAATAATTAAATATTGAAATGTAATAATATTTTGCCTTTTCAATATTACTTATAAAACTTCTAACTTTACATGCATATTTTTTTCTACCCTTTCTTTAGTCTCTATCACCAGATTTAGGTAGTGTCTTGATGTTTTTATAGATGCATTGTATCGATTAACTAACAGAAAAAAATATTTTTACCATGTTGACACATAATTAACAAAAATGGGATATTTATGTATGTTACTCCTCTTGACTCTGAGTGAGCATTACAGTTTTCCTATTAAGCTCTTTTTGCATTGTAGAGCAAGTTTTAGAATGAACTTTATTTAAAATATCACTTGCAATTTTAACATGAGCGGGTGACTATATGAGCGGGTTCCATATATAACAAGGCGTAGTTCAATTATTTTGGAAATTTTTACTAAAATATGTTTTTTTTAAAAATGCAATTTGTATATTTAATGATTTTTTTTCTTTTGTTTTTACCACATTTTTTTCTATTGTTGACTGCTTAACTTGTGCAATTGATGTTCCAGCAAAAATTGAATGATTTCTTATTTCTTTAATATCAGCACCATTTTGTTCTTGATTTTCTAAAGAAACACACTTTGAATCTGGAGTATGAATATGAATATTCATAAATAAACTCTTTAGTTTGTTGGAAACTTTATTTTTCTACATAGTTTTTAATCCTCAATACTTTAGCACTTATAAGATGGCCCCATTGTACACATTTCAGACTCGGATTTTTGACGTATTAACAGCAACTTCATAAAACTTTTAGATTAGATATTTATACCTTTCTCTTTTGTTGATATTAATAATTCAAATTAATAATAAAGTCATTAACAAAACACTTGAGAAGAACTATAAAAGTCTGCTACTTCATTACAAAAAAAAAAAAAAAAAAAAAAAAAAGAAAGCAAAACAAAGTTGAAATTGTAGTTGATATTCTAGTTTTGGTTTTACAATTACAGTTATGACAGAATTATTGAACACTGCAGTTAAATTTTGACTGGTGAAAATTACAATAAAACTTTTGAGAGGTGTAAAATTACTTCATTACTGAAATTTAAGAACAATTTTTAAGAGAAATAAAAAATGTGAAGTTGAAGTACATATTCTAGTTTTGTTTTTACAATTGCTGTTATAGGTTATGACAAAATATTGTCATACTTTAAATATATCTTCATTTACATATAAACATTATAATTTCATAATTGTGAAAATATACAAGTATTTATTTTTGTTAACATTGCTTTTTAATAAGATAAGGTTGGCAAGGAGCAAATGAGTTTTACATTTTTTTTTAAATATAAAAAACAGAATTTAAAAAATGTTTTACTATCCGGCAACCGGATATTAAAATATTCGGCCGGAACGAATATCCGGTTCGAGTGCCGAATAAGCAGGATATCCGGCAGGAGCCGGATATCCGGTGCATCCCTAGAAAAAAACAGCTGCGGCTACATAGCAGGAGGCAAAACGTAGAATGATGAGTTTTCCAGACGCTAGCCTCGCAAACCAGCCTCGGCTCAGCCAATCAGAGACGATCCTGAGCGTACCCGTTTCTAGCGTGTTCTCGAAATTTCGGTGATGATTCATCCTTAACACCACTGACCTACACATGACGAAAAATGGCGTCTATTTTGAAGGGAAGAACACATTTTTTCACTGTCATGGCGGACCGATTTACAGCGGGAATATTCAAAATATAAAAACATTACAACATACAAAATAACATATTTCAGCAAATATATGGTTGTTTTAGGAGTTACTTATGTCAAAATAACCAGAAAAATTTTATCTATCTATTGAATATAGATAGTATTAAAAAAAAATCGGAAATAAAAATATTTTATTTCTTGCAAAATAAAACAAAGAAAAAATGGTGCACGTCAAGTATAGCGAAATATTTAAATTTTTTTTTATATTAAAGATTACGCTATAAGATCGATTTATTATTTTTATTATTAAATTAAAAAGTGAGAAATAGAAGATATCTAGAATTTATATTATATAAAACTTTTAATTTTAAAAGACTTAATTTTAAAAGATCGTTATTTAAACTGATAAGACTGAGAATTGAAATACTGTTAAATGTAACGGATTTTAGAAATAAAGTAAAGACATTATGAAAGTAAATAAATTGTTATTATGAGAAAGCAACTATTTTCGAAGGATGTATAAAAAGACTTAAAACTTAAGTAATTAAATTTATGAAAGATCGTTTTATTTGCTAAATGAAATTTTGAAAAGGAATATGTTAATTTAAATTTTAAAAACGGAAATAATTTTTATTTTAATTTATTTATTTCTTTTAATTATTTAATATGATGTAACACTTTGCACCACAAGAACTGCACATCTAATCTGATGCAGACGAACCAAACTATTTAAAATTTAACATCTCCACGATAAATATAAGGAAAAATCTCAGGTTCATTAATGGCACCCTCAATTGCACTTAATTTTGATTTCAATCAGTTAAAAAAAAAAAAATGCTGTTGAAACTTTTAACACTTTGACTATAAGCAGTAGAAACTCAAAAATCAGTTCACTTGGCACCATCTCTCGATCAATTGAAGATCAATTCAAAATTTTATAGGCAAAAGAAATGTCCTTGAGATTATATTTCATTTTAGCACCAGTTGAACCATACTGACTTGACACATAGCTCTTCCGTAGCAAGTAAAAAAAAAGTTCCAAGGCATGTTGGCAGACATTTCAGCACAATTAAAAAAAAAATCTCCAAGTATTCAGCCATTTTACCCAATATTTCATGCCATGGGATCAGAAACTAATTATACTTTTATAAAAAAAATTTTAATTTCCTCTAAGTTTCACAAATTACTTTAATTTCACAATTTAAACTCTTAATCCAAAAAAATTTCTTAAATTATAACACTAATTTATTCAATATATATTAACACTAAGTCAATCTTTCAATATTAACCCATATACTTATATTAAATTACTTCAAAACTCATTTAAATTTCTCTTAAAGTAAAAAAAAATGTCTTTAAACTATAATTATCTTTAAAAATTTTAAACCTTTATTTGAATCTGAATAGACAACTTTATTACATTTCAAATTTTTCCCAAAAAAATACAATTAACATTAAATTCTTAAAAATTTTCAAAAACTTTTACAAAAATATATATAAATCAAATCCAATTATCATTAAACCTTTAAAAATTTTCCCCTAAATATATTCAATTATCCTTAATCCATTTAAAGTTTTTTCAAATTTCTACAAAAATCCGATTAAACTATATTTAAAATATCGTTAAACAACAACAACAAAAAAAAATTAACTACAAAAATTTGCATTATATCTTTTTAATTTAATTTATATATAAATAACTAAAACTTAAATTTTTCACTTTACAAAAAAAAATATATAAAGCAAATCGTTATACTATTCTAATTAAATTTAAAAATTACTATTAAGTACTCATTTAACTATTACTTAAACATAAAAACAAAGCCTAAAAATAATCTAAAGCACAACATAAATCAGCTAGTTAAATAAATAAAAACGATACTTTATATTCCCAATGAAAAACATTATCATAATTTCGGCCCCCCCGTCGAAATAATCACTAACATCGTACGGAGCCGACATCTTATCCACCACATTTCATACCACACCGATCAAGGTCAAAAACGGCAAAAATTTAGACAATAATTTAAACTTTATCAAAAATACATTTATTTAAAAATTTAACTATTATTTCATTTAATTAAATTCCGCCCATAACCTAATTGTTGGGAGATACAAACGTATCTCCCAGGGGTTAAAAGAAAATTAGCAGAGTTGCGTAATGCAGATTAGGAAACGTTATTGCTGGATTTAAACCCCGATAAATTTAAATGATACTTTACTGAAATAGAACTAAATTAAATTAAGAAATAAATTGTGGTGAACTAAAAATGATGACGACAATTTAAAAACAACTAAACACATTTATTAACAAACATTAAATAAAAATAACAATACATAAACTCAAAAATATATATTAACCAATACAATAAATTAACTCATCTTATTTTAAATTCTAATAAATCCCATGACATTTAAAAAAGGGCATAAAATATCGTATGGCTTATGCTTTCTCATAGAAAGAAAAATAAATAACGAATACTAGAGCTCACCGCCATAATAAACGTAATGCTAACACTGCTTGACTAGTGATGAAAAAGAATGTCCGCCCCAATGAAATAAAAGTCAGAAGCAAAACGTCCACTCCAATTCATCATGCCCCTCGATGTCAACGCTCAGACCGTCAGTTCAAACATCCAAAGAAGCATCGGGAAAAACAACTCGCATAACACGTAGAAAAAGTCGACTTCTATAATACTTCCCACATCTTGCACTTCTTTATTCAAAAGTAATTGAACTTGACTTAAAAATGTTGACAAAGACTAAAAAGCATTTACAACTAAAGAAGAGCCATTTAAACTTAAAATATATTTTAAAATCGGAGACCAGCCGAAAGACTTAAAAAGATAACTGCTACATCGCAAACAAAGAGCGATCGACTTGACTTTCAAACTGCTGGGTATATATATCTGCTGAGCAAACGGAATCTAGTCTACTACGCATCGCGGAAACTACGCCCTCTAACGGTTCCCGTAACTTTCCTCTGGAAGTTTCTGATCGACGTCACTGGATTAGCATCACGCTAAATCCCAACAGTGCCGGACCGCTACCGCCATCTACTGGATAACAAGGAAACCATCTTTAAAAATAAAGAGGGAAATATGTAAACCGCGATACGAACGTAAACAGATGTATGACTAGTTGAAAAATAGTTTAAAAGAATGTATGAAACTTTAATATTGCATTTGAGAGTATGAAGGAATCGTTTTCAAATAAAGGTAAGTGATTTTAACTTTACTAGGAAAGGAATTATTAAAGAAGAATTGTTAAACATGTATACAGTGACAAGAACTAGGGATGTTAATTCCTAACATGTATGCTATATGCTACCGAAACCAGTATGCTTGGAATATGAATATTCTGGTGTTCTAAAGTTGAAAATAATTTTAACTTTATAAAGGTGATTTTCTGTAAGTATGTTTTATTTTATTTCATTTTTTTTTTCTAATTCTCTGGGTAATCCGGATTGGGTCCGGTCCCAGTTAATCCGAATTATCGGGGTTTTACTGTAATCTATTCTATCGACGATTGGCATAAGTAGATTAGCGTGGTTTGATGCATAAGAATTTTACCCGGAAGCAGAATCGGCGCAACACTGCAACGCATGTCGCAGACTCTTGAGAAGATCATCAGACTATTTTTCAAATGTTAAAAATTTAGCAAAAATTAAAAAATTTTGGTCCTAAATCCCAAAATTCGGACATAAAATGTATCGCGAATTTCGACAAATAGTTTTCGAAAAGAAATCAATTTCGTCATAGATCGCGAATTTCGCCCAAAAATCATGCAAAAATGGCAAATTTCGTCAAAAAATCATGAATAAAGGCAAATTCCTTCAAAAAATCACGAATAAATTGGCAGTTTTCATGAAAAAATCACAAAAACACGGCAAATTTCTTTAAAACATCGCAAAAAAAACCCGCAGTTCTCATTAAAAAAAAAATCGCGAAACAACGTTCAATTTCTTCGAAAAATGGCAACTTTCATCCAAAAATCATGAAAAAACAGAACACTTCTCCAAATAAACTGCTAATTTCTTCTAAAAATCGGAAAAAAAAAACAGACAGTTTTTGTTAAAATCACGAAAAAACTGCACATTTCTTTAAAAAAAATCATGAAAAAAGGGCAAATTCTTTCAAAAGGTCGCGAAAAAGGCAAATTTCTTCAATAGATATCAACAAAGTGGCAGCTTTTGTCAAAAGATTATGATAAATCGGCAAATTTTTTCAAAAGATCACGAAAAATCGACAAATTTATTCTAAAAACTGGGGAAAAAACAGCAATTTTCATCAAAAGATGGAAAAAAAAGTCAAATTTTGTCCAAAAAATGTGAAAAAAATGCAAATTTCGTTAAAAGATCGCAAAAAATGACATCTCGTCAAAAGATTGTGACCCCCCCTCCCTTCCCCCGGACAATGTTAGAGGTGTTAAAAATTCTGAGAAGAAATACCTTCTTTTTTAAAGTATACTTTTCTTTTATGTCTATCACAAATACTTGGGAGGTTTGTGTGCATATAATGGTAATGCGAGGGATTGGTCTACAGACTGTTTTTAAGTTTTTACTCGTGTTGCAGACTGCAGAAAAAAATTCTGCTGCTGGGGAATTTTATAATGGAGGGTTAAATTGATCCGAGTTCTTCCTTAATGGAGTTTACAGAAAATTGGTGTAATTTGGAACTTCTCTTTTTGTTTTATTGGATACATTTTAATAATTTTCCATTATACCAACATCGTGCCAAAGTGTATATCAATTGCTATTTATTTGAATTCAAACATGCAAAAATTTTTTATTGCGAACATTATAACTTACTATTTACTGAACATGCTTTTTCTATTAATTGTCATTAAACAGTAAGCATGTAAAACTGTTAAATTTACTATTTTTTGAATCAAAATTATTTTTTTATTGATTTATAACTTACATTTTTCCCTTATTCAAACATGAAAATGATTACTGCAGTGATAAGAAAATTACAATTTCATGCTTGCAGTTTAGATATCAGTGATGCCGCTGGACTTGAAAAATCCTGGGTCCTGGGGACCCAGGACTTCTAATATTCTGGGTCCCTTTTTTATAAAAGTGGGTCCCCACTAAGTCATATTTTTAGACGCAAAAATTTAACTTCTTCATTTGCAAAAGAAAAATTAAATGCAATAATTATTGTTTTAATAATAATGTATAAATAATTAAAGCCAATATTATTATTATTTTTTTTTTAACTAAGAGAAATTTTCTTTATTTTTTTAAAAATAAATGTGCAAGATACAAATTAAATTATAAAATAATACTTATTTGAGTGTAGAAGATAACAAGTATCACTATTGTCCGCATTATTTTATTTTAAAAAGGGGAAAAACTGATTTATTGAAAAAGACATTTTTCCTGAAAAAAGAATACTTTTGACTAAAGGATACTTTTTGTTTAATGAATGGGTGTTTTCAGAAGTCTCATTCACTCAGAAAGATTTGGAACAATCAAACACAGATTGTGAAGCAGGAATATCTGTTTTTGGAGCAGCAAAAAATATTTTGGAAGCAAGAAAGTTCTGGCATTAACTAAAAATTCAATTTTTGTGTGTGTGTCCCTTTGACAAAAATTGTATTTTAAAGCGATTTTTTGACGAAATTTGCCGTTTTTTTTTTTTTTTTTTTTTTGCGATCTTTTGACGAAATGTGCTGACTTATCACGATTTTTAGATGAAAACCGCTGTTTTTTGCGACTCTTTAGGGCAAAATTTGCTGTTTTATCGCGATTTTTGGACAAAATTTGCCTTTTTTTGAAAAAATCTGCCTTTTTTGGAATTTTGTAACAAAATTAGCCATTTTTTCGCGAATCTTTTGACGAAATTTGCCGGATATTATTCGATTTTTCAGTTTTTTAACGAAATTCGCCGTTTTTTTGGGATTTTTTGACAAACTGTGTCGGTTTTTCGTGATCTTTTGTCGAAAGTTACCGTTTTATCACGATCTTTTATGTGAAAATTGTTGTTTTTTGCGAATCTTTTGACAAAATTTGCCGTTTTTCACTATTTTCGGAAGAAATTTGTCGATTTTTTGAGGAAATCTGCTTTTTTTTGGGGATTTTGTAACAAAATTAGCCATTTTTTGCGAATTTTTTGGCGGAATTTGCCAGAAATTATTAGTTATTGGGCGATTTGTTAACAAAATTTGCCTCTTTTTTTTTTTTGCAATTTCTTTATGAAAATTACATGTCTTGCAAGACGCATAAGGTCCATTTTTTTGCATCCCGTCGCCGATTTTTTGTGTATTTTACGCGCTATAGCGCGTCCGCGGCATCCCTGGATATAGATAAAGGAAAAATATTTAGTACTACTTGGTTATCCCATCGGCTGAAAAACTATCGCCAAACTATAGGATTAAATGCCAATAATGGATGATTTGTGAATGTCACATTCAGTGACATTAAACACAATACACATCTTTTAAACATCATCAGATGATTTTTAATTCCACTTTTTATTTGTATTAGGGATGCACCGAATATTCGGTATCTATTCGGTATCTATTCGGTATTCGGCCTATTCGGCCATGATACCGAATATTCGCTTAGGCCGAATATCAAACTATTCGGTTCAGCCGAATATCAAACTATTAGGCCTGCCGAATATATGGTTTAGCTGAAAATCAAAGTATTCAGCCAAATCTTATATATTCAATGAAACCGTTTAAAACACATTTTTAAAAACTTTTCACAATTTCAACTTTTAACTATCAATTTATAAATCTATTTAAAATAATTAAAAAGAAAGTCATATTTAAATAAACTAGAATGTTTTTACATTATTTATTTGTTGTTTATAAAGTATAACTTAAGAAAATTAACCATGAGAAGGATTAAAATGGTGATTTATTAGGATTCTCCTTAAGAATAAATGATGTGCAAATGCAAGTTCCTAATTTTTGTTTAGTAAATATTCTGTTTCTTGCAGGGTTGGGTTTTTGCCGGCAGAAAGTAGTTTCTGCCGTGCCAGTGGCAGAAAGTGGTTATAACCGGTTTTAACCGGCAACAACTGGCATAAAGACATTCTGTGACATAATCTCTGATTTTTTTTTTTTTAGTAATATTAAATTTATTAAGTAGTTCATCCTTAAATAATTAGTACTTAAATAATTCAGAATAAATATATGCACACAAATAAAATATTCTGGATAGTTTTATTTTAAAAAAAATTTGATTTTTGAAAAATTGAGTAATGTAACAGAAATTTTTTTTGTTACATATGCATATGTAATTTATGTTTAAACAATTATTTTAAAATCTCAGCTTAAAAACCAAAATAGAAAACTATATGCAATGCTTATTTTAAATAAAACACTGAAAAGAAAAAAAAATATTTACTCAAAATATTTTTCTGTAATCTAGCATGATTTAATAATAACATAATAAATAAGTAATAAAAAAACTCTCTCATAGAATTGTTATAGTGATATGTGGATCTAGTAATTCTTTGGATTTTGAAAAGATTTCATTTAAATACAGTATTCAAAAGAATAAATCTGACTTTTTTTTTAATTTTATTTATTTTTTTTTTATCTCACTTACAAAACAAATTGCAAAACCTTGCTTGAAAAAAAATGTCCCCCCTTCTGTGTGGTGGTCATCTTTAAGAACGAATACTGTTGAAAATGAAGATTTTGCAACTTTTGCATCCTTAATCATGACATTGCCAGCAAGTAATGCTGGCCTCGAAAGAATTTTTTCAAACTTTTCTTACATTCAGAACAAATTAAGGAATAATCTGGGGGCAGAAAGATTAGCAAAATTAGTCCTATGTTATGGAATGCTTCGTGGAAAAAATACTAATAGCATATTTGAGTGGTAATTTGTATCTTCAATATTGTAAAATAATTGTACAAGATATTTCATTAAATTTTCTTTGTCTATGTTATTTTTTGTGCTTCAATTATTTACTTGTATATTTACACAAGAAATTGCATTATGTTATTTATTTAAAAATAATCTGAAAAGTAATTTGTTATTAAATCAGAATTTTTTGTAAATTTATTTTTAAAAGAAATAGAAATTCAACTGTAAACAATAATATTAATAATTAAACTTGTACAG
This sequence comes from Maratus speculifer, assembly GCA_964019185.1. Classification (NCBI taxonomy): domain Eukaryota; kingdom Metazoa; phylum Arthropoda; class Arachnida; order Araneae; family Salticidae; genus Maratus; species Maratus speculifer. The sequence goes on from OZ025301.1 coordinate 42,123,335, forward strand.
TAGCAGGTTATTGTTGTGAAAATTTCTGTTTTTCAAGTGAATGAAAATTAGTGTTTTAAATAAGCAAGTTTTATATGATCATTTTTAAACGTTTTGATACTTTGAATAACATTCATAATCTTATGTTTTAATTTTTAGCTCAATGGTTTACTTATCAAATGTAAGTCTGAATTATGAATCATTGCTGAGTAAAGTTCTTATTTAGTACTGTTTCTTAGTTTCTGCCAGTTTTTGCCACTTACTGGCAGAAACTAGTTTCTGCCATGCCGGTTTTAACCGGTTTCTACCGCTGGTTTTAACCACCCCGGCAGAAACTTGCCAACCCTGGTTTCTTGCTTTTCTCAAATAAAACACTTTAAACAAGAAAGAAAAACTTTTGAGAATAGTAATAGCTATCAAGGCAATTTTTTTTTCATGAGATCATAATCAACTTATTGACTCATAAATACATTGTATTTCATCTCACTTTAGATCAAATTTTTGTTTTCGTTTGTTGCATTAACAATAAATAAGATACCGTACTGTATTTTTAACTTGCATGCTTTGATTTCTGCAAAATATGATATGATGGGAAGGGTGGAAAATGCCATCATTCATATGAAAAGAACTATGAGCTAGATATTCCTTTATTCAGAATTAAGGTGAAAGTATTTGTACTTTGAACTTTATATTGAAAAAAATCTGCCTTGAGTTATTGAAAAAGGACAATTAAGAGACTGTAAAGTTTTACTTCATCCATGTTTTCATTATTTCTCTTTGATTTTAAAATGTTTGTTTTAATTCGTAGAAGAAACCATGAAATTAAAAATTTTATTAATTCAAAAAGTGTCATAATTGTGCTTCTTAAATAACTAAAGGCAGATTTTTCTTCAATACTAAATTTTGTTATTAAACACCCTTGTTTATCAAAATGTAAGTTTCTTTTATTAAATATTATGTAAAATTGTTTTAAAAAGTAACATTTCAATACCTTTAAACTTTGAAATATAAAAAGTTTTTGGAAAGCCGAATATTCGGTATTCGGCCGAATAGTTAACTATTCGGTTGGCCGAATATTCGGTATTCGGCCAGCCAAATATTCGGTATTTGGTTCATCTGTCGGCCGAATATTCGGCATTCGGTATTCGGCCAAAATCACTATTCGGTGCATCCTTAATTTGTATTTTTATTAATATGTTACAAGTTTATATGTTCTTTCGTTGTTGCGTTCTTTAAACTAAAACTTATGTCAACATCTATAATTTAGTTATTAGTTTGGTGATTTTTATAAATTTGCGAAATGGGTCAATGGAATAACCAAGTACTATCAAATATTTTATTGTAAATGTTTGTTTTTCTTTTATTTTCTATATATTCTTTGTTTAATAAAATAGTTCTCAAAACTATGCAATTTTGAAATTCTATATTTAAAAAATGATTACTTTCGTACTAATAATGTTAAAACGTTTCATTTGGCACCAACTTTTATGATTAGCGACAATAAACTGATATAATGTGAACATAAAGATCTTTTAAGCTGTAGCATGTATAATATCATTTATAGCCGTGACACGGATAATATGCAATAAAGCAGCTTGTAAATAGCTTGAAATGGCAGAGATGTCATATGCATCACATTGGCATGGTTTTTTTCTGATGCCAATGTCATAGGTGCATCTGGTACTTTATTGGTGCCAAAGTGTTATTATTTTGCTTGATATGGTGGTAACTTGATGTTGTTGTTTAGTTATTTATAAATTGCTTATTTACTTTTATTTTCTTGTTTGATACTAGCTGAGCCTCCCGGCATTGCCTGGGCCCATATTAATATTCTTAAATAAACCTGAAATTTGTACTGCAAAATCTCATTAAAAAACCCAATCTCGAAACAAATACCTGTTGCCTAAGGTACCGTTTAGAAGAAGTGCTGCACGCACACCGAAAAAAAAAAAAAAAAAAAAAAAAAAGGGGGGGGGGGTGTCTGGTCTATTTTGTTAATTTCTTATAATTTTTTTTTTTTAACCCCCAAAATAAATGTTAATAGGAGGAGAGAGGGAAGGGGGAAATCCGTCAACCAAGCCATCTTCATGTAGCTAAAGGTTTGGGAAATGATATCGGGATGATTCTCCAAGGATTCTTTTTCTATACCTTCTTCTTCTTAATAACAATTGTATTTATTATTTTTTTCTTGTATCATATAATTTTATTTTGTTGATTGCAATAACATCAGAAAAGTAAAAAATAAATTGCATTAATTATTCATGTGCCAAAATTGCAGCCTAATTTTTCTGAGGTATTGTGGACATGTGAATTTTAATAAAGGCAAAGAAAAGATATAATTTACAAATACAATGCAGCAATTAAAAAAATATATTTATGGAAATGTTTCTGAAAGGGAAATATTTTTTTAAATTTATTTTTTAAAATTTAGAATCCTGCAAAAAATATATTGCTGCATTATAAGCACAAACTTTTTTTTTTGTTCGTTTTTGTTTAGTAGAATATTTTTACTTTTAGAGGCGGTTTCAAAAAGTAAAAGAATCCTTTAAAAAAAGGTTAAAGATAGCATTTGTAGAGAGAAAATCCTCCTTCCTCCCCACCAAATACACACACACATATATATATATATCTATATCTATCTATCTATATATATTTATTAAAAAGTTTCTTATAGGATTAACATTATTAAGTGGGTTTTTTCAAGTAGATCCTTAAATATTCTTTTAAAAATCTTTCATTTTACACTGTAGGTAGAATCAAATGATTCTGATTTCAACTCTATTTCAAGCCTGTATCCGACAAGACCTGTCTCATCTTTGCCAGCAAGGTAATATATATATGTATATATATTGTCATTAAATTATATTACAGAGGTATTTTCCTTGTCTTAATTTATTCACTTATTTATTTTAATGTATAGTGAAAATTATGCTGGTGATTTTCAGTTCTCTGTTACATTCAACACCCAAAAAGCTACAAAAGGAGTTTCGTGGATCGTAAGTAAATTATAAATTCTTATTTTTTTTCATGTTTTCTTTTTTTGTAATCTCTTTCAAAAATTTGTGTCAAATTGATGTTAAAAAATACAGTAATTTTATATTATAGGAGGTAGTTGGATAAATATCTGATTTAAGTTATCTTCGGTTAAGTAGATTTGTTCCTCTCTCTCCAGTATATACATTTTGAATGGTGTAGGGTTACATTTTGTTTTTTCCACAACTCCGTTGCATAATGTTTGATTTTTAAAGATTTTTTTAAACAAGCAGGATTAGTGATCACTACCACATAAAGCTTTGCTGTTATTTTTCTAGTTTACTTGTTTATTATTGTTATTGATTGCTAGAAATCTTAAATAGTTTAAGCTTTTAAATTCATTACTACACAAAACAAATAATATAAAAATACGATATTATAGATACAACATACTACAGATTATAGATCAGTATGATAGTTTTGAACTTGCAGAAAATCTGCTTGCTTTTTACTTTCCTAGCATGTGATTGGTAGTTATTTTTGTTACTTTTATTAACCTTAAATTTTCAGTTAGTTAATTTCTATGATGCAACTTGATGTGGTGGTACGTGTTTTCTGGTACTGTCCTTCATCCTTTCATTAAATAGTTCAAAATGAGTAACCATCTTTTTTACGTATAACTAATTTGAAGTGCACCAATATTATGGTATTGCATAATGATCTACTAGACCAGCATAGCACTAAAAAGAATGTTTTGTCGTTACAACACAATCAAAAGATTAAAAATATTATAGACTGGGATGTGGCAGCACAAGCAATCACCTCATTGAATTCATAGCTGAAATTCCAGAATTAGTTAAAACTCAATTTTCTTTGCATATTAAAACGTACCACCACCAAGTCATATATGGTTTTCCACCAAGGTATGACTCGACAGACAGTTTGCATTTTAATATGCGAATCAAGTTTCAACCAATTCTCAAATTTCAACCATTAACTTGATGAGGTGATCATTACTTAATCTAAAGTATGAGAATAAAAGATAAATGTCAATCTATACTAATAAAAGAACAAATCGTATTGTGTGTGTGTCTATAATGGCTACTGAAAACTACGGCACATAAGAGGCAAATTGTTTTGTGAAGTTAGTTCAAATATCTCTCCTGATGTACCTGAAGCTCAAAATTTTATTTTTTTTGATTAATTTTGGAGATATTAATTATGAAGCGCAACTCGCTCTCATCAGAAATTCATTTTTTTAATGCATGGGAATGAAAACGTTTGCACATGCATGCAAACACATTTTTTGCAGCAAAATGAACGAAAAAGTATTTTTCTGAGGTTATTTCTTTTTCTGGATTATTTTGTTTAAATCCAAATCAAACTGCTCGGTGCAGTTAAACTTTAGACATATTTTAAAAGATCATACTTTTAGGTCTCAAATGCTATAACCAATTTGAAAAAATGTTGCAGTTAAAATCCTTTGGGGGAACAAAAATCAAAAAGAGTTGTTTTTCCCAAAACCATTTGTCTACCTTCAGTCAACACCTTTCCAGGGCATAAATTTTGAGATATAAATAAACTAAAAATATCTTCACAGCAGTATTCAGCATGGCTGTGGTCCTGGACGTGCCGAATTAAAGGGCTTCTACTGTATTTTCATTATGTGAGAAAATGTACAGTTGGAAATCAGATGGTGTTGCAATCACAGTTAGAAAGAATGTAAGAAAATAAAGAAAGACAGAAAATAAATATAAAATAATAAAACATTAAAATACCAGTAGATTTAAGAAAAACTCCACCAGTAGTTTTATAATTAATAATTTAACTTCATTAGCTCTCAAAATACTGAATAAACAGTATTTGAACTAATAATGTTTGAAAGTGGAAACCACAATTTTATCAATAAAAATAAATGTCTTAGAAATTCAATATTGACAAGAAGTTGCACACTCTTCATCTTCTCGAGTGTAAATCAATAAAAATATTTCTACTTCTAATATAATAATTGCTTATTGCTCTATCATTTGATCAAACATTCAAAATATTTTAAATTTAAAAAGAAAAACAGACTTTGGCGAGTATACATTTTTTCAAATTATCAATTTGTATTTGAAATCTTGTATATGAACATCATGCAAAATCTTAACTTTAGTTTTGACGTTAATTGCAATTTCAGTTAAATTTAAAGAAAAACATCCCTGGGGCAAATTTAATAGTTATTTGATACATAATTGATTCAAAATGATAAATTTTAGATTTTATTTTCAGTTGTGTTTTGCAATTACAATAATTAAAATACATTTGAATTTTATTAAAAGAATTATTTATGTTGGTCTTATAACCACTTCATATTGGGAGAGGGTGGAGGGTGGGGTGGGGTAGGTAATCAAATTTAAATTCACTAAGTTTTGTGAAATAAACCATTGTTTTTGATCATGTATAACACATTTAAACAATCTTCAAACAATAATCAGTAGACTAGATATCAAATAAATATCCTAATATAAATTAACCCATTAACGCCCGAATTATTTTCTTCGCTAAAATTTAAATTTTGTATTTCCCGCCACTTTTAAATTCAAATTAAGTTTTATCTAAATTTATCGAGGATTCTGTCTCGTGAAATAAAGTATATATTTATCTTCCTCTTTATTGGTGGGAAAACCGCTTTCTTGCTGTTTTTGTAACCGTCCTCAAAAGAGGACGCTAGGCGTTAATGGGTTAAAACAATTAAAACATCTTAAAAAAAAAAAAAAAAGCACAATTTTGTAACCTTTTTGAAGCTTAAAAATCAATAATTATCAACCTTCCTTCTTCCTTTACATTAATTACACTGGAATATAAATTCCTTTCAGATTGTTTTTCCCATTTTATATTTGTACTTTCAAAATAATCTTGATTTATATTATAACTAAGTACAATGCTGTAAATATACTTAATGAATGTACTTAAAAATGGAAAATATACTCACAAATTCTCATTGCACTTTATATGATGAATGATGCTGTGTTTATTCTGGAAAGTATGGTATATATATATCTGTAAAATCTGTTTGATTTGATACTTTTTAAAAAAAATTCTTTATTTCAATGATACTTTAAAGTATCATTAAATTAAACTTATTATGAATTTCCTTTAACATAATAGTATAATTTCGAATGAATTCTAGATGCTTTACCATGTATCAAAATGGATATTCTTTCTATTTATTCAAAAATATTTTAAAATATATTTGTATAACCATTTATTTCCTCATTCCATTTATAAACATGTTCTGCTTTCTTAATATTGAAAAACATGGTATAGATAGTTTCAATTCTAAAATTATATATTGTGTAAAATACTGAAATATTTTAAAGGAATGATTTCTGTATGCTTGTAAATATTATACAAAACCTCAGTAAATGCAAATTTTGTTTACTTATATTAATAGACAAAATCTTAAATTTATTTAACAAAAGCAATTGTATGTTTATTTGCAGTTCTCACCGGAAAACCAAAAATTATATGTCAGTAAAGGTGTGTCATGCCCAGTGAATTTTTCAACGGCCACTTCAATGCCCGAAGAAGTTTATGTTCGTGCAATGGCCCTATACTCTGCAAGTGATCACGCCAATGAGAAAGTGACCCGATGTGTCAACCACTCAATAGAGGAGATACAAAAAAGTATTTTAATGTTTTTATATTTTTCCTTTTATGTGTCTTGCATAATCTATAAAAATCTACAGGATAATGCATCATAACATGCTCTTTCTCTATGCTTATAAAAAGCACTGATTAGTAATACAACAAATAATGGTTTAGTCGAATATTAATTCAGAAATTTTGAGTTAAACAGATGTTTATCTAAGAACATATCATTATCTTTGTACCGTTTTTATTAAAGATACCCAGCTTTAAAAATGATTAAAAATAGAATTTAAATTGGTTAACATTTTATTAAGACTAAAGAAAAATATCTGGCCTTTAAATAGTAAAATGTTTTATAAGAAAAAGCTTAGATTGATTATTTTTAATAAGTTACAATTCAAATCAGTTCAATAACATCACTTATTTTGAAAGTTATTCCAATGGTGGAAACTTTCAAACTTTATCTGTCAAAATGTTGAGAAGGGAATAAATTTTTTGGTGTTGGATCATTTAAAGATTTTCTGATTCAAAATATAAATGCACGCTTTAAACATATTCGTGATATCGGAATATTTTTGCATTTCAACTTTGCTAGATCCCAGGTTTAAACTTGCCTTTTTTATATGAACTTAAAAATATCATCTTAAGTTAAGTTCTGATTCTGACTAATTTTACTGCTGCTATCTCAAACAGTCAGATTCCTAAAACTTAAACAAATATTTTTATATTGAGTAATAATGTATAATAATAAGTAATGAGTAAAGGTTAAAATTCAATATTTGTATTAGTAGCCAGTGGCCAGTAGAGGCTGAATGTTTAGTAGCCACTACTGTCAAGTTAGTGGCCACTAATTACTATCCATAGATGCCACCAAGAAGAAAATATCGTATAAACTCTAATCAGACTATTAAATAGTTAATAATTATTTTATATGTAAAGATTAACTTCATTCAATCTTAGATTTTTTTTCCCCCATTTACAGATAATGAAAATGGGGATTTTTTTTTTCGACCACTTGATGAATTTAGTAATATTTTCCGCTATTGGGCAATGGATTTCGCAGTCTTTTGAAGAAATTTGCTGTTTTTTCACAATTTTTTGACAAAATTTATCGTATCTTCACGATTTTTTGGACAAAATTTATTGTTTTTTTGCGTTTTGAATCTAAATTTGCTCTTTTTGACTGAATTTGCAGTTTTTTCGCAATTTTTTTAGGTGATCTACCTTTTTTCTGCGATCTTTTGACAAAATCTGCCGTTTTTTTCGTGATATTATGATGAAATTAGCCTTTTTTTTTTTTTTTTTTTTTTTGGCAATTATTGACAAGGATTACACCGTTTTTTCGCGATTTTTTGAAGAAATCTGCCATTTTTTTCGCGATTTTTTGATGAAATATTTCGTTTTTTCGCGATTTTTTTTAAACAAATCTACCCTTTTTTCGCGACTTTTTGACGAAATTAGCTTTTTTTGCGATCTTTTGACGAAATATGGCGATTTTTCATGATCTTTTGACGAGATCTGCCGTTTTCCCACAATCTTTTGATGAAATTAGCTTTTTTTTTCTTGCAATTATTGATAAAGATTATCGTTTTTTTCGAGATTTTTTGACAAAATCTGCTGTTTTTTCGTGATTCTTTGACGAAATATTCTGTTCGTGATTTTTTTTTAAAACCAAATCTGCGTTTTTTTTTTGCGATTTTTTAACGAATTCTGCCGTTTTTTCGCGATTTTATGGCAAAATATACCGATTTTTCGTGATCTTTTGAAGAAATCTGCCTTTTTTTGCGATCTTTTGACGAAATAAGCCGATTTTTCGTGATGTTTTGACGAAATTGTCTGATTTTTGCAATTTTTTTTGACGAAATCTGCCTTTTTTTAGCTCTCTTTTGACGAAATCTGACGTTTTTACGCGATTTTATGACGAAATCTGACGTTTTTACGCGATTTTATGACGAAATCTGACGTTTTTTTCGCAATATTTTGACGAAATCTACCTTTTTCTTCGCGATATTTTGATGAAATTTATCATATTTTCATCATTTCTCGATGAAATTTACTTTTATTCCGCGATATTTTTACCGATATTTGTCGAAATTTTTTGATTAAATTCGCGTTTTTCCGCGATCCTTTGACGAAATTAGCGATTGTTCTTCGAACGATTGGCAAAATTGGTTATTTTCGGCAACTTTTTGTCAAAATTTGCGATATATGTTATGTCCTAATTTTCGGATTTATGACCGACTTTTTTTTTAATTTTCCGAAATGACTGATCGCCATTTTGGCGATCAGGTGCATAACATAAAGTCGCCAATTTTTTACATTTAGTCGCCCTGTGGCCGGTGGCGACCGCAAATTTTAACCTTTAGTAATGAGTTTTCATAAAGATTCATTTTGGGATTGCTTCATTAAGATTTCAACTACTAAAAACTAACAGTTAACAAATTTCAGCCACTTACAATTGATGAGCAGGAAATCATCAATCATCTTGATAAGTTGCTCTTTGGAAATGAATATCCACTGAACTAGTCAAGAGCAAATTCTATTGAATTTCCCAGGTTATCACAAATGGCAAGGAAATATTTATCAACTCCTGCCAGTAGTCTGTACAGTAAACATTTGTTTTTAGACACAAGCATTATATATGGAAAAAAGTACAATCGACTTTAGTCTGAAAATGCAGAAAGGTTATTTTTGTATCACAACATGAAATTATTTTGTAAATAAATTATTGTATGCATGTTATTTTATGTAATTTTACTGTACTTGTAAAACTATATTACTGAAATGGAATAAATATTTAAAATTTTTTTAATGCATAATACTTAAGCATAATTAAATTATTTCTATAATTATATAAAGTTAAAGTTAATAAATTTATATAAAATTTTTAAATAAGATTTTTAATGCATTGCATGTTAAGATAATTCAAATGTTTAGTTAATTCATATTTAATATTTAAAATCAAATTGTATTATTAATTTAATAAACATTTTAATTGTCTTAATGTGCTATACATAAAATATAAACTTATAAACTTAATAGATATGCTTATATTAAACTTAATAGATAAACTACTTAGTTCTTATAAACTTAATAGATATGTTATTAATATATCAATTGATATTATTTATTATAAATATACATGACTTTGTTTTCATATTCGACTGAGCTGTTCAACCAAAGGGAATATTTGGTTTTTAAGCCGAATAGGCCACATTTCGAACATCAACCAAATATGTGTTGCATTCCTATTCCTGATCAATATTTTATATTATAACTGTGCAATATTTGCCATTTGTTTTTTGGTAACACACATTTTTCAGATATTTTCTGCGAGCTATACATTTCTGTATGCATTCATACTATGAAGTTCTGCATTACATTGGGTGATTGGTTAATGAACTTAATCCATTTCAAAGCAATTTTTGCTAAACAAATTACTCATTAATCTATCATAGATTTTGTATTGATTTATATGAGAATTCAATTAATTTGTTCATAAAATCTAAATAATCCATAAAAATAATATAAATGTTCCCATTATAATAGGCAGAGCTTGAATTTCAGGACGGGATGGTGAGGTTTGTGCCCTATAAAGTCCCACTCAAAAGAATATTTTGGATGGTCCTCTTGTCCAAAAAATTTCATAATTTTCTGGAAATTTTTGCATTTTGGAATTGCAAACAACTGTTGCGACTGCTTTGCAAATTCTGTTATATTTTCGCATAATCAATCAAAACATTTTGAGATTTTTTCTACAAAAGGTCATTGAAATTCATGATTTTTTTTCCTGTGACCAATATAACTTTTTTTTCTGCGATCAATTGACAAGTTCTGCGTTACTTTTCAGGACCAGTTGGCTAATCAGGGGTGATTCTGGTCTAAATTTCTCAAAGTTTTAATATATTCATATCTGCAAATTATGAAAAATAGGTCATCATTCTGGAAACTCGGACATGAAAAGAAATAACAAAAAAATATATTGAGAATTTTGACAAATGTCACTGAAAAAAATCACAAATTTTATCAAACAATTGCAGAAAAATGCCAATATCATCAAACAATCACAGGGCTTGAAATTCAGTTTTCCAGAGGAGGGGAGTCTCCCTCCTAACATTTACAAATGGAGGGGAGTTCAGCTGTTTGGGAGGGAAAAAAAATCTTTAAAACTTAGTGTTATATTATGTGTTATTTAAAGAATTACATGAATACAGACATGACAAAATACCACTGAAGCAATTTTTATCAACAACTCAGAGTAATTATGCAAAATGTTTTTAAAGAAAATAAGTGAAACTTTTATATAACTTAATTTAGTCTTTACAGGGGATAAATTTCTTCCCTGTGCTAATTACTTTTGTTACGGGTCTAGTAAACACTGTTTTTGGTTCAGGTTGAGTTCGATTTTAGGTTGAGTGTAAATTCCTGCAAGTAGAATTCGGGTAAATCTAATTTTTCAAAAGTTAGTTCAGCCAGGGCTCGAAAATTCAAAAAATGTTGAGGTTCCCAGCTGGGAACCTACATGAAAAGAGTAGGTTCCCCGATGAAAAATGTAGGTTCCCAATAAAATTTATGTGAGAGTATTTTGATGAAATTTGCCATTTTTTTCATGATCTTTTGATAAAATCTGCCATTTTATTAAGATGTTTTAATGAAACCTGCTGATTTATTGCGACATTTTAACAAAAACTGTTGTTTTTCATTATTTTTTTAACGACATTTGCCGTTTTTTCACAATATTTTAATGAAATCTGCCGTTTTTTCACGATCTTATCAGGGCTGGCAAGTTTCTGCCGGGGTGGTTAAAACCAGTGGTTATAACCGGTTAAAACCGGCACTGCAGAAATTAGTTTCTGCCATTAAGTGGCAAAAACTGGCAGAAACGAGGAAATAATACTAATAAGAACTTTAACCTGCAACTATTCATAATTTGCACATGTATTTAATATATAAAGAATTTAGTTACAAAATTAAAATGAAGATTAGGAATGTTATTCAAAGTAGCAAAAGGGTTTCAGAATGATCTTATAAGTGTACTTTGTTTATATAATAATTTTCTGGCACCTGAAAAACAGAAATTTTCAAATGGTAATCTGATGTTGTGCAAGTTTAACTATTGATAGTATTGTTTACAATTGAATTTCTATTTTAAAAATTTAAAAAAAGAAATTTACAAATTTATAAAATATTCTATGATATTTTAACATCACTTTTCAGAATATTTTAAAATAAATAATACACTGCAATAACTTAAAAATTATCTACTACTACATACAATGAGGATTGATTCTTGTGAGAATGTATGAGTAAATAATTGTAGCACAAAAATAACAGAAAAAAAAAATGCAATGAAATATCTTGTACAATTATTTTACAATATATTGAAATAAAAAAATTATCTTTGTGGAAAAAGTAATAATATTCTAAAAGCATTCCATACTATAAGATAAATTTTGGCTAACTTTTCTTATCTTAGATTGCTTTTTAATTTGTTCTGAATGAAAGAAAAGTTTGAAAATATTCGTTAAAGCTTAGCATCACTTGCTGGTAATGTCATTATTGAGGATGTAAAATTTGAAAAATTCTCATTTTCACCATTATTTGTTTTTAAAGGTGATTGATTACCCACAGAAGCCAAGATATTTTCTAGGACTTCTTTGGGGGAAATATGTTTCTGGGAAAGGAGTCAATTTTGCTATAAGGGGTTATTATATGTGGCACAAAGTTTAGATTAATGTCAAAAAGCAATTTCCTTGCCCTTTCTTTATGCTCATGTCTATTATGATCCAATATATTTAGGATGAAGTAAATAAGCTAGCATAAAAACTATCACTGCATTAAATGAGATTTGAATCTTGCATTTGTGAGTTTCTATGATATTTCTATCATTAAATAAAGCTAAGCAAATTTTATGAGCAGCTGCAATAAAAGTCATGCTTTTTACTTTTATCTAAAGCAATAGCAATAGATTTTAACATTTGTAACATGTATTTAACTTCTTTATAAATCATAATATTTATTTACAATTTTAACAACTGTGTCCTTAATATTATTTTCATGATTTTCAATTATCTGCAATAATATATCTGGTTTTTGGAAAAGATTCAAAATTATCAAATTCCAATATAAATTTATTTATTTTTTAATTAAAACTATTCACAATTTTTATTTATTATTATCATGAATAATGAAATGTATATAAACAATTTAATACTACTAAAAAAGTCTCAGATTATAGCTTGAAATGAGTTTATGCCAGTTGTTGCCACTTTCTGCCGGTAAAAACCGGTTATAACCACTTTCTGCCACTGGCACGGCAGAAACCTTTTAATGCCGGCAAAAACCCAGCCCTGGATCTTATGTTGAAATCTGTTGTTTTCTTGGTATTTTTTAAGGAACTTTGCCGTTTTAGCGCGACTTTTTGACGAAATTTGTTCTTTTTTCGTAATTTTTGTAAACGAAATTTGTTGTTTTTTCATGCTTTTTTAACGAAATTTGCCATTTTTTCTGATTTTTTGACGAAATTCGAGCTTTTTCGTAATATTTTGACGAAATTACGTATCCCACGGACCGCTCAAGAGCTATATTATTGCATAATTTACGCAATATAGCGCATGCGCGGCATCGTTGCCGACCATGATGATTTTTTAAGTTCCCAGCCTAGAACCTGAGTGAAAAATTATATGTTCCCAGAAATGATGGATTTCATGGAATTCGTGTTTTTTAAGTGGCATTTTGATAAATTCTGATTCATATGCAGGGGCGTGCGAAGAGAAAACTGCACTGGGGCAATGTTTCAATTTAGTGTTCTTTTTCTTCTAACAGGCCAAAAATGATGTTGGTAGTAGAAAATCGGCGTCCCCTAAATTTCTGCACCCGTGGCGACCGCCCATCTTCCATACGGCACTATTTATATGGCGATCCTTCACGAAATTCATATTTTTTTCTGCGAGGCTTTCACTAAATTTGAGTTTATTTTGCAATCGTTTCACGAAATTTGAGTTTATTCATGTGATCTTTTTACGAAATTCGGGTTTATTCCGCACAATTCTCATTTGTTCCACTATATTTTTTTAAAAAAGAAATTCGCGTTTTATTGTTTTTCTTTTAAGGAAAATAGTTTTTTCTGCGAATGCTTTGGCGAAATTGGAGTTTCTATTCCGATAATCTAACAAATTTTTCTGCAAACGCTTGATCAAATTGATTGAGAAAATATGCAATTTGGCTTAAAAGCTATGAAAAATCAGTTATCAACCCGGAAATTCAGAATAACTATCCAAACTTCCGGGCTCATAAACGATGTTTCATAACTTTTGGAATCAAACGCTTTTCTTTTCTTTCTTTTTTTTTTGGGGGGGGGGGGGGGAGAGAGAGAGAGAGAGAGAGAGAGAGAGAGAGAGAGAGAGAGAGAGAGAGAGAGAGAGAGAGAGAGAGAGAGAGAGAGAGAGAGAGAGAGAATTTGAAATGGAATTACTCCGTTCTCGCGGCGGAAAACGCACTAAACTTGCCAATCGATCGCCGGGAAAAAAATTTTGACGATCAGTTTGCAGAAAAAATCGTGAATTTCAACAATTTCTTGCAATTTCTTTTCTTTCAAAATGCAAAATTTTTCGGAAAATTCATAACTTTTTTTGGGCGAGAGCATCCCACACACGATATTTTTTTGGGCGGGATTACAAAATTTCATGTGCGAATCCCGCCATTCCGTCCTGAAATTCAAGCCCTGAATCATAAGAAAATGCAAATTCCATCAAAGGATCTCAGAAAAAATGTGAATTTCACCAAAGGATGCACAAAAAAATTATAAAATTCATCAAAGGATCACAAAAAAAAGAACATTTCGCCAAAGGAGTCCATAAAAAAATGCAACTTTTGACAAAAGATTGGAGAAGAATGCAATTCTGTTTTTACACTTGGCCAGTTCATTCAACATACTGTAGTAATTTCGTAAAGAGATTTAAAAAAAAATGCGAATATAATCAAAAGATTGTGCAAAAGATTCAATTTTCATCAAGGGGATGCACAAAGAATTGTGCAAAAATACGAATTTTGCCAAAAGATCACAAAACAAAACACTAATTTTGTCAAAGAACAGCAAAAAATGTAAAGTTATCAAATGACGTTGAAAAATGCAAATTTCGTCAAAGGTTATAAAAATATGAATTTTGATAGAAAATACATCTATATTTCCCTCCAGGTTCTTGTCATTCCATTCAACGCTTTTTCATTCAATCTATTTTATTTAACTTTTCTTGTTTAAGTTTAAAGTTATTATAAAATAAAACCTACTTATTTATTTTTTAATCTATTTCTAAATATTAAAGTTTCACTAATTCAAGTTTCAATTTAAACACTTCATTATCTTTATTTTGAGTAATTAAATATCAACTTATAATAAATGTAATAGCTCTTATTTTATTATCTCACTTTAGCACAATTAACTATCATTTGTAGACATTTGCTTACATATTCACATACTGTCAACACTAATGTTTTTACATGGGTACAAGCCCTTCAGTCTCAGTCTTGAAGAGATTTTTGACTGATAATAAATTGTACTTTATGTACTTAAATAATAACAATTTTACTATCAAGATCTTTTATTCACTTTCTTAGATCAAATTTTAGCCATGGAAATCATCTATCTCATTTTCATTTGGTTCTTTTTAATACTCAGAAAAGTTTTCAGTCTTGGCTTGGATGAACTTCTTGCACCCATGCATTCTTTCAGCATTTTAATTCTGTTTTTACCCTCAACCAGCTCATTTAACATATGATAGTAATGTTTTTCTCATACATTACTGCAGCTGTTGATAAGTGATGTAACATCTCTATAGCCACATGCCCAGGGTTGGCAAGTTTTTGACAGTGTGATGGTTTTATCCAGATTTAACCATGGTTTTAACCGTCCTGTCAAAAAACCCTTTTTGACATAGTTTTTGACAGTAAGTGTCAAAAACCTAAAATAGAGTCCAAAAACTGTTTAATATTATTTTTAGAACAACATTAAATTTACAATTTTTCATAATTTTTAGTTTCAGACACTTGAATAAATTTTTTGACAGTTTTAATACAAGTTGCTTAGAAAATAGAAATTAACTGTAAGTTATAAATATAGAATAAAGAATAATCAGAAGTATTATTAGTTGTTACATTAAAAATATAAACTAATGAAACTCTAAATAGGGTAGATGTGCCAGTAATGGGCCACCTTAAGGAATTTCTCTAAAAAATAATTTTTTATTAATAGTTATAATTATTGTATTCCAATTTTTTTCATATTAAATTAATCTTTCAACAATATTTAACTAATCCCACAGTTACATTTCCCAATAGAAATAAAAATTTAATTTTAAATAATAGAAATATGTCTAAACACCCAAAAGCCCAGTAATGGACCACCTATGTTCCAGTAATGGACCGCCTATGTTCCAGTAATGGGCCACCCTACAAAAAATAACAGATAATTGTTTTTAGGTGCGTTCGTAATTATGTAAATACGTAGCACCTATAGTTGTTCAGTTCGTCTGTCTGTCTGTCCGCATATAACAACGCAAAAACTATCCAACCGAATCGTTTTAAATTTAAAATACATAATTATTACATAATTTTGTCGAGTCATTTCAGATCTTATGATAATCAGATGCATAGATCAATTACAGGGACTGTCAAAAGTATTCCGTTACATTACAGTCAATGGGGAAAAAAGTTGCAAATGCATTTTAATGGTGTTACACTCATTCAAACATAATAAAATTAATATGAACCTATGACATATATATATACTAAAATAAAAATTCTGTACAATCTGAGATGCAAAGAATATTTATTATTAAATTACAGGGCCACACAAAAATATTCCACTACATAATGTTATATGGGGAAACATTGTTTGGGACATGTTTTAATTATATTAAACTGTGCCACATTTTATGAATATGATATACGTTGCTGAGGTGTAATGAAAATTACTTCCTGTATGTTTATAGGAATACAAAAATCAAAAGATCAAAAGATAAGGATTTATTATAATCAAGGATTTATAATGTGGATATAAAACAAAATATTAATGGTATTATTAACTGTTTATTATTAACTAACATTAAAGGATTTATATTGTAAAGACATAAAACAAAATATTTAAATTTAAAGGATTTATAAGATAAAGACAATGTTTTAATGAAATCTAGATTAGATAAAATAAGGCATTAAAAAAAGTCTCCAATCTTCATATCATTATCTAAATGATGTGCTGTGCAACTGTGAAATATAAATAACAGATCTTCAATTTTATCATCCCTTTCCGATAGTCCAAACTATTCAGTATGGAATTTTAGAATGCATTTAAAATGATAAATGTTCTTGCACTATCCAACTATTTTCAGATAATCATATAGCCCATCAATTTGGCACAGATTGATTCCATAATTTCCCTTCAGAGATGCTTATATGGATATATTATCACCAATGGAGCAATCTCATTATTTGCTGAAAAACACCCTGTAACAGTGATTTGTTCTTTTTTGTTATTTGGTACTACATAATAGACATCTTTAACTGATTTTGATCCCAAAATTTTCCTTGTTTTAAAAGCACAAAAGAAACTTTGTTTTAATCTTATTGAAAATTCTCTCTGTATGCTTTAGAATTTGGAAGAAAATATTAATAATATCTTCTTCCAAATATGATTTTACATTTCTGAACCAACTTAAAACAACTTCTTTTGTAACGGCACATCTAGATTTTGTCAAATGTTCTGCTTGTGTTTTGTACCAATTTTGGATGAATTTTTTAAAACAACTATTTATAAAGAAATTGCCTTTATTAAATTCTAATAGGTAAAATTTAAATATTAAATTTGATTATTTAGCTTTTCAGTTAAATCAAAATATTTTATCTCTACTGAAATAACACTTTTTGTATGGTCATTTGGGTGGTCCATTACTGGAAAATCACGAAATAAGCAATCCAGTAATGGGCCATCCCTCCTAAAATCTTAAAAATAAATAAAATTTTGTAAATGGCCATTGGTATATTAAATTCAATGTTTTATATTGCTAACCAAACAAAAACATTCAATTTTTACGGAAAAATAAAAAAGATATAAACTAAGTAAGTAAAGTCTGCTCTTAGCATGTTCAATTAAGATTTTCAGTGAAAAACAGAAAAACTGTGAAACTTTATTTTCTGCTTCCTAATTATTTTGACGAAAAGTGTAAAAAATTAATCCAGCTTATAAAGCATGCAAGGTAGAGTTCAGAAAAAAAATAATAAAAGCTTAACTATTATTTATTATTTTTTTATAAACCAAAAAGTGTGAGGTGGCCCATTACTGGAACATCTACCCTAGTTTAATTTTTAAAAATGAAAGTACATGGTGGAAATACTTATAATTTAACATATAAAATTACAATATAAATAATACACATATTTTTATTTTTATCTTATTTTAATGTTAATCCCATTCTAAATCTTTTTTTTCAAAGAAGCATGAGGTAGCAAAACATTAGTTTTGATGCCTTCTGTACTCCAAGTTTGTTTCGTAATTTGGAGTGGATAAATCCAAAATTTGAAAGTATTCGTTCAATTGAGGCTGAGCTACACGGACTGGAATGCAAACGCACCATGAGCTGTATGAATTCACTTGGTATATTGTTTTTCTTCAAGCCTTTCCACCATACTACTGCTGGAACATCTTGAGCTGAGAAAAAACTTTTAAGGTATGGTAGAGATTCAGCTTCAAAAGCAATGATAAATCTGAGAAAATCTGGTTTCTTTCAAGCAGCCATGTCTGAGCTGCTTCCCTCTGTTTATCGTTTAATAATGCACCTTTGTATGCGGATGCGTCATTTACGCCAGATAATGAAACGGTTGTAGATAAGATTCCATACGCTCCATAATTGCATCATACAGCACGATAGTGCTGTATAGTAGAGCTCAGCTACATCTCTAATGTTAAAGTCCAAAGTTTGCCTTTTAATGACTTTGGACCCAATCATCGGATCACGACGAAATTAAAAAGGGGGAGTGTCCTACCCTAGATCTCAAAGTTTACAAAAATTCATCCAGATCCACCGATTGGTTTCGGAGATCCAGAACCCCTGTTTTGGCACTTTTTGCTCGTGAAACAACAAAAAAAGAGAAACAACTCAATTATAACCCGAACCAGGAAACATTCAGAGACGTGTAATAGCTTGTTCGAAAGCTTTTAATTTAGGGATGTGCCTTTCGAAGGTCCGGTAAAAAAATATCAAAAATCAAGGAAATGGCATCGATTTAAAATTTATATACCGCTATACATTTCATAAATTATCATTATAGAAATCTCTCCTTTTTAATTGCTAATTTAATTGTTTCTTTCGAATTGCCACCAACTATAAAACAATTCAATAAAAAAGAAACGATAACACGTGTTCTTTTTTTTAATAGATCAATAAAAATTTTGATTCTCCCGATAGTTTTGAACCGTTGAAATTGACGTCATTCGAAACAGAAAATGCATATTTTTCATAAACATATATATAAACTGTAATTAAATATGTGTTAAAACAACATCGCACCTTTATTTGAGTGTTTTCGAAGTAAAATAGTTACTACAATATAGATATTTCAATTAAAAAGGGATAATTAGGAAAAAAAATTCTTCTATGTTTATAAAAATAACTATTTGAAAATGAAGCTATGAATTTCTGTGTAGATAACTATCGTCATAAGAAAATCTGCGTAGACACCGCAAAACTGCAGTGGGACTACCATCTGGGAGGGGGCGGTCAAGTTTTTCGCCAACTTGGCGATATATCGCCAAATTTGGCCTCAAAATTACTCGCCAAAATTGAAGCCAACTCGGCGTCATTTCAAGTACATCGCCAAACTAATATGCCTACTAATAACTTTAAACTAAGACTAATAATAGTTTAGATTTGTTAGTTGAAGGTGATTGATAAAGTTCCTGAAAGGATCTGAAAAAGCTATGAAATCATACAAAAAACTGTTGGAACCAGAGAGAAAAAGTAGAGCTCGATCTAAAAAAATGTTACAGTAAAATTTGGGAAATATTTTCAATGTGCGTACAAAGGAAAGGGAATCAGATGATCTGTAAAGCTCATGAAATAACCCAAATTTTTGTTAGCTGAAATGTGGACTGAGCTGTACTGGTGCCTTATATTCAGAATTATACTATTATACACTCAAAATGATTACTGAGGAAAGTAGTCAATAGAATATATTGTTATGATGTCTCAAATCAGTTAAGCCTTACAATGCTAAACAAATATAAACCATGATGTGATAATTAAAGTATAACAATAATAAAATCAAGTTGTTGAGGAACTGATGTAGATAAGGATGTTTGAACACAAATATTTAGTATATGATTGAATCGTATCTATTCAAAGTTTTGAGTTTACTTGGAGCTTTGATCTTCCAGGTTTCAAAACAGCTGGTATGGAATTGTGTTTAAACTTTGTACAGAACGAACCGTTCTCATACTTCATTACATCAGCCTATAACATATAGTTATGAACCCAGATTTTTAAACTGGTTATGGATAATTGAAATACGGAAAGAGTTTAAAATGCCTCTTCTTCCTTGATTGGTTTTAAAGCACCAATAAAGTTCAGTCCACACTTAAGCTAACAAAAATTTGGATTATTTCATGAGCTTTACAGATCATCTGATTCCATTTCCTTTGTACGCACGTTGAAAATATTTCCCAAATTTTACTGTAACATTTTTTTAGATCGAGCTCTACTTTTTCTCTCTGGTTCCAACAGTTTTTTGTATGATCATAGTATGGAGCCAGATTTATGTCTACAGCTAAAGAAAGCCAAGCTTGAGAAGCATCAGCCAATGTTGCATTATCTCTTTGGACCCTGTCAAGCATATTTGCCAAAGGTTTTAACTGCATTTGCAATTCTTTTGCTTGTTGGTATAAGCTATAATTATTCACAAGCTGTACTATTCTACATTCAGTTGCATGATCTTCACAAATTTTTACATAAGCTGACCTATTTTTGATAAAAGTGTCAATACAAGTGAGTTGGCTATTCCAGCGAGTTTCATTTGGAAGCTGTGGCTTCACAGTGTCTTGCAATTGACTTAACCAGACAGATGGAAGGTGGTAGTTGCGAAAGTATTTTTGCACTTCCACAATATGCTTCATAATGTCTTGTGGAGTAATTTCCTTCCCAAAAAGATTCATCCAGTGGGCACAGCATCCATACACAAGAAGAGCATCATTTTCTTCTTTTAACAACTCCCACATTTTTTGCATTTTTCTTTCGTTGTCAGTAACCACACATGAGATATTGCAGGAAAATTATTTTTTGCTAGAGCTATCGAGTTTTTTACTTTTTCTTTGCAAAATTGAGCTGTTTTAGATTGACCTGCACAATCAGTAGCTTCAAAGAAGGAAACCTTTCCCTCAACATTCAGGCAAGAAACTATTAAGGCATCATTATGCACATTACTCCATCCATCTTCGACTAGTGTACAATCTTTTCCTTAAAGTTCTGATTTCATTTCACTTTCTAAAGTTTCAGTAACTTCATCTAGAAGGCTTACCAGATAATGTTTTCCG
Source organism: Maratus speculifer (assembly GCA_964019185.1). Taxonomy (NCBI): domain Eukaryota; kingdom Metazoa; phylum Arthropoda; class Arachnida; order Araneae; family Salticidae; genus Maratus; species Maratus speculifer. The sequence continues at coordinate 42,144,498 of OZ025301.1, forward strand.
AGAAGGGGGTTTATATCCAGGTGAAGAAACTGTATTAGCTTGACAAATTCCCTTTGTTCAACAACGCTAAAGGAGAGATTACAGCTGTAAAAGAATCTAGCAACTTGTAGATCCAACTGCTTTTTTTATGATAGGAGTAGTTTTTACTATGTAGTTATCTATCTTATTTTGTTCCAAAGTTTCTTAGCATCTGTAATATTTGAAGTACAATCATTTTCTTCATGGTTATTTTTTACAGTTTCATTCACCTGACTATTGTTCTCATCTCAGGACTTCCAATATCAATTTCCATGTGCAGATGTTCTTGTTCTTTATTTACATAATCTTCTCTTTTCTCTTGTACATGCTCTGCATTTTTGCATTTTGCTGAATGACCTTTCATTCTGTCAACTCTATTGGCTATAGTGTGTCCACATCTTTTGCATTTTCCATAAGTTTTATTTCCTTCTTTCACACAGAAAAAATCATTCCACACAGCATTTTTAGGCCTACCACCTTTATCCATGACTTAAGGAAAAAATCTGTACTACAGAAACAGATTTAATACGCATTAACTAAACAAAATCTCTGGATAAAGCTATGTAACCACAATTGAAATAATTTCTCTCTTAGAAGTAGCTTCGGCAATTTTTAAGAAAGTAAGATTAAATAATTTCTATAAAGCACAGATTTGTGTTTCAAACTGACAAGTAATTGCACAATACTGATCTAACTACATTATTCTACACAGGCAGGTGCAATACTAGACAGGTACCAAACACAGTTATAGTTAATAGAATCTAAATTAAGAAAAAAATGTTACACCTGTTCTTTGCTTGCAAATGTACATTCCACAAACAAATAATTAAGCATTAAAGGCTATATTTACAGCTTCTGAAATGATATACTCAAAAAAAAAAAAAAAAAAAGGAGGGGTTGGTGGGCTATTTCATAATGCTTAAAAGAAAAATTTAACATAAACAAATTGTTCTAAAGAATTAAACTGAAATTGACATAGTAAAATGAAGATATATATGGGTAACTGAAAATAAAACACCTTCTTTTAACATATTGATTTAAAGAACATTTAATTACATTGATTTCATATTATAATTAATTTAATTACTCTTAGAACATTTGTGTTGCAATTGTGCTTTATATCTATGTATGAAAACAAACATTTAGAATCAATAAAAATAGAAGGAACTTATAATCAGTCATTGAATAGCGATCACTTTAGATTTACACAAACTTTTTTTTTTAAAGCATAAATTAGACTTAAATTTTTTTACATCAAACTGAGCACTTAATAGTAATAAAGATACAAACATAAATAGTACTTTGAAAAATGTACAGTAACTTCAATGTTTTTAGCTATTTTCCTATACAAGGCAATTGACATATAATTTAAATTGTGATACATAATTTTATACAACTCATAGTATAACTAAATAAAAATTATTTACACAATATATAAATTATTATTTAACCAGTTTTTAGCTTTATTTAATATAAAATATCACTAATGATTGATAAAAAATAATGTGTATAAGGTTTTTGACAGTTTTTGACAATTTTTTACAGTTTTTGACACTTTTAGACAGGTTTTCGACATGTCATGTCAAAAACCACTTTTTGACGTCAAAAACCCAACCCTGCACATGCCTTAGGTGAATGCTATTGGTCTGCTTTTCCCAGGAGCATTCTAGATACCATAAGTAGTGTTTGGCTTGGTAAATGGATATCACGTGTGTGAGTGTTCTTGGTGGGGAACATGAGCTATTTACATTTTCGTATGAATATCATTCACATCTTTATTAGTGCAAAGGAAACATGTATGCTGTGGCTATGGAGTATCCATTTAAAGTTTCTCTTTAGCATGTTTTTTCTGTTATCGTGTACCAGAATGAAGGTGATAAGTTTTTAATTGGTTTTTATGGCTAATGATTTTAGAAAGTAATAGTTATATATTTTTAAAATCTTTATTTAACTGAATACGTTGTGAAAGCTGTACATAAAGTTCCTGTCACTGATGTATGTCATGTTCCTGTTAATGATACGGGAGATTTCCCGGATATTCGTATGGATTTTAAAGAACTTTTGCCTGTATGCCTTGGTGTACAGGCACCTTAAAGAATATGCAGATTGAGGAAACTCTGTTCCATAGATTCCTAAATAACAATATTTTATTTTACTCATAATGCATACTTGGCAAATCATTTATTTCTTTCCAGCATTTTACCTTTTGATAATGGAGAAATTTCACCCGGGAGGAAAACGTTTTCTTTTGTGTGTAACTGATAAAGTTTATCTTGAAATTCTCAAAAATCCACTCAGAATCGTTAAAATAATTCTAAATATTTTTTAATTATTGTTTTTAACAACGTAAAACCATAAACAAAACCACGTGATACAAAAACGCGACGTGATTGGTTGTGACGTCATTTGCCACGAAGTCGAAATGTTTAAGTTTTGTACGCATTCTTTTTCCCATTGCTTTTCATATTTGCAACCTTGTTTCATCAGTTTCTACAAATTTATTTAACATTAGCAACTTTAAATTTATAAAAAAGTAAGACTTAACTTATCTTAATATAAAATAGATCGTTTACTTTTTATTTTCATTAAAATTTTAATTTGAAAATGTAGATTTTCGGCCTTAGAAAATATAGATTCGTGCAATCGGACAAGATGCTCCCAAAAATGGATTCTATTTCCATGTAGTTTTTTAGAAAATGATTCTGATTTCATCGGCCCAGAAATACGAGGATTAAAATCTAAAGGATATGTATTTCTGTTCTACAATTATTTTTATTTACTAAATAATAATAATGATTAAAATGAAATGAAAGATTAAAAGCTAAAACAGTAGTTCGTGATTCTTGATTGTTGTTCTTGAAATGAGTTATCTTCTTATTTCAGTATATTTTAATTTAAATAAAGTTTAAATTATTTTACAATACTGATAAAGTATATTTGATATAAAATAAAATATTGAGAAATAAGACAGACTTTATTTATTTAATACTTAATATGTATTTTCTGACTTCTGAGTAAAAATTTTCTCGGTAAACTACAAAACTTTGTATCAAAGCTGAAAAGAGAAGTTTATAACAATACCTGAGAAAATTAAAATTGTTACAGTAAAATCTGTCCTATAGAAAGTTATTAAAAAAAAAAAAAAAAAAAAAAATCCATCCCTTCGCCTCCTTTTCACACTAAAAAAAAGGTCATAATAGTTATAAAAGTAATTGTTTTTTTTTTTTTTTTTTTTTTTTTTTTTTTTTTTTATATATATATATAAAGTATTATTTAAAACTTTTATTAAAAACATACTATACGGAAAAAAAAAATAAGCTCAAGTTGAGGCAAACATTGTGATATGGATCATTTTCTAAAAACTACTGTACAACTTTTTAATATAACATTGAATAATGAACAGGAAATCAATCTAAATTTTCAGATTTATTCAATTTTTTAATTAACAAATATAGAACCAAGTGTAATTTGTTTAAGTTTAAACAATTTAGTTTTCTTAGAAAGTTTATCTTGTAGTCGTGACAGGTTACTTCTTCCAACTAAAATTTGAATAGCTAGTTTGCAACATCCGTCTAAATAATCCGTGACGTGCTCGTAGAGTATCCGCTGGCTGGCCAGATAGCCCGGGTTCGATTCTGCGTGTTGACATTTTTTGAAACAGGATTGCTAATTCTTCGATTTTTTTTTTTTCACTTTCATTGAAAATATACGCTTGTTTTTTTATGAAAATTTCTTGTTTCATTTTTAAAGTGACATTTATGTTGGCGAAATTACAGGTTACTCTGTGTTTAATTTGTAAAGATTTTTTTTTTTTTTCATAAGACTGTCTACCTTTTTATATTTTAAATACTTGTCTCAAATAATGCATAATATTTTATTTAAAAAAAGAAAAAGTGTAACAAAATGAATACTTTTTTAATATTTAGTTTTAAATATTAATATATGTCAAATAATGAAATAGAAAAATGTTTTTCATTACTGACTCTAAAATTTACTAAATGTACAATTAATCGGTGACATATATCAAAAATATTCAGAACACAATATTAATTTGGAAAAATTTCCTATAGAGAGTATTACTTCTTAGCTAGTATTTGCCTTCAAAAGAAAATAAAAACGATATAAATAAATATATATGTATATATCTATTCTGATTTATTATGTAAGTCTAGCTGACGATTTATTATAAGAAGTATAATTGTATACACTATATTGCCATTGATTATGGGACACTTGCGATTTTAGACATTTTACTAAATATCTAGAAAAATACATGAGGAATCATCTTGAAACTCTTAGTGTATAAATATAATAGTATAAGTCATACATCTCTGTGAAGATTTTTTCCCGAAACTGCAAAGGGGGCCGTCAACAAATTAAAAAAGAATGAATATTTTTTGAATAACCCTGTCAAAACTAATGTAGCAAAAGAGCTCAAACTCTAGATTATAATTGAATGCATTATTGTAATAAGCCTTGTTTATTTTTATGCAAATAGCATGCATACTCGCAGAGTAATTAAGGTTTTTATAAAAATGATCCCAAATTTTTCCAAGTTTTTTCCTTATAATTTTCAGAGTTCCTTATATAAAATATTATTTTTTTCAGAAAATATGACAAACAACATTGCACACAGTACCCTGTAATCAGAATTAAAAAATAATGAAAATTGTATAAAAAATGAGTTGGTTTACTAAATAATTTTTTACTGCGCATGCGTCAACGATATCAAAATTTCATTTGCATATTATGTTAGCTAAATGTATAGAGCAACTTTTGTGAAAGTCACAAAATCATAACTTGAAAATTCTGACAATAATCGTCAATTGAATAAGTCGAAAATCCGTTATTCTCAAAATGAAGCAAAAACAAGAGGGGTTGTATCCATATATTCATTGATTAGTGTCAATATAGAATACACAATATGGGATGTACTACTGCATTTGGATAAAATCCCTCATTTTTTTGCTTCATTTTGGAAACAACGGATTTTGTCCTTTTTCTATAGACGATTACTTTCAGAATTTTCAAGCTATGATTTTGAGACTTTTACAAAAGTTGCTCTATACATTTAGCTAACATAATATGCAATTGAAATTTTGATATCTTTGACGCATGCGCAGTAAAAAATTATGTAGTAAACCTACTCATTTTTCATACAATTTTTATTATTTTTTAATTCTGATTACAGAGTACTGTGTGCAATGTTGTTTGTCATATTTTCTGAAAAAAATATTTTTTTATATTAAGAACTCTGAAAATTATAATGGAAAAACTTGGAAAAATTTGGGACCATTTTTATAAAAACCTTAATTACTCTGCGAGTGTGCATGCAATTTGCATAAAAATAAACACAATGTATTACAATAAGGCATTCAATCATAATCTAGAGTTTGAGCGCTTTTGCTACATTAGTTTTGACAGGGTTATTCAAAAGATATTCATTCTTTTTTAATTTGTTGACAGTCCCCTATGGAGTTTCGGTAAAAAATCTTCACGGAGATGTATGACGTATACTATTATATTTATACACTAAGAGTTTCGAGATGATTCCTCATGTATTTTTCTAGATATTTAGTAAAATGTCTAAAATCGCAAGTGTCCCATAATCAATGGCAATACAGTGTATGTATGTATCATAGATTATATGTCATGTGGGATCAGCAAACAATTTTTAAATTTCTAGTTGAAAATTTTTGCTTTATTTTTGTTAGAGTGAAAAAAAATAATATAATTTGTCCAATTTGTTTTATTCATCTAAAGTTAAATACATTTAGACATTTGATATCAAAATTATTATTTATAATTTACAGAAAATAATAAATTTTCACTTGAAATTCCATTAAATACATACATACATTAAAAATATATAATGGTAAATAATAACTATAAATAAAATAAATAAATAAATAAAAATCTAGGCATAAAATAGCTTATATTTTCGGTAGTAGACATTTTATTTTACAATTGAGATAAAATATAAATTTTCATGGAAAAGAAAAAAAAAAAAAAAAACTTAATTCTATACACACAACATAAACATAATATTAAACTCCCCCCCCCCCCCCAAAAAAAAAAAAAAAAAAAAAAAAAAAAAAAACTTTAACTAAAAGTGTTATTTAGGGAGCCAGAATCTGCTTTAAAAATCCCCCAAAATTTGAATTCCCCAGTGTATTAAATCTACTGTAACATTAATGTAGAACAAACCTTTTCTTACCCCCCCCCCCCCTCATTTTTTTCTGGATATGCTACTAATTCAAAAATACTTATTAAAAAGTCTGAAAATGCTTCGTTGTGAATGTAAGTTTGACTGAAAATTTGTTTTCATAAATGATTGCTTTTTTTTTTTTTTTTTTTTTACATATTATATTAATGTTTGTTATATACATTAAACATGGATATCAAAATTAGAGGTGTTTCCAAAAAAAAAAAAAAAAAAAAAAAAAAAATGCACTATGATTATTGAATAATGAACATATATATGGGTCATTCCACAAGAATCGGGTAACTTTAGAGGTGAAATTGAAATGTACTATTTTTACCTCAGATTTCAAAATTTTTTTGCTATATCAACGAACAATAAGTTAATTTTATTATATTTTTTAAGCAACACTCAAATATCTAAATATTTTTCAAAAAATCAAGCTTTTTTAAAAAGTAGATTCCAGGGGACTGACGTGACTTCCAAGCGACTGACAGAAACCGATAGTTATATTCTAGAATGAACTTTCTAATGAATAATTCAAACTTTTTAAAAAAATAATTATTAATAATTATCCAAAAGAGTAATAAAAACATGTTTAATACATAATCTCAATACATATTTTTTATATTAATCATCAATGAATACATGCTTTATTACTTATTTTAATAACACTAATTTAATTTTTTAAAGCTTTAAATAAAACTTTTTCAAACAAGTTATAACTTTTAAAACCAAAGCAAACAGTAACAGTAATTTTTTTCTCAAACATCAATAGTTTTATTAAATGTATAAGTGACTTTATTAAGTTTGGTACTTGAAACAGGTATTGGTAATTTTTCCAATACAATGTCACAACCAACTTCCCTCCGCTTTCTTTAACATGCGAACAAATTGCGGCACTCCGGTATTCTTTATTTCTTATTAAAAATTTGACTAGAATAAAGTCTCAAACACTGTACTTGATCCGTTGCTCACTTGTAAATTTTTTACTAGGCTTTTTACGTGATTTTTTTTTCTTTGGAAGCTGTGAGTGTTGAACAACACCCAGGGCTCCCAAATGGTCCCCTTTTTCCCGCGAAAGTCCGCTTTTTAGAAAAAGGTCCGCTTTGGTCCGCTTTTATGTGTTTTGGTCCGCTTAGTCCGCTTTCAATGACTAAAAAACAAAGAAATTGTTCATTTTTAAAAACCAATTTTTTTTTTTTTTTTTTTTTTTTTTTTTTTTTTTTTAGAAAACGGCAAAATTGTGGTGCATGCTGATGTTTCATGCTCCTTCAATGTCTAAATTCACACATTCTATAAGGCATGAAAATAAAGTAAAGAACACTTCCACCCCACCCCCACCCCCTATTAAGCAATCAATTAGCGTTTTGAAGTCAAATGGAACCAGCCACTCATCATTTTGTGATTTCATTAATCCCCCTTTTCTTGTGATTGGAATCGTTACCGTTTCATCCCAATGTGTTCACGTGACTCGTTCGCAGGTGCTTTTACTTTTTAAAAGTACTTTATTTCAGTAACAATAGGCTGCTATTGAATTAATTAGTCTCATGGATTCTTATTGCTGATGAAAAAGAAAAAAAAATGTGAAAGAGAGAAAAAAAACAGAAGAAAAAGTAAGTATATACTAAATATTGTAATTTGACAAGCATGTTTCTTACATTAACAAAATAAACTATGCCGATCGCACTTTCTTTTTCCATATTTGCATCGTAAGATGTAGACACCCCTCTGGAGAGAGACAAAGGGATACCTTATTAATTTTTGCGAAATAACTTTTTTACTTTAGCGAAATTCCGTTTTCATTCTTTTAAAATTATAATCATTATTTCATCATATTAATTTCATGATTTAAAAATATATATTATTTTCTAACTATAATAATTCCATAAGAGTAGGAAATTAAACTTTTAAAGATACATTGCTTTCAGATTTATTTTTCCCCCTATCTAAAAAAAAAAAAAAAAAAAGGTTGCGTTCATCTGTTTTTTTTTAGGGGGTGTGGAAAAACATTCACATTTTCTCCCAAAAAATGGTATGTTCGCTAAGTTATAGCTGTCTGCTATTAAGTTTTAAACTCAACAACCAATCAAAAAGATAACTCTTAAAAATAATAAAACAAAAGTAAGTATTTTAGGGTTTATATATAAAGTAAATAAAAACTAGCCAATGCCTCAAATTTTAGATAACAAACTTAAGGACCAGACACATAGCACTAACTTCTTGCGGTCAGGCGTCGCTTTTTTTTAATCTTTCGTGTCGGTGCTTTGATGTATAAATTGCTTTTTCAGTGAACTTTTTGAACTTCAAGAGAGAAATCGAACTCGAAATCAGTTAACAGCTTTACGACTGAAGATGGGGTAGATAAAACTTTCCCTTCCTTTCTCAATTTGGTAGGGTCAGTCCCTCAAAAATCCTTTAAAGAGGTTTCACCTTTGTTCCGTTCGGAAACAAAGATAGATTTATTGCTCTGTTAGTGTAATAAAAAGTAGTGCTGTTCGCTCGCAGCCTTAATTTTTCTTTGTGCATTTTACACTGAACGTGTCAGTTATTTTGCGCTGCTTCATCAATTTCGATTTTTCGGTGATAACCTTTCTCTTTTATTCTATAAAAGAACTTCAATTCCTGCCCTGTAATTTTTTCCCTCCCTAAATCGTTAGCTAAAAAGAAATAATAAATCTATCAATGATTACTTTGCATGGTAAAACATATTATCCACCTAAAGAAAATTATCTGATTACGTTAACATTCGACTTCGGATATCACTTAATAAAGTGTGAAAAAAAAAAAAAAAAAAAAAAAAAAAAAAAAAAAAAACGAAAACAAACCACAGATGGTTATTTTTTTCTTGGCAGCTTCTGTTAATTGGGCATTTTCAGCAGGCGTCGTAACTTTTTATTAACTTGTTATATTTTAATAAAAATTTGTTAAACTGCCTAATTTACTATTATTACAACTTGTTGAAAATTTGAAAGAAATCTGTCAATTTACTTAGAAAATATGGATTTTTTTTTTTTTTTTTTTCCAAGCTGTAAGGGGAGAAAAAAGTTGGTTTTTCATTCCATTTCTTGTTTTGTTTGCTTTCAACTATCTTAACAGATTTTTTTTCTGCACTTTTAAGCAATGTAAATTTGTTAACACATTAACGGAGTCTTTTATATATTTAAAACAATAAAATTTGAATAGTTAAATAAGAAAAAAAATTATAATAGTTATGAATCGTCACAGCCGCATTGATGCGCGTGTCGCGCAGTGTTGAATTCAGACTTTTTTGTAGGAATTTCTGCGACCCTGGGGGGGGGGGGGGGGGGAGGTTGTATTTTTTCTTTATTCAAAACATAAACTCAAATCTGTCAGTAGGAAAAATTTCATTGCTCTGAGCAGGAATACCCCCCCCCCCCCCCCCCCCATGAGTTCAACACTGGATCGCGGGCATTACTGAAGAACAGATCGTAATATCATTTTACCGAAAACAGACATGTGGTATGAAAAAGTATATCTTTATTGTTTAAAAATAATTTTAAGAGTAGAGAGGTTTTAGATCCGGTTTTAGATCCGGTTTTAAAAATTCCTAATTTAAAATGTTTTTTTAAATGTATATTTAAAAAAATAATAATAAAAAGAGTTAGCAAAACGTCCGAACTTTGTTTGATTTTCGAATTTTGGATATCGGATTTTTAAGACTTTGTTCTGTGCATTTGAACCTCAAAATTCCGGACATTTTGTCAATTTCAATTTTATTAATTTTAAATTTTATCAAATGCAGTTAAATTCTTTTAACTAACTAGACATTATGTATATCGATATATTCTGGTGTAATTTTACATAATGATTGACGGTTAATTAAAGATTTTAATTGTTACAAAAACTGAAAATTAAAAAACGGCATTAAAAAAAAAAAAAAAAAAAAAAAAAAAAAGTTGACGTGATATGTTTATTTGAAGCTTCATATATTCTAATTCTAATAAAATCACTCAAGTACATATTTATAATAACAAAAGAAGCAAACATGAAACTTCAAACTTGGTTTTCTTTTGATTGAAGTAAAACACACTTGATAATGACTCTATTAACACCTGCTCTTTATCCAACAGAATGATCAATCCCGTGGCACATGGCCTTTTAACCTTAACGCGTACATTTGACGAGGTTGATATGTTTGTTTTGTTTCTTTGAGAACTCAAAATGCAATAGAAAACAAGGTTTTTTTTTCCGGATTTTTTTTTTCTTCGCTCCACAATTTTTTGCAAAATTTGTTTCCCCCCCCCCCCCCCCCCAGGATCTTTTAACAGAATTAGCAATTTTTTCTGCGATTATTATTGTTTTTTTTTTTTTTTTTTGGTGGGGGGAGTGCGATTATTTATCGAAATTTTTGATGTTTTTTTCCGTGACAGACTGACAAAACACACTTTTTTTTTTCTCCCTCTTTCTGTATATATATATCTATTGTCAGAAGAATCATAGTTTTTCAGTAACATTTTGGAATTGCTTGTTGTTTTGTATATAGTTATTTTATAAACGCTTCTTCTTCTTCTTCTTCTTTTTTTTCTTTTAAGTATTTGATATTTACATAATTGTGACATTTTTGAACAGATTGTTTTTTATTTCAAGAAATTTTTGCCTTAAATACTTAATGGCTAAATATATTCCGATAATAAATTTGTTAGATACATTTTAGCTAAGATTACTTTTTATTTTAATGAAAAACAGTTTGCTATTGTAAATATTAAAAAAATCAAGATTTTGAATTACAAGTACAGGCTCTTTTAAAAGAAAATTTTCAAGGTAAATGTTATACTACTTTTTCACTTCTTGCAGTAGAATATTTAATTGTATTCAAATATAATTGTACAATTTCTGCAACAATATTTGAAATTGTTTAATGATATCCTTATAAAGTTAACTAACATGTTTACTGTAATGTTAAAAAAAAAAAAAAAAATTGCTAACATATTTAGTAAAAATAAATGGTTCCCCAAGGTCCCCTTTTTAAAAAAATGGTCCCCCAAAGTCCCCCTTTTTTTTTTAAAAAAAGGTCCTCCAAAGTTCCCTTTTTTAAAAAAAATGGTCCCCCAAAGTCCCCTTTTTTTTTTTAAATGGTCCCCCAAAGTCCCCTTTTTAAAGAAAAATGGTCCCCAAAAGTCCCCTTTTTAAAGAAAAATGGTCCCCTTTCCCCCTTTTTGCGACATAAAATGTGTTGGGAGCCCTGAACACCCTGAAAGATTTTTATTTTGTTCAAATTCAATCGTTCCTAATTCGTAATGTTCACAAGTTATAGGATCGCAGAAGCAACTCAAACGATTTCATAGCAAGACTGTTAGGATGATGTACATGGACCAACAACAAACAAAATTTAAATGAAATTTCAGTTTTACAATTTTCAGTACTGAAAATTTTGAGCTTCTAAACATCGCACATTTTAAAACTTTACACAGTCGTATAGGAAAAAATGACTTTTAAATCTAATTTCTTTGAAAGCTATATCTCAATTTGTTTTTTAGTTATTAATTTTTTTGTAGTTTTTAATATTTTTTTGCCATTGTGGCAACAAATGTACGTATGATAAGCAACAGATATACCTATTCTTCTAAATGATTGAAAAGGGCAAACATTCATTAAAATATATATATAATTTAAAAAATATATATTCAAGTTTTTGACCCCAATCGTTCATGGACCCCCTATCAGCAATCCATGTGCCTAATTTCATAGCCCTGCGCGCTGTGGATTCCAAGTTTTTGAGATTACATAGTTACGCGCACAGATTTTAATAGTATAGATCAGTAACTAATTATTAATTAATAAGAGAATTTAAAAAAATGCAAAATTATTATAGAAATCATGTTATCTAGCATTCACTAATGTGTTTAACTGTTTTTTGCTTTTACGTCAGTCCCCTGGGAGTTTTTAATCTGAAAAACTGCCAAGGGACTGATACCAGGGGACTGACGTTTTCACTATAAAACACAAAAAATCTACGTATTGAAACCAAATACCATATTATTCTGTTTTAATATTAAATATAGCAATAAAAAGACGCTAAAAGCAGCACGCATCAATGATAATTATTTATAAATTATTAAATTATTACTTACCAGGGGACTGATTAATTGAGTGTTTGCAATCTGTTTATCGACACAAGAATGGCAATAAACATTGAATAAAAATTGCTGATGGATAAATATCAGTCTTCACTGCCATCTTTATATGATAAATAAATATGAAAAAGAGAATACGTTATCAACAATGGATAATATCCGAAATTTTATGAATCTAACATGAGCCAGGGGACTGACGCGCAAAGTAGGGGTACACAACATGAAATTAAAAAAAAGTAATACTTTTTTTAAAAAAATCACATAACATGCACAAATAGTTATTAATTAACTATCTCAGAATGTAACAACCTTCATTTTTTCTGCCTAAATCTATTAGTTTAAAAATAATTAGTACTTAAGTCTTCACTTTTTCCAGTGGTACACGCCAGGGGACTGACTTTTTGGGGTCAAAAAGCTAAATTTTAATAAAAACATTTTTCAATTTTCAAAATATTATACATGCTCCTAAACGGAATCAACTTTGTCTACAAATGGGCATTTTTCAAATTTTGGATACATTAAACGGTAAATAAATTTTTTGCAATTTCACAAAGTTACCCGATTCTTGTGGAATGACCCATATATATTTCAAACATAAGCTATCGATTACTTGAATGCACTTCTTAATGTGCATAAATAAAAATGAATGACTATATGTATGATACATAAATATTTTTCTTTTATTCCATATGCGATTATTCCCTTTCATATTTTCAGAAAAAAAAATTATTCAAATTGTATTTATATTCAATCAATAAATACACATACAAATGAAGAATAGCAGATTATAAGTTTACAAAAACATTTCTGTTAAGTTAACATCAGAATAAATTATCGTTATCATAATAGTTAGGAACGCTAAAAAAAGTGCTTATCAGGCGAATTTACTGTACTATATGTGAAACATGGCACTATACAACATTTATAACACACTTTGCTACTCGTTTTTAATATAGAAAATTTAAAAACATTTAAGAAATGTATCAAACGCTTAAGCCAGCAACGTAGTACTACGGTGTTTACATGGCAAATGACGTCACAGTCGCTTTCGTCCGCGATGCAGCGTTTTCGCGCCAAGCCAAAAACTTTAGTTTTAAAATTCATTTAGTGAATTATTAAAGCTTCAAATATACATAAAAATGGTATCAATTTTCTTGATTTTTTCTGCTCTTCAATATAAAAGGGGAAATGAAAATCATGAAATTTCTCCATTGCTGTCAAATTTCATCAAAAGGTAGCCAAAATGCAAATTTTTACAAAAAATCAGAATTTTGTCAAAAGATTGTGAAAAAATGCAAATTTCATCAAAAGACCGTGCAAAAAATTTGAATTTCAAGAAAAGGGTTAAAGTATCGCGGAAAAACGAGAATTTCATCAAAGGTTTACAGAAAAAATGCAGCAATCTCTTTAGAGAACAGTACATGCACACAAATGTCTATTTTTATTATAGGTATAGTTTTTAATCTGAAATGACGTACAGAACAAACTTTTGAAAGATTGGAGAATTTTATGGCTTTTCTCATGACTGATTGACAAAGTTTACGAATCTTTTCCCTTGTCAGATTGATGATTTTTGCAATTTTACCCTTCGACTGGTCAGCTACTTTTTTGAAATAAAAAGAACATTTTGCATGATTATTTTGAGTTGCTGATTCAGATTGCTTTAATGTTATTTTTGTCATGTTTATATTAGCTTATTTCTTTAAATGTCACATAAAATAACCATGGGTTTTAAACATTTTTTCCTTCTTGCCAAACAGCTCATCTCCCCGCCATATATAATTGTTGGGAAGGGGACTCTTCTCCTAGGTGAAATTTAACTTCAAGCCCTGACAATGTTAATGTCTTTTTTTAATATGGACATATATTTTTATGGTTTTGTCAGTGTTGTGGCATAATTTTTTTTTAAAAAAGGCCTTTTTAAACTCAATTAAACCATAAAGCTAAAATTGATGTTTGTTATGCTTCTGATCAATGATAAATTTTAAATATAGTTTTAACTGTGCTTTCCATGCCTCAATTTTATATAGAAACAGTTAATATATTTCCAAGTATTAATTTAACTTGCATTTAATTTGTTTTAGATATTTTTGAAGCCGAACATTTTGTTCGTTGCGAAAGTCAAAATGCTTGTTATGAAAATGATCCAATAACAGGACGCCACAGCGTTCTGGTGCCTTATGAAAATCCTCCTGGTAATTATGAATTATTTATATTTAAAAAAAAAATAAATAGCATGCATATTTTTGCAAATAGTAAGATTTGGACATTGCTTTATTAACAACATTCACATTTTCCTTTTTGCTATTTCCATGAGGTTAAGGTCCCTGTCCTCGCTCGAGGAAACGCTCGCGAGCTAATGCTATTCCTATGGGGAAGCATTTTTCTAATAATTCTTTTGCATTTTGACATTTTTGAATATTTTTTTTTGCATTGGATAGCTGAGGTGCATGCCGACTGTGCACCTTTTTTGATTTTGGTTGCAGATATTTTTTACAAAGTTAGTTTCATTTTCAAAACCGGTTTCGAAACTGAAAGTGCTTTTTAAAATAAATATCTTCAACCAAAATCAAAAAAGTAAAAAAGGTGCGCTGTCGGCATGCACCTCAGCTATCCAATGTTAAAAAAAATATTCAAAAATGCAAAAGAGTTATTAGAAAAATGTTTCCCTATAGGAATAGCATTAGCTCGCGAGCGTTTCCTCGAGCAAGGGCAAGGGCCTTAAGCATTGATATTTTATTTGCAAAATTTCAAATTTTCACACATTAAGTAACTTAACTGAAATTGTTCATGGATGAGACAGGGTTTATATTCTTCAGGGTATTCTTGAAAGCAAGAAAAATCCAGGCAAATTGTTTTCATCTTAAAATATTTAACGAAAAGTTTATTTTTTCACAAAACTGGTTCAATAAAAAAAGTTTTCACTGTAGAAAAAGTATTTAGTCTGTTTTTACAGTTCATGTTAGCCAGGAATTAATAGTATTTATCATGCATTAGCGCTGATTTTGGTAAGTTGATTCATTTTATAAAATTACTCAAAAGAGAACTCAGGGGACTTGTTTTGTGAGATGAGTGTAAACTGGTATTTTTTTATTTTTTTTTTATATATCTACTGGGATGAGGAGGAAAGAATTTGCTGTTATTTTTCTTCCCTCTCACCTGTGCATAACTCTTTAATATTTAAAAGTCTTCTGTCCTATTTATTCAAAGCATGCAAGATCAGCTCAGTTTATAAAATCATCCTAAAATCGGAGAAACTGATGAGATGTAAAAGTTTTTTTATATTTTTGCTTAGACAAGAAGGTTGAATTATCAACAAAGAGTCAGTATCTTAACTAGTAATGCAAATTTTCTTTTATTTATTTTTTAATTTACTTATTTTATATTGTCTTTAATGTATTGATTGCCTTGAAATATTATAAATTAAACTTAACAGTTTTTAAATTAATATTATTAATAAAAAGATGTCAATGGAATGAAAGGAGATAAATAACGTCAATGAAATGGAAGGAGATAAATAACAAGATCATAAAAAATAAGTATTTTTTATTATTTACTAGATGCCTGAGCCCATGATTATAAACTTAAATACACTACTGACTTTTTAATTGTATTTTTATCCGTATTAACATTTATTAAAAATAAATAAATCATATATTAAACAAGCAAGCATTTTCCCGATTATGAATGATATTCTAAACTAATGGGCTGATTTTCATGAAACTTGCCTCTTATATTAAATTGAGCATAAGAAAAAGATTGGACTAGGTCTGGAATTCAAGAAATTGTGTTTACAGGGTAAATCAAGCACTGTGCTGATAGTTCTGCTTGCTATAGATCAAACATTTTTCATGCGATTTCCATTAAACATGTTTTTTATACTAATTCATGCACGAGGAATTCGTCTAATTAAGTTTAGCATTCAAGAAAGTCCTTTTTGGCCGATTAAATCTAACTCAGCTCTAAAAATGATGATATATCTTGAAAACAGCTCTAATGATTTTCATAAAACTGGGCTTCTATACCGATTCGAGCACAAGATATCGATCTGTCTTAGTCGTTAATTCCAGAAAATTAATTTTGCATGGTTAAAATGGAATTTATTTATTATTTGATCCATTTCAGATATAACATTAAGGTTATAAAGGTTATATATACACTGGTGTCCAAAATTTAAGCATAATTGGTAATTAAGTAATTATTTTTAAGTAATGAAAGAAATATGAATTGGAATGTACTGAAACTCCAGGTGTGTAAACAAAATAGTACGCGTCACATATTTTCGCGAAGAGTTTTCCCCGAAATCGAACAGGGGACCGTCAACAAATTGAAAAAGAACAAAGATCTTTTGGATAACCCTGTCAAAACTAATGTAGCAAAAGCGTTCAAACTGCACATTATGATTAATTGGCTTATTGTAATGTACTGTGTTAATTTTTACAAGGATAGCATGTATACTCGTAGAGAAATTAAGGTTTTTATAAAAACAGTCTTAAGTTTTTTGCTTATAATTTGCAGAGTTCTTAATATAAAATAGTGTTCTTTTTTGAAAAAATGACAAACATCATTGTACACAATGACCTGTCATCAGAATTTAAAAATAATAAAAATTGTATGAAAAATGAGTATGTTTAGCAAATAATTTTTTATTGCGCATGCGTCAACGATATCAAAATGTCATTTGCATATTGTGTTAGCTAAATGTATAGAGCAACTTCTGTAAAAGTTTCAAAAACATAGCTTGAAAATTCTGAAAATGGGAGCCTATAGAATCAACTCAAAATACGTTATTCCTAAAGGAAGCAAAAAAATCAGGGGTTTTACCTAAATATAGTTATACGTGCAATATTGTGTAGGCACTAAACAATGGAATATGGATACAGCCCCTCATCTTTTTGCTTCATTTAGGGAATAAAGGATTTTGAGTTGATTCTATAGGCTCCCATTTTCAGAATTTTCAAGCTATGTTTTTGAAACTTTTACAGAAGTTGCTCTATACATTTAGCTATCACAATATGCAAATGACATTTTGATATCATTGACGCATGCGCAATGAAAAATTATTTACTAAACTTACTCATTTTTCATACAATTTTTATTATTTTTAAATTCTGATGACAGGGTATTGTGTACAATGATGTTTGCCATATTTTCAGAAAAGAACATTATTTTATAATAAGAACTCTGCAAATTATAAGCAAAAAACTTGGAAAAATTTAGGACTGTTTTTATAAAAACCTTAATTTCTCTACGAGTATACATGCTATCCTTGTAAAAATTAACACAGTACATTACAATAAGCCAATTAATCATAATGTGCAGTTTGAACGCTTTTGCTACATTAGTTTTGACAGGGTTATCCAAAAGATCTTCGTTCTTTTTCAATTTGTTGACGGTCCCCTGTTCGATTTCGGGGAAAATTCTTCGCGAAAATATGTGACGCGTACTATTTTGTTTACACCCCTGAAGTTTCAGCACATTCCGATTCATATTTCTTTCATTACTTAAAAATAATTACTTAATTACCAATTATGCTTAAATTTTGGACACCAGTGTATATATATAGGCATTCAGAGTTTCCCCAGAGGGTTTTAGGGAGGCGCACCGCCCCTCCTGCCCTTCAGTTTAAAAAATAGCGCCCTCCTTGCTCCACATTAGAAAAAATGCAGCAATGATGCAGACGTGCTATAGCACATAAATTACGCAAAAATTGGCAACGGAATGCAAAAAATAGCTTTTACGCATTGCATGAGATGCGTGATTTCGCCACAAAAATCATGAAAAAACAGCAAATTTTGTTCACGAAATAACGACTAGTTTCTGGCAAGATTCACGAAAAAAATCACCAAATATGTCATAAAATCCCAAAAAAGGCAGATTTCCTCAAAAGATCGTGAAAAAACGACAAAATTTCGTCCAAAAGTCTCAATACAACGGAAAGTTTTGTCAAATGATTTGCGAAAAACGGCAGACTTCAGCAAAAAATCACGAGAAAGGCAACTTTCGTCAAAAAATCGCGATAAAACGGCAGATTTCGTCGAAAAATTTAGAAAAAAATGGCAGGTTTTGTCAAAAGATTTCCAAAAAATTTGCAAAAAAAGGCAAATTTCATCCAAAAATCACAATAAAACGGAAAATTTTGCCAAAAAATTCATGAAAAATGTCAAATTTTCCAAAGTTTTCGCGAACAAACATAAAAGTTGTTAAAATAACATTGAAAAAAATGACGATTTCGTCAAAAAATCTCGAAAGAATGCAAATTTCATCAAAGGGGCACAAAAAAATTGTGTTTTTATTGCTCCAAATGTGGATTTTCCTGCTTCACAATCAGGAGCGTGCAAAGAGAAAATTTCACCAGGGACATAATTATAATTTGATGCCCCCCCCCCCCCCCCCCCCCTGACTGTCCAAATTGAAATTTTTTTTAGCAAAATTTGTCGTTTTTTCGCGATCTTTTAACAAAATTTGCTGTTTTTTGCAATCTTTAAACAAAATCGGCCTTTTTTTGCAATCTTTTAATAATATTTGCCCTTTTTTGTGATTTTTTTTAACAAAATTTACCTTTTTTTCAATATTTTGATGAAAGTTTTGGATTTCTTTTCTCGATTCTTTGACGAAAATTTTGTTTTTCTGTGATTTTTTTAACCGCTAAATTCTAGATTAAACTCCTTAAAAGTGCCTTTAAAAATAAAAAAAGTGCCCTGAAGAATGTAAAAAGTTCCCTTTTCAGAACAGTAGCGCCCTGCCCCTTTTTAATCCTGGGGGAAACTGTGGGCATTATAAAGGTACAGTTTCAAATTAACTGCTTTCATAATTTTTATTTGTGATATTAACTAATGAAATTATTTATTCACAATTTTCTTATTTAGTTAGTTACTAATTTTAGTGTTATCAATTAAAGTATAAAAGTAAAAAACATCCTTCTTAATATCATTAAATTAAAAATTTAATTAATTTGGAAATCTACAATTCTTGGTAGCCATTCAATACCTTAATACAAGAAAAAAATTCATAAAGGATTAATTTTAACCTATGTATAAAAAAAAAAAAAAAAATATATATATCTAAAATATTTTCTTTCAGAAAAACTTTAGTTCCCACATAGCTTCTGATCAGAAATGGAAGTATCTAGATCTAGTTTGAGAGGGGTAGGGAGTATTCTCAACTTTTATGGTTTGTTTCTTTTCACTCCTGAGTGACTGATCTATCATAGAAAACTGTTAAGGCTATTCTCAAATCTAAAGGAGCCTTCTGACTCATTTCAAAATTCACTTTTGTTCTGAAACACATGACTTACGCAGGTTTTCTTATCATGAAAAGTAACATGTATATAATTTCACAATGTTTTCCAATTTTTAGTAAAGGCAAAAATCTTTCAGAAAATATTGTCAAAATTGGCATTTTTAACTGAATTTCCTGACATGGACAGTGCGGAAAAAAGAAAATCCTGTCATTACATGATCTCTTATAATTCAATAAATAATTCGTCAAAAAATGAACAAGCCATTTGATTTCAAATTTTTTTAAGCCATTTTTTTTATATTTAAAATTTATTTATAAAATAAATCTAAATTTTCACATTTGTTGAGCTCAGAATTTGAGAAAGTTTTGCTTATTATCAACATTAACTAAAAAAATTTATTGTCTTTGTATTAATATTGATTTACATAAACATAATTTTTATTTCTACTATATTTTTCAATCCCTTTTTTTTCTTTTTCAGCTGGACAGCTTTTTAGCACATATTTATATAAATTTATGTGCTTTGGATCATGTTCCGGTGGCCCAAATCGGAGAGCATTGATGATTGTATTTACTTTAGAGAGAGGGTATGCTAAGTTCTGTTGATTTAATATGTAAAGATTTTATTCTTTTTTAGTCTTAATCGTGTGAAACTTACTTTTTCAGTTTTCTAATAAAATTAATTATTCATTATTACTAGCAGGCTTAGCATGCTACGCTGATTAGTTTCTCCAAACAAATTTTGTGTTTTCTTCATTTTTAAACTTTATTTTTCTCCAAACAGAATAATATATCATTGAATTTGACTTTGTACTTTATAGACCATCAACTTGAATGTCCATCTGCTTTCTTGAAAATATTACGGCCATTGCTTTATATATATTTTTTTGTGTCAGACAAAATTTGAGCTGTTTTAAGGACTAACTCTTTGACTTGATCATTTGCAGTTAGATTTGCCAAGGAAGGATAGAATGATATGTAACATGCTAAGATTATTCTAGAAAAACTATCTAACAATGCAAATTTCATCAAAATCAGTTTGATAAAACTTTTTAAAAAGACTAACCTTTTATAATCAGATTCGCCTGATTATAGAACTTTCCCCCTAAATTCTAGAACTAAGCAATGTAGAATGAAATGTTACATATTAAAACCATTCCTGAAAAAATATCAAACAGTTCAATTCTCATTGAAATCCATCTAATAAAACTTTAAAAAAAATGTAATCTTTCATAATCAGGTACATTTGATTATAAAAAATTCCCTCATAATTGTACAGCTGAACAACACAAAACAATTAACAAAATATCTAACTAATAGTGCAAGTGTCATCAAAACCTATTTAGCAGAACTCTAGTTATAAGCAGTATGATGAAATTTCTTTTTGTATTTTATACATACTAGAAGCATGACCGAGCTAAGCTCGCTCAAAATTAGCTTTTATAAAATTTGATATAATATTCTCACTGTATCATTCTCTTTGTATTATTGATATTAAGTATGTTATTTGTAACACTATTATTTACAAAAACTTTTAATATAAAAACTATGTACATGTTTATTCATTTTGCATTATTCACACATTTAGAATAAAAGGACATGTATCCAAATCATATTTTTAGCTTGTGTCTCTTTGGTTTAATCATGCCTCCCGATTCCTATTAAGAATGTCTAAAGATTATCTTCATATTCTGAAAACATTTTTTTCCAAATACAGAGGAATTTGGTGACATCTTTTTCATTTGGCGCTAAGTATGTGTTTTGGCATTAACCTTGAAAGTCGATTTTTTGGCCAAATGTCCCCAATATTTTGTTAAATGTTGCCAATTGACTGTTACAATCTTTTCAGCTTCATGACCCTGGCCCATATTACCTGAAGTGTCCTGCTAATCAAATCCCTTCAAACATCTGACTTAGCTAAATGATTTTCTGGTAATCTAAAACAGTAGAATATAAAATTTAGTCAATCATTTAAGTCATTTCTTACATAAAATTATCTTGACCCACTGTGAGAACTGCAAAATGGCCCATTAATGTAATTTTCTCTAATTGGGACCATGGGACCCAGCCCAGTGATCTTATTATGGTTGAAAACCTTAAAATGCCAAATTCAGTTAAAAATTGTTGCAGCCGTATTTTAGATAAAATTAGTTTGATCCATAGTGTCCAAAGAATGACCCAGTGTCCGACAGAGGAGTTAAATATTGGTAATATTAAAGAAAGTTAAAATCTATTATTTGAACTGTTTAAAAAAGGAAAATAATAAATTTATTTTGTAGTCAGCACAATTAAAATTTAAGTTGTTGATACCAGGGCTTGACACAATTTACCAGTTGCAGGTTCATAAATGTCAGTTTTTTTATGTTTGGATTACTAATATTTTAAAATATGTAAAAAAGTAGTATATCATACATAAACAGTGTTTAGGTAATTTGTTTTTATAAAGGTTAAATTCCTTGAAATAAAAGATATTTCTCCCCTCTCCCTCCCTTTTTTTTGCTAATCTTTTCAAGTAAAATTTCAAACACTGGTTTATTTCATGTCAGTTATTAATTCTTCAAAATGCTGTTAGTGTCAATTATAGGAGTTATTTACCATATTTATTGAAAAAAAAATTTTTTTTTGAAAAAACGATGTATAATTTCTGATAATTTCATCAGCAGCAATTTTTAAAGGTTATTCCTACAATGATACATATAATGAGTTTAAAATTTTGTAATAGTGATTTGAATAAGAAATAATCTTTATGGCGTCAGTTACTGCAGGTTTCACCTTACATCAAGTTATTAAAAAAATTAAACTGTTTAATAATATAACATAAGTCTGTTTTTAATTATTTTTTCTATTTTAAAATTTCAAATTATATATATATACATATAATCAAAAGTTACTTTCTTTATTGGGAGAAAAAAAAGTTATCTGGTCTAAAATTTGGTTTGCGGCTATTTGGCCAAATCACTATTGCAGGGGTGATTGTGTTCTGGGTGTACCATGAGTTTGCATGTTTTTCAATCGATCCTCCCATATTTATGATATTATTACGTTTAGTGGACTATTCAGACATTAAAAAAATATTGCGAATTTCAAAAAATCGCAAATTTTGTCAAAGAATAATAAAGAAAAAACATGAATTCCTTTAAAGAATCGTGCAAAAAACTAATTTCTTTAAAGAATCATGCTAAAAAAAAGCAAATTTCATTAAAAAAATTAAAAAAAAACAACAAATTTAACAAAAAATTGCAAAAAACGACCAGTTTCGTGATATAAACGCTCACAAAAATGGCAAATTTTGTCAAAAAAGTGAAAAAAAAAAAAAAAAAAAAAAAAAAAGGTCGCAAATTTTGTCAAAAGATTGTGGAAAAAAAGTTACTGTTGGAATGGAACCTTCTCTTCCAAAAACTGTTTTTGCTGCTTTAAGAACTGATTTTATTGCTATATTTTTATCATTTGCTTTCTCCCAAAACTTTTTTTTTCTGCTCCAAAATTGTTTTTTACCTGTTCTAAATCTTTTTGAGTGATCTTTGGAATTGGTATATTTTGCATCGGTGATTTTCAGGATTTTTCACTCTGAGTGACTATCACCCCTTGTTATTCGTCACATTCCTAGTTGGTAACGAGTTGTGTAAATGTGAGGTCAATTTCCGAAGAATATTTTCAATATTTAAAAATAGTGATGTTGTATTATTTTAGTCCCAATGCATTGTTAATTTTTTAAAAGAGAGGGAATTTAGTCTGGTGCATTGTTAATTTAAATCAAGAAAGTGGTAATAATTTGAGTGAAAAACTTCAAGCATTTAAAAAGTGAAATTTAATGATGTCTCTATTTCAGAGGTGTAGTTTTGGGTCGCCAAAAAATAGATCTAAAGGTATGCGCTTGTCCTGTGAGAGACTTTAAAGCTGATAACAAGACCAATGTACTTATTAACAAACCAGTTAAAAGACCAAATACAGGTATTGAGAATGTATGTATCTTTTTATAAGGAGATTGTATATAAATATTTTATCTGATTAATATTTTCTGTTTTAGATCAGGTACTCCTACCAAAGAAAATCAAACAGGATGATGACAAAATATACAATATACAGGTATATAAATTGATCTATATTGTAGCATTTCTCTCAGTTATGCATTATCTTCTCAAAATCATCTAATAATTAAAATGTTGCCTAATAATTAAAATGTAATTATCAGCCTTGTGGCAGAATGTGCGTGACACTGCGATGGGCGTTGCAGATTTTTAAGGATGCCTACAGACTCAACAATGTGCTATAGCGGGTAAATTAGGCAAAAAATCTGCCATGTGAAGCAAAAAATAGCTGCTACGCACCCCATAGGACCCATAATTTTTTTGTCAAAATATTGAGGAAAAACGCAAATTTCATCAAAGCATCATGAAAAAATGGCAAATATCTTTTTTAAATCGCAAAAAAAAAAATAAATAAATAAATAAATAAATAAATAAATAAATTTCTTAATAAATTACGAAAAGATGGCATGTTTTGTTAAGATATCCCGAAAAAAGTCCATATTTCTTCAAAGAATCGCAGGAAGAATCACCAATTTCATCATAACATCTCTAAAAAAAGGCAAATTTTGTTAAAAAATCACTTAAAACTGCAAATTTCATTGAAAAAAAAAAAAAAAATCTCAAAAGGCAAATTTCTTCAAAAAATCCCTTAGAAAACAGCAGATTTTGCAAAAAAAAAAGGCAAATTTCACCAAAAAAAATCCTGTAAAAAGGCAGATTTCATCAAAAGAGTGCAAAAAAAAAAGGCAGATTTTGTCAAAAGATCAGAAAAACAGCAGATTTCGTCAAAAGGTCACGAAAAAATGACAGATTTCGTCAGAAGATTGCAAAAAAAGACAGACTTCATAAAAAAATCACAAAAAAAAAACACAGATTTCGTCAAAAAATCTCGAAAATATACAAATTTCTTAAAAAAAGCATGAAAAAAAAAATGCTGAAAGAGGATTTTTTTCCCCCTCCTTTAGCTGTTTTGAAGGCACATTTTCCTGCTCCAATCTTTCTGAGTGAATGAGACTCCTCAACCACCCATTCTTTAACCTCTTCAGACCTAAGTAATCTAAATTTTTACTTCTCTAAAATTGCCCAGAAGCCACAAAAAAGCAATTTTATCTAAAAAATATCAAACATAATATTCAAATAAAGTTTCCAAAGATTTTACTAGTTATAACAAACCACCTTATTATGATAGTTTCAGTTGTTTAACAATATAGTTAGTAGGCCTGGGCCTTAAATCGATTTAAAGCTTACATCGGAAATCGCGATTTAGTCAGTTTCTTAAATCGATACATCGGAAATCGCGATTTAGCCATCGCCTTACATCGCGATTTAGCCATTGTCTTACATCGCGATTTAGTCAGTCTTAAATCGTGATTTAGCCATTGGTTTTAAATCGATTTCAAATAATGATTCAGAGTTAACATCAGAAAATTGAGTTATCTACTTTGGTGTATATACTGCTTGCATGTCAAACTAGTGTTAAATCGATTTAAGCAAACTTTGCAAGCCTCAATGCTTTCCGATTTAGGAAAAAGGTGATGTAAGAAAAATATGATTTAGGGAAAACAGAGCAAGTTGGTGTTAAATTGATGTAGTAGGATTTGATTTAAATTAGCAGCGGTCACTTGCCATGTGGAATTTAAAAATGTAAAAGTGGCAATTAAAAAATTTCCTTCGTTTGCCATCCTTGTCGTCATTTGCCAAGTGGCGGTTAAGAAAAATCTATTTTCAGTCGCCCAGTGAAATGCAGTTTTTTTTCATAGAAGTATGGATCTCTACATTGATTACATCTAATTAGAAAAGTGTTTTCTTCTTTTTCCTACTGGATGCAAACAGATTTCAATGACATAGCTGTATTTTCAATATTTTGGTTTTTTGCAGAGTTCTTTTACTGTGTTCAGTTTATTTTTTCGAGAAATGCAGTTTCATTTTGCAAAAATATATTCATCGGCATTGATTCCACACACATTTCAAGTAATTTGTTGGCTATCGATCACCCTCCTAGTCGTCACTCGCCAAGTGGCGATTTAATAGATCTATTTTCAATCTCCAAGTGAAATACAGTTTTTTTCATGGAAATATGCATCTCTACATTAATTACATCTAATTAGAAAAGTGGTTATTTCTTTTTCCTACTGGATGCAGATTTCAATGACATGGCTGTATTTTCAATATTTCGTTTTCTTTGCCACATTCTTTTATCTATTTCAATTGGATGTTTTTTTTCAAGAAATACAGTTTTATTTTGCAAAATATATTCATCAGATTTGATTCCATATGCATTTCAAGCAATTTATTGGTCATCGATCGCCACTCTAGTCATCACTCGCCAAGTGGCGACTTAAAATAATTATTGATTGCCAAGTGAAATACAGTTTTATTCATCAAAATATGCATATCTACATTGATTACGTCTAATTAGAGAACTGGTTAATTCTTTTTTCTATTGGATGCAAGCAGATTTCAATGACGTTTTTGTATTTTCAATATTGCAATTGTTTTTTGCCATGTGCTTTTAGTGTATTCAGTTTATTTTTTCAAGAAATATAGCTTTATTCTGGAAAATATATTCATCAGGTTTAATTCCACATCCATTTCAAATAACTTATTCCTTTTTTCACACTGGATGCAAATGGATTTCAAGGGCATTTCAGTACCTTCAATTTTCGACTTCTGTTGCATGCTGATCCCTTGGATTATTTTTTTTCCCATGATAATATTGTTTAATGATGCGAAATACACTCACCAGTATAGAAGCCAACTGTATTACGGTGGTAGCATAAATTTGGTGCCTCCTATATTCCCGCGCCGGGGCAACCGCTCCCTTGCCCCCCCCCCCCCCCCCCCCCCCCCATTCTCCCGCCCTTTTGCATGGTGCTACCCTCTCAGAAATGTATGCTGTATCTCAGCCCCCTCTGAAATGATAAGTCTAGATAATCTACTGCTAGCATAAATGTCAACTGCATGTGATGTGTTGTGTGTAGCGTATTACTAACACATTTATTAAGGGGGGTCCCTCCTCCGGAAATTTTGTGTTTTAATGATCAAAATGTGCAATTTCTCCCCCCTCATCGGAGCCACGGAAATACCTCCCGGAGAAAAGTGTCTGAATTCAACACTGCATTTATTAATTAAAATTCAAAAAACAATTTATTGTGTTTTATTTATTAATAATTCACTATTTATGCCTGTGTGTGTGTGTGGAGGGGGGGGGGCACTTTTTAAAGTTAAAATTCAAATTTGCAGGTCTGAGCCTTAAATCGTTTTAATACATCGGAAATCCGATTTAACTATTGGTCTTGAATAGATACATCTGACGTCGCGATGTAGCGAAACGATATAGTCCTGATTTAACGCTTACATCGGAAATCCGATTTAACTATTGGTTTTCACTAGATACATCGGACGTCACGATTTAGCGAGTTCTTAAATCGTGATGTAGCGAAACGATGTAGCCTCAATGCTTTCCGATTTAGGAAAAAGGCGATGTAAGAGAAAGACGATTTAGGGAAAACAGAGCAAGTATGTGTTATATCGATTTAGCTGGGTGAGGACAGGACCGTAGCTAGAAGTGAATAATAGGGAGGGGGGTGTCAAGAAAATGTAGGGGGGAAGCTTATTTGTTTTTTATTTTTCTCTGACATAGAAAGATAAATGAGTGCATATTCACATTGTAGATACTGTGTTTCTCATCAAACTGTTGTAATAACTTAATTTTATGCTAAATAAGTACATGATGATGAAAATTTTGAGTCTATAACTGGTGAAAAATTAAACATCTTAGCTTCATATGTACAAATAGGATGAGGGAGTTCTGAAACCCTTATTTTAGATACAACTTGCAAAACTGTGAAAGGGTCTCAAAATTAAATTAGATTTTTGAACAGAATTTCATTTGCATTTTCGAAATAGAAATTCATTGAGTGACCTTGGAATCTTTTTCGGGGGGGGGGGGGGGGCAGAGCTGCCCATAGTGCCCCCTATGTGTCAAATCGATGTAGCAGGATTTGATTTAATACAGATAAAAATTAGCGGCTGACATTTGCTATGCGGTAATTAAAGATATAAAACTGGCGATAATTTTTTTTTTTTCGATCACGAAGTGAAATGCAGCTTTTTTCATGGAAATGCGCATCTCTACATTGATTACATTTGATTAGAAAGGTGGTTATTTCTTTTCCCTTCTGGATGCAAACAGATTTCAATGATTTAGCTATATTTTCAATATTTTGGTTTTTTGTCATGTTCTTTTAGTGTATTCAGTTTGAATTATTTTTCCAAAAAATGGTTTTATTTTGGAAAATATATTAATTCATCAGGTTAGATTTCACAAGTAAATTTATTGGACATCGATCGCCACCTTAGTCGTCACTCACCAAGTGGCGATTAAAAAATCTATTTTCAATCACCAAGTGAAATGAAGTTTTTTTTCATGGAAATATACATCTTTACATAGATTACATTTAATTAGAAAAGTGGTTATTTCTTTTTCCTACTGAATGCAAACAGATTTCAATGACATGGCTGTATTTTCAATATTTCGTTTTCTTTGCTGCATTCTTTTATCTATTTCAGTTGGATTTTTTTTTCTTCAAGAAATAGTTTCATTTTGCAAATTATATTTATCAGATTTGATTCCATATGCATTTCAAGTAATTTATTGGGCATCGATCGCCACTCTAGTCATGACTCGCCAAGTGGCGACTTAAAATAATAATTATTGATCGCCAAGTGAAATACAATTTTTTTCATCAAAATATGCTTATCTACATTGATTACGTCTAATTAGAGAACTGGTTAATTCCTTTTTCTATTGGATGCAAGCAGATTTCGATGACGTTTTTGTATTTTCAATATTGCGGTGGTTTTTTGCCATGTGCTTTTAGTATATTCAGTTCGATTATTTTTTCAAGAAATATAGCTTTATTCTGGAAAATATAGTCATCAGCTTTGATCTCACATGCATTTCAAATAACTTATTCCTTTTTTCACACTGGATGCAAATGGATTTCAAGGACATTTCAGTATCTTCAATATTCAATTTCTGTTGCATGGTCAGGCTCTTGGATTATTTTTTCCCCCAAGATATACTGTTTAATGAAGCAAAATACACTCACCAGTATAGATGCCAGCTGTATTTGATGTGTGTAGTGCATTAAGAACACATTTATTTATCAATTAAAATCCAAATAACATTTTATTGTGTTTTATTTGTAACTGATTCACTGTTTATGTCTCAGAAAAATAAAGTCTTAAGTTTAAAATTTAAATTAATCCATTCTTAGTTTATATTTTTATGCATTATTTTGATGAAAATTTATTTTTCATATGTTTGTGTCACATTAGAATAGTTTTAATTATTTAATTAAAAATATTTTAAGAGGGTTCTGTAATGTTTCAGGTAATTTGATTTTTACAGCAGAATGAGGGAGCATTCAATGGATTTTTCTGTAGATTTGCGGTTTTCTACTTTTTTTGTCATTTACTTATCATTAAAAAGATATATTTAAGATTGTTTTATTACTAATCTTACAGAAGCCAACGATCTCAAAAAAATCAGCAACTTTGGTAATGTGGCCTTTTAATCTTTCTCCATTCACTATATGAATGTCAACATTTATATTAATCACTTTTTATTATAATCTAAAAGTTAAAAAAAAAAATTGCACCCTTTTTCTCAAATTTCTACCCCCCCCCTTTTTTTTAAAAAAACTACTATTCTTCTGATGGTAAATGAACAGCTAAATTTATCAGTGAATCTGCTTCTTACTTCAATAAGTTTTTAACTCGATGTCCGTAAAAACAAGTGCATGCATGTTATTAGCAATGAAGTGCTATTTGAGCTCCCCTACTCAAGTAATTTAGATTGTAGCTTCCAAAACAAGTCAGACACAATGAAAAAATCTTTTATTTTATTTCTTTAAGGATGAGTTTATAAAAAATATTAAAATAGATCACTAATTTAAAAACATTGTTTTTTTTTTTTTTTTTTTTTTTGTGTGTGTGTGTGTGTGTGTGTGTGTGTGTGTGTGTGTGTGTGTGTGTGTGTGTGTGTGTGTGTGTGTGTGTGTGTGTGTGTGTGTGTGTGTGTGTGTGTGTGTGTGTGTGTGTGTGTGTGTGTGTGTGTGTGTGTGTGTGTGTGTGTGTGTGTGTGTGTGAGAGAGAGAGAGAGAGAGAGAGAGAGAGAGGGAAAGCGGGGACATTCGCATGTTTACACACCTTCCAACAGAGGACACACCGCCAACCGAGGACGTCCTCGGTTGGAATTTTTATGAAATATGTAATATTTCATGCCAAATATTATTCTAAACATTGTTTTTTTGAAAATTTATAAAGGTCCTCAGTTGTCCGTATTTGCTGCATGTTGTGTATGTAAAAACTGTGTAAACTTCTTTAAAGTGTGTATCGGTGCAAAAACGTAAGTCCTCGGTTTCACGTTTTAATTACATGTTCGATAGACGTCCTCGGTAGAGTGGTATAATCGCACTAAGTGTATCTTTTATTTTGGTATTTCTATTAATTTGTGTTTTAGTATATTTTCTACTAAATTGATGAGTTTATTAAGTTTTGATTAAGATGATTCCATGTTAAAAAAAAAATATTTTATTTAAATATCAACAACTGCAATCATTTCTTAAGTAGTTCTAACTTTATTGCATATAAAGTAGAATTCAGATTTTAATGCAACCTGTTTTATTTCTATTAACCTTTAATCGAAAACTTAAGAGTCCTGAATTAGCAAAATCCCATATCTAAGAGTTAATACAGAATTGCAGCAAATAGGCGAATACTTATAACTACTTTTCTCTCCCCCCCCCCCACCAATGCCCTTTTCCTTATTTCCTTTTGTTTTATAACTTTTAATACTTATATCCCTCTCCCCTTTAATTCATACATTTATGTCTTTTTTCCCTAAATATGGTATCCTGCTTGTATCTTTTCCTTCCATGGAAGGATAAAAATGATTTGTTTACTCGGGTCCTGAGAGTGAACTTATGAGTCAGTAATATTTAAAAAGTTACTTAGTGTTTTATCTAAATTTTAATTGACAATGTTTTAGTACTACCACTTACAATATCTAGTTAAAAACAAAATTTAAGTTTTTAAAATATTCTTACTTTAAATTTGCAAAATTGTTAAAAAATATCCTGAAAATTTCGTTACAAAAATTTCTAGGTTGCTCTTTAGGATAATAAATATCCTGTTTTGAAAAGGATAGCTAAATTTTTTTGTTTATGTTCGAACAAATTGTATATTACATACAATATTTAAAGACTCTGTATACACACAGGGAAAATGATGACCATGCGTATACACATACAAATCGTGGACTCAATAATTACACAGTGGAAACGAGGACCATGCTTATACACATTCAAACCGGGGACTCTGTATACACACAGTGGAAACGAGGACCATGCGTATACATATTCAAACCGTGGACTCTGTATACACACAGTGAAAACGAGTACCATGCGTACACACATTCAAACTGCGGACTCTGTATACACATAGTGAAAACGAGGACCATGCGTATACATATTCAAACCGGGGACTCTGTATACACACAGTGGAAATGAGGACCATGCGTATACACATTCAAACCGTGGACTTTGTATACACACGGTGGAAACGAGGACCATGCGTATACACATTCAAACCGTGGACTTTGTATGCACACAGTGGAAACGAGGACCATGCGTATACACATACAAACCGTGGACTCTGCATGCATACAGTGGAAACGAGGACCATGCGTGTACACAAACAAATCGTAGACTTTGCATACTACTCACAGTGAAAACGAGGTCCATGTATGTACTGTTAAAAGAAAACTGTAAGTGGCCTAGATCGGCAGCAGGGATTTCAGCCATATCCTGTAATTTCACGTGCAACGTAAAAAACGGTCTGATATATTAAATAGACGGCTTTGTCTCTTAGATCTTAGAAAATGAAGAACATACTTTTACTGTTCTAGCCCACCACTTAGCTATTATGGACCATGCAAAATGATGGTGCATGAATGTACACTGTAAAAAAAAGGCGGGGGGGAGGGACTGAGACCGGCAGCAGATATTCCAGCGATACCATGCAAAAATATGCGTCCAGTCGATCATTTTTTATGGTCTATAACAGGTAAAAATGGACAGTAAAAGTATGTGGACTGTCCATCATTTTTAAGAATCTAAGAGACAAAGACGTTTATTTAAAGGGATCACACCTTTTTCTTACGACGCTCGTAAAATTATGGGTATGGCTGGACATTCTACTGCCGGTCCTGCACATAAATTTACAGTTTTTTTAACTGTGTATTTTTTTAGGGGGTATCACTGGCAGGCATTTTTTTTTTTACAGTCTACGCATACAAAATGTAGACTGTATATGCAAATAATTGAAATGAGGACTGTGCGTATACCTATGAATTAACTTACCCTCTCTCTCTATATATATAACAGTAAAACCTTTGTGCAAACAAATCATAATAAAGATGTGAGTATGATTTTATTATTTTTTTATTTATTTATTTATTTTCATTTTAAGAGGCATCTTTCCAGCACTTAAAACAGTTCCTTTTTTCAGATGTGTAAACTGTGTAATTTAATATGATACAGAAATTATAAATTCGAAAATCCTGAAGATTATATTAAATTTTTCCCTTTAAAATTCAGTTATGCCGTAAATTACCTACTGATTTAACTTCCACTGTTCTCCATTTAACTCAGTTACTGCTGAATCGCACAATTGCAGCATCTTACTTAGCATTTTTTTTAAACAGTTTTAGACATACTTAAACAAGTAAGATAAATCATGCCGTGACGCATAGATTATGAAACACTTTCCAGCGACTCAGAAATGCAGTTTTCCATGTGGTCCTTATATTTAAATACTTTTGTGAGTCTCTGTATTTCGCTATAAATACTATACATTCTAAATTTAGACCTGAGTTATATAGCAATTTACCATTACACAAACATAGTGATATAATGATATACCGAGATATTGCGATAATCGCAATACAACGATATACCGCGTTATATCGTTAAGTAACGTTTTTTAATAACGTTATCACGATATGCATTTGATATCGATTACATCGTCCAACTCTAAAAAATGTGATGTAATTTTCCGTTCTGCTTGAAAACCTATGATATCTTCAAAGCGCAAAAAAATAAAAAAAAAATTTATGTAATCAATCTACGAATTTTTTTTTTTTTTTTTGTTTTTCATTTTTTTTCTATTTTTATTAACACACAATATACTCTGCTTGATCTAGTTTAAATATAGATTGGACGATTAGTCGAAGGTAAATATTTTTAAAGTGTGGTAATTTTCTTAATCATTTTCATAGGTATTATCTTTTGTTTCTTTAAAAAATGTTATATGAAACATTTTCTACTGAAAAAATCTATATATTACGGGACATATGCCCCGCTCTCAAAAACATTTTTCTACTCTCACCAGCTTGAAATTTTCTGATACATTTTCAGACTCATTTTTAAAAGTAAAAACATGAAACTTGCTGAGAGTGTATGAGATGTTGTGTGATTTCATTTTTCCGCTCAATTAATTAGAATTTTATTTAAAAACAATTATTTTCTGATTATGACCTTTTTTTTTTTTTTTTAGATCCCTCGCTTCGGAAAATTCGGTTCAAAACGCCCACTTTGACATCTTTATTTAGCAAAAATTTTTGCATTTATAAAAAAAATCGATAAGCACGACACACTGTGTAGTTTCTAAATAAAAAAATTTAGCAGCTTGATATGTTTGAAAGCAGAAATGAATTTAAAAATAAATCAGAAAATAAGCAGTTTGGATTGGAATACACCCTTAAGGGTGTTCTCAATTGCTCCGTTCAACAAGCGCAAAACGTTTTGACACATTTACAAATTCATGTTTTAACAGAAAAATATATAATTTGAATGCCTGACTATGGAAGCGATTTCGAATCGAACTTATTTTTTCATTTCATGATACTTAAATTACCTATCCAGTTCTAAGCTATTTCGATCGCGTGATCACCCGTTTTTATCCTGTTTTTCGTCCGGTTTTTCTGCTATCGTCGGAAAATGTGCTCAAAAACGTCAACTTTATAGCTTGTTATGAAAGATCTATTGTGTTCTGGGGCCTCGCAAGGGGGGGGGGGGGGGGGCAAGGGGGAGCCTCCCCCCTAAACGTTTGCACATGCTGTTACAATTGGCAAATTTACAAACTGAACTGGCAGATTAGTTCAAATCTTTAATAAAAAACTATAATACTCTTTCTATTTCTGATAGATTTGACGAAAGTTACCAATATAATTAGAAATATTATTAAGCTTTTTACAAAAAAAAAAAAAAAAACTATATTACTTTTTTAATTGTGATAACTTGGTAAAATTATAAAACTAGTTGGCAAACGTCGAGAACTATTTATGTTTGCTTTTCATTCAGTTGGCAAATACTGAATTTTGACTTGGCAATTTTAGGTTATCTCCCCCACCAATAAAAAGTTTTCGCGAACGACCTGATTATGTTTTTTAAAAAACTGAAAATTGAGTGCAATTAGACAGTTTCTGAATAACAACACCTGCTAGTTTCATGTATTTCCGATTAAAAATAAATTAAACCCTTAAGGGTAAACACTCTTATGGTGTTCTATCATCAAAAAGGGCAAATTTGTGACGCATGCTTTAATTTATTTTTGATCGGAAATACATGAAATTAGTAGGTGTTGTTGTTCAGAAACTACCTAATCGCACTCATAATTGTTTTTTTTTTTTTTTTTTTTTTTTTTTTCAAATGCAATAGATGTATCAGGACAAGCTGTCAAAATTATCGTTTTAAAGGGCATTTCCCGACGTAATCGAAATCGCTTATAACTCGATTGGTAATTTAATTATCATAAAGTGGAAAACAAAGTGCGATTCGAAATTGCTTCCATAGTCTAGCTTAGAGATGGGAATGCTCGGAAAAAAAACGGAAAAATTGGGAAAAAAACGGTTTTTGTTTCTTTTTTTTTTTCCGAAAGCTTATTTTTCAATTTTTCCGAACTGGAAAAATTTAAATTTCATTTATGAAATAATATAGTGAAAATTTTGTAATAGCTACATTCCCATACTTTTTATTTTATTTATTTTTATGTTGAGTGTCCCACATGAAAACTTCAATGTGGGTAATCTGATCTCTGAGCAGAAATCTGTTTGAGAAGACTTGAAAAGATCCTTCACATTTTTTTCTTGTTTGAAATACAAGATCCTTCGCAAAATTTTTCTTGAAAATAGACATTTCAGAAAAAAGTTTAATCTACAAATTGAATCTTTCGCAAATGCACTGATTGAAAAAAAAAAAAAATCATGCCACATAGCAGCTGAATCTTATCAAGTTGTATATATGCATAAATAACCTAATTAAAAATGTCTAAATAGGAACCTAAATATAGTAATAATTTCTTATTCACAAATTCTGAATATATTTTGTACAAGAAGTTCACAATTTCACTAAAACAGGATTACATGAAAAAAATCTAGATATATATTTAAATGCAACTTCTCTTTTTATAAATTAATTCATGCGCAAAATTATTTCAATAATATGCTGATTAATGGAAATGGTAAAATTAAAAATTTAACATAAAATTTGAAGCATGCAATTATTACTTTTTTCTATCTTTTCAAGAAGTAAGTATTGAATTCGTGAAAAATTTGACTTGCAGTTTTTGGTGTATTTAAACGTTTTAGAAGTTCCTGAACACAATTTGATGGTTTTTGGAAAATATCTGTAACTCTGCGAGTCTGTATGTGACAAAAATTTTATGGGTACTCGATCTCAAGAACTGATGCACATAATTTCACAAAACTTTAGATTGAGTTACACCTTGATATAAACTCGAGATGTTTAGTTATTAGTGTATATCGCCCAACCGATGGCGCTGCTATGCTGCATTATTTATAATTTCCACAATGGTTCTATCTCAAGAATTAATGTATAAAACTTCAGAGTAAGTTAATCTTTGATATAATTTTGTGCTCATTACTTTTTAGTGTAAATTGCTCAACAGACGACGCTGCTATGCTGCATTATTCATGATTATCGCAATAGCTCTATCTCAAGGAGTAAAGGATGATTTTTTATCAAACTACAACTTCTGTCAGTTCCTGATGTATATTAATGTCGTTTAGTTTTTGGGTGTAAATTGCCCTATAGGTGGCCCAACTATGCTGCATTTTTCAAGATTTCATTATAGCTGATTAATTGAATGTTTTTTCAAGGTATTGAATCTAAAATTGACCTCCATTTTACCTCCATAATGTACAGTAATGTTGCAAAAAACATGGGCAGTTTGCATTAGAAAAGTACAAATGCGAAGAAAAAAAAAAAAAAAAAAAAAAACATATTTTATTGCAAGTAACTATGTTCCAAAATATACTTTCCCTCTTGATTAAACTTTGAATTTTTGTAGTTTTCTAAACCACAGTAGAAGTTTATCTCTGTATGTAACTGCTTTTGTGAGCATTTTCTATTTGTAGTGTTCTGTTATAACTTTTGAGTTCCATTCTTAGAAATATGAAATTACCATATGGAAACATTATTGAATATGGTTTTTTACTCAAGAATAGAATACCAGATTTCAAGATTTAAAAAAAAAATACGTTTAATTAAACTTTAAAAAATATATTTTTCTGGTTTTAGTGAGTAAAAATATAACAGTCAATAAATCCTATGCTATTTTTTAGTTGCAGACCTGAGTAAGCCAAACTAAAACTTAGTTTTGTTTGAATTTAGATTATAAAACTAAATCAAAACTTTGAGTTGAGATTGGAAAGCTATACCAAAATTAAACATATTTTATTTTTTAAAGGAAATAAAATTATAATAGTAAGAAAAAAATGTAACAATGTAAAAATAGACATTTTTTAAACAAACAATGGAACTTTTGAATACTGATATTGATAATAATGACAAAACTGCAACAATTTCTTTAAACTAGTATCATTTACTTAAAAACTATACTTATGTAAATGGAATGCTTAATTTATTTCTTCCAAACTGCAGACATATTGGCTCAGGTTTTTACATTAGGCCAATTGGTAGCTAAACATGTAACTGAAAAATCATTTCAACAGAGATGTGATATAACAAACAATAGCGTTTAATAAAAATTCTTAGGCTGTGGCTGTGGGAAAAAAAAACATTAAATTTTTAAAAGCAGGCTTTGCTACTTTCTTTTTATTTTGTAATATAAAGTGAAAATAATTTTCATTTAATACAAATAAATGGGAAAAAATGTTTATTATTTAATATTCTCTAGGAAAATATAATTTATTTGGGAGAAACAGTCATAAAAAATAAATTTTTCCAACTTTTCCGTTTTTTTCCGCAAAAACCCGGTAAAAAAACAGTTTTTTTTTTTCCGCCACTTATATTTTTCCGGAAAATTTACATCTCTAGTCTAGCTTTCCAATTTTGTATAGTTGTGTTAAAAAATGAATTAGTAAATGTGACAAAACGTTTTGCGCTTGTTGAGCAAAGCAATTGAGAACAGAGAACAACCTCAAGAAAAATGAAAAAAGTTCACTATCTTATCGGAAGACAAACATACAAAGGCTTTTATCCACGTATTTTGCGGTGAGATGGTGCAATCAGGTTCTTTTGTTGTGTTTCGGGGAAATTCTTAGAGCCGGAGAGGGACAGTTGGCTGGGGAGTTAACCATGCCCATTGCAGAGATACTGAACAGGCGACTGACCAAAAAAATGCTTAGAAAATAGGTTTCGTTTGTCAAGTCAACAACTAAATTTTTTTTTTTTTTCTTTACAACGGTAAATACAATACACATAAATGGGGAAAATACAACGTACTTCCCTCTTTAAAAAACAACAACAAACAAACAAATAACGCTCATAATAGTTTTATAAGCAAAACTTAAAATAAATAATGTCTATAATTTTTTAATAATATTAAAGTAATTTTTCATTTTTTCATTAAAGTATGACCTTTACAATTTTTGTTGGTGGTTCTAAACTTCTTTCCAGCACTGTACTTTCAATATAGGTAATTGTTCACTTCAGTAGTTTTTAAATAGAGATTATTCACTTTATAAAATTATATAACAGATCAAAGGGGATGTTTAAATTGTCTATCGCCATAATTGCTCGACTTTGATCTATAATGTAGTAAAACATATTGAATATTTGTAATAACATAACATAATAATATAACTTTAATACACACACAGAAATATACTTATACAAGTAATAATATATTAAATTTAAGTAGTTTTATTAAGTTATAAAAGTTGATCTAGCATTATGTTATAGAGCATTTTAGAATGCAAATTTATATTAGAGTATTTAAGTATTTTAAGTAAATAAAAAGAAATATTTTTTTAAAGAAATTATTTTTCTGTAATTAATACATGAACATTTATTATTGAAGAACTTTAATAAATTTGGAAACCTGTAAAAGTTGAAATACAAATAAGAATTACTAAAAAGTAAAAAGTCATTAAAATAGGAAAAATATATTTTTGATTTTATTGATAGATTATTATTTATTATTATTTATTATTAATTATTGAAAGGAAAATATATTATGGTATTTTATGAAATAAGAAATGGTTTATTAATTATTAACTTTAAGTGTTAACTCAGTTTACAATATTAATAATTTTAAGTATTTATCATAAACTATGTGTAATACATGAATTTTCGTTTCTTTTCTCATGCATACAATGAATATTAAAAATACATATTTGTATGAAATCCCATTTTACATGTAACTGAAATTGGTGATCTCAAAAGGGGATTTTTCCCCCTTAAATAGATGTTCTACAGAAGATTATTTTTAAATGCTATTTCCATACATATTGTACATATTGTAAAGTATCATTTGGAATAAAATTAGGAATTTACCTGCAGTAAAATTTGTATCAAACTAACCAATATATAAAAGAAGCATTTTCACTGAAAACGCATATGTATTTTTTTTTTAATTCATCCGTATAGCAAAAAATTTTGATTTAAGAATGAAATTATCATTATAAATGGAAAAATATGAAATGAAAAAATCAATACAAGATAGACATTTTTTCAAGAAAATTGAAATGCATTTCTGATGTATTTTTAGGTAAACGGAAAAAAAGTGACCGGAAAAAAAGTTATCGGAAAAAAAGTGACCTAAACTACAAAAGCGGAAAAAAAGTGACACGGAAAAAAAGTGACAAGGAAAAAAAGTGACAAGGATTGGTTTTGGGGATTTATTATTGATTTTTGGGGATTCATTGTTTATGTATGAAAGGGGGATCGAGGGGGGGGGGGGCTCATAATTTAGGTAAATGGGTTTTTCATGCTGAATTAACTGTTTTGGTTCAATTTTTGGATATACGTTCATACTAAAAAGACGCTTGCCTGATTAGTTTTGGGAAGGGACGATTACCCCCCCCCCTCCATCCGTCCTCAATGAGATGAATGGGTTTTTATGCATAATTATCCAACTTGTGTCAAATTTGCATATAGGTTCTCTTCGATAAGGCTTATATATAGTATAAAATGCCTGAAGAGTTTTAGGAGTTTAATGGTTAAGTATAGAAGGGGAACGGGGGATAACCTTTCTTAAATTAAATTAATGGCTTTTTACGGATAATTATCCGATTTGCTTCGAATTTTGGACATGAGTTCATTATGATAACACCTATCTCTGATTAGTTATGGGGTTCTTTTGCTTATTATAAAGGGGGACGAGCAATTACCTCTCCCTCAAACTAGATAAAGAGATTTTTATGCAGAATCATCTGATGCATTTCAATTTTTAAACATAGGTTCTTTTTGATAAGGTGAATTCCGAAATAGTTTTAAGGCTTTAATGGCTAAGTATAAAGGGAAGATGGAGGACACCCCTCTTAAATTAAATAAATGGCTTTTTATGCAGAATTATCCGATTTGCTTCGAATTTTGGACATGGGTTAGTTATGATAAGACGTATTTCTGATTAGTTATGGGGTTCTTTTGCTAATTAAAAAGGGGGGCGGGTGATTACTACCCCCGGCCTTAAATTAGATTAAAAAAAAATATACACACTTATCCGATTTATTTCATTATTTTGGATGTAGGATCTTTCTCATAAAGTAAATTCCTGAATAGTTTTAAGGGTTTAATGGCTATGTATAGAGGGAGAACGGGGAATAAACCCCCTTAAGGGTGTATTCGAAAAAACGCTTTTCCACCTTCAACAGCTCGAAATTTTCCGATACAATTTCAGACACATTTTTAAAAGTAGAAACATGAAATTTGCTGAGGATATTTTTGAAGAGATGTACAAGGTGCCGTGTGCTGTATTTTTAAGCTCAATTTATTAGAATTTGATTTATAAACAATTATCTTCTCAGTATGACCCTTTTTTTCGTTCACAGATCTCCCGCCAGGGGAAAATCTGTTCAAAATGCCGTTTTTGATTGCTTTTTTTGCAATATTTTCTGCATTTATCAAAGAATTGACAATTACGGCACCTTGTGTACTTTCTAAATAAGACAATTTGCCAGTTTGATGCATATGAGAGTAAAAATGAAGTCAAAAATAAATCGGAAAATAAGCAGTTTGAATCGAAATACACCATTAAATTAAATAAATGGCTTTTTGCGCAGAATCATCCGATTTGCTTCAAATTTTCGATGAATATTCATTATAAGAAGGCGTATCTCTGATTAATTATGGGGTTCTTTTGCTAATTAAATAGGGGAAGCGGGCGATTAATCCCCCACTCTTTAAATAAGTTTTTTTTTTTTTTTTTCACAATTATCCAACGTATTTCAAATTTTGGATATAGGTTTTACCTGATAAAGTGAATCCCTGAATAGTTTTAAGGGTTTAATGGCTAAGTATAGAGGGATGAATGGGGGATAACCCACAATTAATCAGAAGTTCGCCTTATCATAATGAACACACATTCAAAATTTGAATCAAATAAGATAATTCTGCGTAAAAAGCCATTTATTAATTTAAGGGGGGTTATCCTCCGTTCCCCCACTGTATACTTATCCATTAAACCCTTAAAATTATTCTGGGATTCACTTTATGAGAAAAAACATATATCCAAAATTTGAAATATATCGGATAAGTGAACATAAAAAACAATTTATATAATTTAAGGGGGGGGGGGGGATAATCACCCGCCTTAATTTTTAATTAGAAAAATAACCCCATATGTAATCAGGGATACGCCTTATTATAATGAATCTATAATCAAAAATTTGTAGCAAATCCTATAATTCTGCGTAAAATGTAATTTAATTTAAGGTAGGTTATATTCTATTCCCCTTCAATACTTAGATATCAAATCCTTAAACCTATTCAGGGATCCACCTTATCAGTAAGAATCTACATTTAAAATTTGAAATACATGGGATAATTCTGCATAAAAACCTATTTATCTAGTTTAAGGGGGAGATAATTGCTCGCCCCCCCTTTATAATAAGCAGAAGAACCCCATAACTAATCAGAGATACGTCTTATCATAATGAACCTATGTCCAAAATTCTAAGCAAATCGGATAATTATGCGTAAAAAGTTATTAATTTAATTTAAGAAAGGTTATCCCCCGTTCTCCCTCTATATATAACCATTAAAATTCCTAAATCTCTTCATGCATTATATGCTATATATATATACTATATATAAGCCTTATCGAAAAGAATCTATATTCACAGGGCCCGACTTAGACAGTGGGGGGCCCTGGGGCAAACATTATTAGAGTGGCCCCCTTCTATCTTAAAAATGTTTGTGAATTATACTCAAGTGACTAAAATTAAAATTCAAATCTATTGTATGTATGCATAAATTCCGTACCAAGTACTGATTTCAGTATTTATATTTCACACCTTTATACATAATAACAGAAGATAAATAATTTTAACTATTAATTTTTTTATGATGTAACTATTACTTTAAGGAAACGTGGGGCATGGAAGCAAAGGGAGTAGGAGAAAAGAATACCCCTTAAAATTGAAAAAAAAGAATTTTGGTAATATTTTGCTATTTTATATCATTTGGCCCTCTTTTAACAAGAAACTTTTCTCTCCTTGGGGGGCCCCCTTCAAACCGGGGGGCCCGGGGCTATTGCCCCGCATGCCCCTGCTTTAGTCAGACCCTGTATATTCAAATTTGACGCACGTTTGATAATTCTGCATAAAAACCCATTCATCTAATTGAGGATGGATGGGGGGGGGGGGCTAATCGTCCCTTCCCAAAACTAATCCGGCAAGCGTCTTTTCAGTATGGACGTATATCCAAAAATTGAACCAAAACAGTTAATTCAGCATGAAAAACCCATTTACCTAAATTATGAGCCCCTCCCCCGATCCCCCTTTCATACTTAACCAATGAATCCCCAAAATCAATAATAATTCCCCAAAATCAACCCTTGTCACTTTTTTTCAGTGTCACTTTTTTCCTTGTCACTTTTTTTCCATGTCACTTTTTTTCCGTTTCACTTTTTTTCCGCTTTTGTAGTTCAGGTCACTTTTTTTCCGATAACTTTTTTTCCGGTCACTTTTTTTCCTAGATTCGTATTTTTATACTAGTTTTAGGAAAAATAAAATTTGAACATCGATACAAATATAAAATTTTTAATTGAATTGTATATTAAAAATTCCCATTATAATTTCTGAAAAAAAAAAAAAAAAAAAAAAAGAGAGAGAGAGAGAGAGAGAGAGAGAGAGAGAGAGGAAGGGTGCTGGTTTGAAAAAAATTTCAACAACCGCACTTGCATTTTTGTAGTCATATTCTATAGTATTATAATGGATTTTCAATATATATACCAATTATTCGTGCGTAAATATTCAATTTAACAAATGTAACAAGTTATTGCTAAGTACTGGATTTGTCCGTTAAAACTAATAGATGAGATTCCAGAATTTGAAGTGGTACCACATGATCTTTGTTTGCAGTTTCAATATTCTAGTCCAGTATTGAGGTTATAAATAAGAAAATTTTTAAGGCAATTCATGCATTTTTCTAACACTTTATAGAATATTTTGGTTTAATTACTCAGTTAAACTTTAACAGCAATGCACCCGACACCATTTAATGAAACATACGATAATAAAATGAAATAATAATAAATGGTATAAATGGTTAAAAGATATGTTTTGAAATAATATCTTGAGAAAATAGAAACATTATTTCCATTGTTTAGGATTAGTTTATATATATTAGTTTATATAATACTTATTCGTTCTGTAGTTTTTATTAACCAGTAAATTTTCAAAAAAAGAAAAAAAATCTTTTAAAAAGGAAGTTATTTTTATTTATTCATTTTAAAATTAGATAGTTGCAAATTTCAGCATTCACCATGTTCCTATTTAAGGCTCCTGTTTCTAAAAGTGTGATAGCTAATGCTAATCCTATGAGGATATTATTTTCTAATATCTCGCTTGTATTTTGACACTTGTATTTGATTATTATTTATTATTATTATTTTGCATTGGATAACTGAGATCCATTTCTACATCGCTCCTTTTTTTATTTTTTCAATTTCGATTACAGATATTTTTTAGAGAGGCACTTTCATTTTCGGAACCGGTTTTGAAAGCGTAAGTAGCTATGGCGGCAAGGTAGGAAATAAAGGGCACATTTCATACATGTGGCCGAGATCGATGCAAAGTATGAAATAGAAGGCACGTTTTTTTTGCTAGGCCGAGATTGTAGTACAAATGTTGTGATGAACACCAGGTCCTGATTTTACATTTGTTTCTGAAGTTAAAAAATGAAGACATTTTCACTAATGAAAATCACTTCTCAGAGAATCATCTTGACTACTTTTTTTTATTTCTCAAAGCACAAGAAATTGAATATCCATAAACGTTAAGTATGCAGCACGGTAATATAAAATGCCATTGAACATTATACAAAAAACCTTAGTCAGTAAACAGCACAATAATATGAAATGTCTTCGAACATAATATAGAAAACATTAGTCATCGCTGACGACAGAGATCGTGCATCTTTACTTAGCAGTGACAAACGTAAAACTGACAAAAATTTCAGATTTCACAAACGCCAAAAAAAGTCTTTTGGCATAGAATAGATTCCCAATCTAAGCAAAACAATGTACAGGTAAAAAGGGCCGTTACATGATAAACAAATGGGAAAATTTAAAAAAGAGTGTTGTCAAGAATATAGTC
Source organism: Maratus speculifer (assembly GCA_964019185.1). Lineage (NCBI taxonomy): Eukaryota > Metazoa > Arthropoda > Arachnida > Araneae > Salticidae > Maratus > Maratus speculifer. Next base: position 42,188,238 of record OZ025301.1, read on the forward strand.
TTTATCGCTCGTGGCGAGAACGCGCAGCAGCCGGCAACCCTAAACGGAATTTCACAACAGGTAACAAATTAAGTTCTTTATACAAGACAAAATGAAATGATTGGGAAATAAAAAATAGCAGTTACATAAAACAGTCGTTTGATATTTAATCAACTGAAGAACAAGAAAGAAAAATCTAGAAATGGAATGGGGGGGGACTCATAATTGAAAAAATAATAGAAATATATATAATAGAATATGTGTTACATCACAGTAGCTTTATAAAAAATAACAGCAACCGAATACGGAAAAGTAAAAAAGGAGCAATGTAGAGAGGGACCTCAGCTAAAAATTAATGTAGTGTTTCCGAAGCAAATATTAATTTCCCAGTTAAATTTATGCGTTTATTAAGTGGCAACTTTCGTCTTTTCACTATTTTCTGCCGGTTCTTCTGATCTGAAACTAATATTATCGGCTTTTCTGTCTATTACAACACTTGCGAACTTGAAATTTTTAATTCGTAAAGATTTTTTTTTTTTTTTTTTTTTTTTTTTAATCCTGTAAGTGTAAAAGAACGGAGGAAATAAATGAATCTTTGCCAAATTTTTGGAAATGCTTGAATTTCGAATGTGGATTTTTGAGGTCATACTGTACATCGGATTTCATTTAAAAGACACTAAAGAAATTGAAATTTTTCAATGAATGCGAGCTCAATAATTTTTAAAAGAAGATTCTTTTTAAATTGTTATCAAATTTAATGTTTATAAGACTATAAAATGTATACTAAAATAGAAGGCTTTTTAAATGAAGAAAATCAAACACATATAATAACTTTAATTTTAAAAGACGGTGCATTTTTTAAAAATCAGTTTGCATTGAAATTAATTAAATTTATTTATTTATTTTCGGTTCATACTTTACAAAATATTTAATAACTTTTAAAGAAAAGTAAAATTATAGATGCTTGAAAGAGCAATATTAAATATTGAGTTTTCATTATAAATATATGTATTTATTAATTTTTGATATATATTATTTTTGTTATTGATATAAATTCAATTATTATTATTATTATTATTATTAATTATTTTTACAAATTTACTTTAATAAGTTATTAGGGAAAAACTAAGCACTTGGTTGAGGAAAAACTCGAATAAAATATTTCTAAATAAGTAAACGGTTTATTTTGTCCCATAATCATTGAACTACATTTTATTCAGATTCTAACATATTTCCTTAAACTGGTGACTTGGTTAGCACTAGCAGCTTAGCTTAGAATTGTCAAGGACACGGAATAATCATCAACACGCTTTCTCCCCTCGTTATTGGGAGTATTTTAACGGAAGTGCCGGTATTGTACTGACAGACCGGACCATTGTAATCATTGTTCATCATTTCTGAGGATAAAGTTGGGACAGGTTTGTAAAACAAGACACAAAGAATTTCGAAGGGAGCTCCTTACAATGTATATAAGAAAAAATATCTTTTTTTTTTGGTAATATTGCGTTTCAAGAATATATGACCTTAATTTATAAATTTATCCTAAAAAGTATGTAAAACAAGCGTAAACAAGTTGAAAAAGTATTTCTGTTTAATCAAGAAATTCTTTCAAAACATGTTTTTTAAACTATTTATAACTATTTATATTCAGGGGCCTTGCTAAAGGGGGGGAGCCTCTCCCCCCTCCAAATTTTGCACTTGCTGTTACAGTTGGCAAATTTACAAGCTGAACTTTAATAAAAAAAAAACTATAATGCACTTTCTATTTCTCATAGGTTTAACAAAAGTTACCAATGTAATTATAAATATTATTAAGCTTTTTACAAATAAAAACTCTATTGCATTTTCTAATTGTGATAACTTGGTAAAGTTATAAAACTAATTAGCAAACACCGAGAATTATTTATGTTTGCGTTTCACTGAGTTGGTAACTACTGAATCTCCCCCCTCCCCCTCTTATTCTTAAGGGTGTCAAAGAAATTTTTATTTCACATACACTGGTGTCCAAAATTTAAGCATAATTGGTAATTAAGTAATTATTTTTAAGTAATGAAAGAAATATGAATCGGAATGTGCTGAAACTCCAGGTGTGTAAACAAAATAGTACGCGTCACATATTTTCGCGAAGAGTTTTCCCCGAAATCGAACAGGGGACCGTCAACAAATTGAAAAAGAACGAAGATCTTTTGGATAACCCTGTCAAAACTAATGTAGCAAAAGCGTTCAAACTGCACATTATGATTAATTGGCTTATTGTAATGTACTGTGTTAATTTTTACAAGGATAGCATGTATATTCGTAGAGAAATTAAGGTTTTTATAAAAACAGTCCTAAATTTTTCCAAGTTTTTTGCTTATAATTTGCAGAGTTCTTATTATAAAATAATGGTCTTTTCTGAAAATAGGACAAAAATCATTGTACACAATACCCTGTCATCAGAATTTAAAAATAATAAAAATTGTATGAAAAATGAGTATGTTTAGTAAATAATTTTTCATTGCGCATGCGTCAACGATATCAAAATGTCATTTGCATATTGTGTTAGCTAAATGTATAGAGCAACTTCTGTAAAAGTTTCAAAAACATAGCTTGAAAATTCTGAAAATGGGAGCCTATAGAATCAACTCAAAATCCGTTATTCCTAAAGGAAGCAAAAAAATCAGGGGTTTTACCTAAATATAGTTGTACGTGCAATATTGTGTAGGCACTAAACAATGGAATATGGATACAGCCCCTCATCTTTTTGCTTCATTTAGGGAATAAAGGATTTTGATCTCATTCTATCAACGATAATTTTCAGAATTTTTAAGCTATGTTTTTGAGACTTTCACAAAAGTTGCTCTATACATTAAACTAACATAATATGCAAATGAAATTTTAATAGCGTTCACGCATGCGCAGTAAAAAATTATTTACTATACCTGCTCATTTGTCATACAATTTTTATTATTTTTTAATTCTGATGACAGGGTATTGTGTACAATGATGTTTGTCATTTTTTTTTAAAAAGAACACTATTTTATATTAAGAACTCTGCAAATTATAAGCAAAAAACTTAGGACTGTTTTTATAAAAACCTTAATTTCTCTACGAGTATACATGCTATCCTTGTAAAAATTAACACAGTACATTACAATAAGCCAATTAATCATAATGTGCAGTTTGACCGCTTTTGCTACATTACTTTTGACAGGGTTATCCAAAAGATCTTCGTTCTTTTTCAATTTGTTGACGGTCCCCTGTTCGATTTCGGGGAAAACTCTTCGCGAAAATATGTGACGCGTACTATTTTGTTTGCATACCTGGAGTTTCAGCACATTCCGATTCATATTTCTTTCATTACTTAAAAATAATTACTTAATTACCAATTATGCTTAAATTTTGGACACCAGTGTATATTTGCATTACTTCTGAAATGTGTCAGAAAAGTACATATTTAAATATCTTTTCTAGTGAAGATGCGCTTTTTTACGGTTGCGCTTTTTTCCGGGTACGCTTTTTTCCGTGATTCTAATTTAGAATATAGTTGTAATGAAAACGTTGTTATACCACATTCAAATTACCCTGAAGTAAAAAAAAAAAGGAAAATCATAATATATTTTGTAAAAAGAAAAAAAAAAAAATGAGGAGTTGTTTCCGTAAATCTAATAAAGTGCCCGAAATTACGCAATGGATAAAATAATGATATAGACTTTGCTTATTTCACAAAGATCTTTGGTTAAAACCCCTCCCAGAGTTAAGAGAGATTGCTATAATTACCGCTTATATGAATCAAAACCAAACTTAATATTTAAACTTTTTAGTGTACTTTGGAATCCGTCGCTTTATTGAATCAGATTTCATTTAATAAAATCATTCAATTGAATGGCAGAAATTCTACTTAAAATTGTGAAGGTGCATATTACATAGATTAGTTAAGTAAAAATTGGTTATTTGAACTAAATCTCTTTTCTGAGACGTATTATGCTAAAGGAATGATGATTTTCTGCCACACAGATGCTCTTTGAGTTTACGTATTATGCAGCAAATATTCTAAATTAGTACTGATTCTATTAACCAGCGATTCAAATAGCCGGTAAACACCTTTATCAGAAATTCACCCCCCCCCCCTTCCGTAGAACCAAATTCTGGCTGCGCTACTGCACAAAGCATAATGCAATACGCACATTTATAAACACAATGTAATCCATTAAATTTTACGAATGCTAGTATGCAAATAACAAATAGTTCCACACTGAATTCTACATAAAACATCATGAAATTATTATGTAAGGTGGGGTGCTTTATTAATTGTCAAACCGTAATCAGCATAGTACCCGACATCTCAAATAATTTTTATGGCGATGAATGTTTAATGGTGTTGAAAATTTTGAATTGTTAATTTTTAAATTAATTAATAATTTATATATATATGCTGTCGGAGGTAATTCATGTAAATAATAATAATAATAATAATAATAATAATAATAATAATAATAATAATAATAATAATAATGTCATTTAAGAAGTAAGAGTCAACGGCATTTATTTAAAATCTTGTGTGCATGGAATACAAATTCGAATTTATTTTTATGTACGAATAGTGTGGTATCCTAGAGTTAAAAACTAATGTTACTAGCATTAATAAAACTATGTTATATTTATGCATAAACATCCGCAATAAACATTATTATTCTAGAGGTAAAAAGCATTACTATTTCCTAAAATGTTATAAATCGTAATTGACAATGTTTGCCTTTTTGAAAAAATAATATTAATTGGATTATCAAGGTTCAATCCAAGTAAATTTTAGAGGCATTGCTTCAAAAAATTGCATTTCAATAAACTCCTTAAATAATTTCCTTAGAAACTTTATTATTTTTATTTTGTTAGGTCCCTTCCCTCTCCCAACCCGAAAAAAAAAGCCTGTGAAATGGAAACATTTTATTAGAAGGTAATGGTTGCTTTTATCGAATTTGACCCATTTGCGTAACTTGAGTTCATCTTGCATTACAAATTTTATTTTTTACAAAAATATATTATTTTTCATATTTTTTTTCTTCACAATACTGATGACAACAAAAATTGCATTGACTTAAGCATGTATAATTTAAAAATAGTTATAAAAAACCAATAAATCATAATACATAATTTCAGATTTGTTGAAAAAATACCTTTATCTAGATAATGCATAATTTTCATTAAATACTATGACAATTTTAAATTAAACAAAGAAACTCATTCAATGGAAAATTAAACTTACGCGTATCTGGAACTTCATAAAGAAAACCATATCGTACTTTACATAAAAGCATATATAAACTACATTAACGCATACAGATTTCTTTTTATCTATTAAATGCATAAATTTTATAAAGTTCGTCTAATAAAGAAAACAGTGAATATTTAATATATTATAATGCTTTACATGGGCGTGCCCAAAGGGGAGGGGGAGCTGCTGGTGCTACAGACCCCCCCCCCGAAATTTTCCAAAGTGATATGAAAAAAATGCTGATTCTTTCTCTTACTTTGGGGTGGGGGGGGGGATTTATTTTTTTTCCAGCATACAGCAAAGATGACATTCCCATTAGTTCCATATTAGTCCATATTGGCCCCACCAGCAGCTGAGAGAATCTGCTCTCGAAAATAGTAGACGGCAGGTCTTGTGTTCGAACCCAATCGCGGCCGTCCTTCTAATTGTTCGGAATTTTCCATGGTTTTCATCAAACCTTGGATTTCCTTGTGCAAATACGGGTTAGGTTCCTTAGAAAACCCCCCACGGGGGGCACTCCCCCTCTTTGGGCCTATATCCTGCGTGTTGATAATCAGCCGTCTTTAAATAAACCAAACTAGTCCTACTCCACATTTACACCAAAGAAGAGAAAGGGGACTGATGTGATAACAACCCTCCCTCCTTTTGAAAATTAAATGAAAAAAAAAGCATTTTTTCTTTACTTTTTTAGATAAATCTGTATTTTTTTTTCTTGTCATATAGCGAAATCGGCATTCTCGTTAGCCTCATATAAGTACACAATGAATTCAATACATGCTTAAAGATGGGAAAGAGGCTGATGAAATTACAGCTCGAAATAGTTGATAATGAAACGAAAAAATAGTTCTGATTTTTTCTTTATGTTTGAAATAAATATGCATCTCCCCCCTATCATTTAACAGACTAGCCGTCTCTTTCGCTATAGTTCCATATTAGTACACGATAACACCATAATTTACCCTAAAATGTTGAAGGGGACTGATGGGGTACTATCCCCTTATAAAAATGATCAAAAATAAAATGAGAAAGTGCTTGTTTTTTTCTTTTAGTTTGCGATAAATGTCTTTTTTCCCCTATCATTCAAGAGAATATAGCCGGTCTCGTCTCTTTAATTCCATATTAGTGCGCAATGACACCACATTATATCCAAAGAGCTAGCTGAAAGAGGTTTCCCTCCCAAAATTGCTAAAAATAATATGACATCATAGACAAACTAGCCACTCCCTTCGCTTTAGTTCCAGATTTCTACATAATGCCACCACATTATACCTCAAAAAGTAAAAGGAAGCTATTAGAGTTACAGGCCCTTCCGAAATAATTGAAAATGAAATGGGAAAAAAGTACTTATTTTTAATACTTTCCAACAAAGTTGTAAAGTGTTTATACATTCGGTTTCTCTGTCTCTGTCCGCGCTCTAATTCCCGCAAATATTGTCGGATTGCTATGATTTTTTTGTATACGTTATTGATGTTTACCCTAGCACGAACCCTATTGAAAATGAAGTTCCTACTATGATTAGTTTATTTACAGGGATGGTCAAAAGTTTCCCGATACATTATGGACAATGGGAAAAATTGTTTAAAATGAATTTTAAAGGGGTTACACCCTGTCAAACTTACTCAAATTTATATCAATTCGCAAAGTGCACTAAAATACGCATCCTGTAAAATATACAGTCAAAATAATAGTTATTATTCATTTACAGGGCCACTCAAAAGAAACCCATTACACAATAATAAATTGTGGAATTGTTTGCGACATATTTTAATAACGTTAAAATATTTCAAGTATAAAATTGATATACGCCGCTTTTTCAAAACTAGAATCTTTTACACAAGCTTTGAGAAAATTTGCAAGAGAAATGTACTACAAAATGTATTTTTAAAAAGAATGGTCTGAATAAAACATAAAAATATTCGCCTATAAAGTGAAACTTTCTGATACCCCCGATATATATATGACTTGCAAGGAAAGGGACAGAAAATTTAATCTATACTACATTTTCCTATATACGTTACTTAAACAAATGTTTGCTAGTTAAAAAAAAAAAAAAAAAAAAAAAAAAAAAAAACACAGATTTTAATGACAAGAAGAAATATTTTAAAATAAATATAGATATATTTTTTCTACGCGCATGCTGACAAAGTCTATGATTGCTACAGTAAAATTTACATTTTGATGGTGCAATCATAGATTTTGTTTTTAATTTTTTTTCTTTTTTTCAAGTAAACTACTATTAAAACAGCAATTATTTCTAAATTTAGGATATCCAAACTATGCCGGCTGAGAACCGATGCCTTATTTGCCAATATATAGAAATCGCATCATCTTTTCAAAAATTTTAGAAAATAATAATAATTAAAAGAAAGAAGAAGAAAAGCACATTTCACATTACTGAAATAATTTTGATTGCAAACACTTTAAAACGATAAAATTTTCTATTAAAAAACTGTAAAATACCTTATTTATTTAATGTTGCCAATGTTGAGCTTTTGCCAATTTCAGTTTGGGAAAGCCCGCTAAATTTCGTTATCGGCAAACGATCGTTTATAACTGAAAGTCTAATTCATGTGTCGAAACGTACATAAAGAAATGCATATACATATATAAATGTAAGAAAATAATGTATATGAGCTAAAATGTGTCAAAAAGATTCAAAATGGTAGATAAACACTTTTTTTTTTTTTTTTTTTTTTTTTTTTATCGATACCGTTGAATAAATTGTTATCCTAAATATTATGACAAACCACATTTTTTCGTAGACTAAAATCAGGAAAAAAAAAATCTTCCATGTTCTTATAGTTTTTGAATAATTGTAAATTTTTATTTTATTTTCTGTAAAAAAATGTTATTTCCAGTTTTTAAAAGTTATAGCAGCGAAAGTTGCCTATTCAGTCTTTGCCTTCTTTTGTACACATATTTTATTCTTATCCTATTTCCACATGTTTTTACATGTTATGATCAATGAAGTAAAAATGTATAACCGACTCCAAAAAAAAAAAAAAAAAAAAAAAGCGCTAAAAAGAATTAAATAATTTTATAAAATTCTCTAATGACAAATCGTTATCCAATAACCACACATTGACTATCATGTACCGGTATAAAACGGTTAAATTTAATATATAGAATTTAATATCCACCAAACATAGATTTTCCAGAGAATATTTTTACAAGAGATTAATTTACATATTTTTGATTTAATTTTTGAATATATACATATAAAAAGTAATGAATTTTGAAGTTGGTGCCAAACAATCATAATTGATAATGATTTCTCCAGTTTATTTATGGTACTAGACATAATATATCCACAATTCTTACTATACTTGAGATAGTTTGGCACCAACTTCAAAAAGTAATTCATTACTTTTTATATGTACATATTCAAAAATTAAATCAAAAATATGTAAATTAATCTCTTGTAAAAAATATTCTCTGGAAAATCTATGTTTGGTGGATATTAAATTCTATATATTAAATTTAACCGTTTTATACCGGTACATGATAGTCAATGTGTGGTTATTGGATAACGATTTGTCATTAGAGAATTTTATAAAATTATTTCATTCTTTTTAGCGCTTTTTTTTTTTTTTTTTGGAGTCGGTTATACATTTTTTTGAAAAAGTTAAATTTATTTCCTACTTTTTAGTTATTTATACCGTAATACATAATTATATGTACTGAAAATGGTGGCTCTTTGCAACGCATTACTAATGGTCGCACTTTGCTGAGTTCTGATGTATTCGCTTTTCTAATCACTGTTTGATTGCCAACTTTTCAAATGACACTTACAACATCGGTTAGTACCGTTGTGAAACTTTAGATTTTCTGAATGCGTAACGTATTTGGCACGACGAAAAGCTACCGCATTCATGAAATATTAAAGTCAACATCGAATCGTACGGACATCGGAAGAGGTTATCGAAAAGTGACAATGCCTCAAGAAAAGTGTCCTTACACTTAAGCGCGCGGCAAAGCGCTTCCCTATATGAGTAAACAGCAAAATGACTCCATATATCAATGCATAGTAAAATGCTTTTCTAGTGTAGTCAAAAGTACTCCCTCCTTCAGTCAGAAAAAGCAAAAAGAAAGATTTTAACAAAAATCGCTCTATGATTCAATAGATAAACAACAACAATCTAATTCCTATAAATGAATAAAGACATCGGAAATGAGCGGTGATGATTCGACGAGGAATCCGAAAATCATAACCTGTACTTGGCTGCATCTATAAGAGAGTGACAGTATTCGATGCCCAAATGTTTTCTTCACGGACGCTTTTGTCCCAACTAAACTGTTAAAAATTTTAAACTCACTCCACCGCTTTTATGGAAAACGATTATTTCAGCCTATCATGGAGCATTCCCATGGGTCAAAAGACAAATATTTTATAAAAGCGGGGAAGTGACGATGCAGCAAAAGGACAAAATTTTTTACAGTGTATGTATGAGATATTCCATAAAAGAGATGGAGTGACGATGCAGCAAAAGTTAAATTTTTAACAATGTATCGCAATGCTAGGCATTTTCTATTATAAAATTTGATGATGATTTCCTGGTAGAATTCGATTGTACGCCGAATGATCATTTATTTCTACACAGACATAAATACATAATCCATGTTATTTTACAAATTCGTGGACATTGGACATACAAGGACAAGATAGCACAAGGAAATATTACGACACAAGAATAGTACAACCGGGAGCTACACATAAAGAGTGTATGCAACGGAGCCCAGTGGGATTCGAACCCACAATCTCCTATGCTGTCAAGAGATTAGCAGCGTGGTGTCTTAACCACTCGGCCACAAGGACCCCCTTGATGACTCATTTTTGTCCAGAATCTTTTCAATCAATCGTATACTGTGCTTCATGTGTCGTCATATTCACATCGAGGAATCCTACATGAACAAAATCTCAAATCATTCTGGTGTCTAATCCGGTAACCAAATCTTAATCTAAAGATAATTTTGTTGCACATATCTATGCACTTTATTTTGCATTGATATAGAGATAATTTTTTTCTCCGGCCCAAAATATATACTAAAGGATTTTCATCTTTTCAACAACTTAAGGATGTCGATTGGTATCGATGTCTATTTCCGCTTTAGTGGATGCGAGAACTTGTCCATTTAAATTTTAACATTTAGGAAATTTATAGCATCCAGCAAACTTTAAGGCCGCACACTAGGCACAGAGAAAGACCCGGATGATAATGTGAAGTCTATGGAGGCGTTCTTTTCAAATATCTCGCTCAAATTTTAAACTTTTTACGTGATTTTTTTTGCATAGGATAGCTGAGGATATTCCACAACCGGCCTAGTTTTTACTTTTTCAATTTTGGTTTCAGATTTTTAAAAAAAAATTATTTTAAATTTCAAAACCGGTTTAAACGGTTCTGAAATTGAAACTATCATTATATAAAACATACATAAGCAAAATCAAAGAAGTAAAAACTAGGCCGGTTGTAGATCATCCTCGGCTATCCTATGCAAAAAAAACATGTAAATATATTAAAATTTGAGCGAGATATTTGAAAAGAACACACCCATAGTCTTTACACTAACATCCGGGTCTTTTTCTGAGACTAGTGTAGTGCCTTAAGGTCCACATTGAAATCTACAGACTTCGTAAATGGGCATTAAAAAGCAGACAATCCATCAGTATACGCTAAAATTATTGTGAAAAATTACCTTTGTTTTTAAAGCTATCTGTTTTATGACTAATCAGAGCGATCTAAAAACGTCTATGGAGCGTTTTCATTGGTCAGAAAATAGATAGTCTTTAAAAACAGAGGTAATTTATGAGGTAATACATGAAGTTAAAATCTGCTATCGGCACTGTAAAAAATTTGACCCTTTTGCTGCATCGTTACTCCATCGCTTTTATAGAATTTTTTTGTTTTGACCAATGAGAATGCTCCATAATTGAGCGAAGTAATCGTTTCCTATAAAAGCGATGGAGTGACGATGCAGCAAAAAGGTTCAATTTTTTACAACGCAAGCAGTACTAAAAATTTGTATCCTTTAAATGTGCAACGATGCTACTGAATTCCAAAGTGTCGATCACAGCGACATCTGCGGCATTTTCGTGAGACATTATCTAGTCTTGCAATAATTCTTGCATTTTTAGAATATGTCCTGCAGATGTCGCTTCTATCTTTAAATTTCATTAGCATTGTTGCACATTTAGAGAATAGAACATTTTTGCGCTTTTTTAAGTGTTACAGAAGGCGTGTTCAGCACAACTTACCGGTTACTTATCGACCACTTACCGATTGTAGACAAGTACGAAATGAAAATCAAAGCGAAGTGTGACGTCAGCTGCAATTTAACAAAATAGTTTTCATTGATGCCACAATTTGCTTTCGTACTGCCCTACAATCGGTCGGTAACATTGGTTACTTTTCTAAGTTGCTCTGAACACGCCCTGAAATAGCCGATTTCCACACTATATCCCCTAGATGCTATATTTCAGGTTTCTTGCATAAGAGAACTTGTTCGGAATCCAGGTAGAATTTGCGCTGTTAGCGAAACCAGATTGACGAATCAGAAGCCTGAATTTTAGCACATTTTTCAATGTTTAAGATACATTTTCTTGTTAATAAATCTCATTTCGCAAACAGCGCAAAATTTACGTGAATCCTGGCTCTTTTCCAGTTAGGATTTTGCACTTTGAACACTGTTAAAAATTTGAAATTTTTACTTTATCGTCAATCCATTGCTTTTATAGAAAATGATTACTTCATCGTATTATAGTGAATTCTCATTGGTCAAAATAGAGATATTCCATAAAAGCGGTGGAGTGACGATGCAGCAAAAACTTCAAACTTTTAACAGTGAAAAGATCGTGTGTCTATGTAAGTGTAACATAAAAGCATGCAAAATGAACACTTCTAATTGGTCGATTGCTTCAAAATGAATTTGAAATTTAAAGTTTTTATTTTTAAAAAAGTTCTAATTATCAGATTTTTATGAAATTCGAATGGGACCACATGGGCTTTATACGCTTTCAAACAAAAAAAGAATTATCAAAATCGGTTCATATTTGCAAAAGTTATGCGTGAACAACAAATACATACAGGTCGAAATCATAACCTCCTCTTTGAAGTCGGTTAAAAAGATTAGCGATAAACGCAGTTAACTGCGTTATTCAGCCGCTTTAAAAAAAAATTTTATTACATTTTTCTGTAAGAACTGGTTTTATCAAAATCATCTTAAACGAAATTCGACTCAAATGCCCATTTTGTCAACGTATTTTGAATTATATTCTTACTTTATTTAAAAAAACTGACCAATATGCTCATTATATAGTTCCTAAATAACAAAAAACTGTTAATTAAACTCGTTTGACAGCAAAACTGAATTTAAAAATGAGTCATAAAATAACCAATTTATTATTTTAATACATCCACAATTCTTTCATCAAGATCGCTTTGGGAAGTTTTGTGCGAAGTGCCCACTTTTACAGATTTTTTAAAATATATATTTAGCCTTTATCAAAAATCTGACCAATACGGCACATTACACAGTTCCTAAATAACAAATAACTGTCAATTGAATGCGTTTGAGAGCAAAATTTAATTTAAAAATGAGTCATAAAATAAATAGTTTGTTATTTGAATACAACCTCAATTCTTTTATCATGATCGCTTTGGGAATTTTTTTTGCGAAGTGCTTACTTTGACAACTTTTAAAAAATATATATTCATCCTTTATCAAAAAATTGACGAATACGCACATTATATAATTCTTAAGTAACAAAAAACTGTCAATTGAATGCGTTTCAGAGCAAAATTGGATTTAAAAATGAGTCATAAAATAGCCAATTTGTTATTTGAATACCCACAGTTCATTAATAAAGATCGCTTTAGGAAATTTTGTGCTAAGTGCCCATTTTGGCAGCCTTTTTTGAAATATATTCTGCCTTTATCAAAAAACTGGCCAATCCGTCACATTACATAGTTCCTAAATAAGAGGACCTGTAAATTCGATGGGTTTGAGAACAAAAATGGATTTAAAAATGACTCAGAAAAAACGCAATTTGTTATACTTAATCAATTTTTTCATGAAGATAACTTCGGGAAATCTGTTCAAAATGCCCTTTTTGGCAGCCTTTTTAAAAATATATTCTGCCTTTATCAAAAAACTGGTCAATGCGTCACAGTATATAGTTCCTAAATAAGAGGATCTGTCATTTGGATGCGTTTAAAATCAAAAATGAACTTAAAAATGAGTCAGAATATAAGCAGTTTGGATTTGAGGTTTTTTCTTCAACTCCTATTTTTGTTTAATTTATTTTTGCTTTAAAAATTGATTCTATGAAAAACTTGTTAATATAAAAGCTGTAGGTATTATTGTGAAGATGTAAAATAAATTTAATTAGATTTGATTGCTTAAGAATTGAGTAAGTTATGGATTTTTTTCTTTTTAACCCCCCCCTTTTTAGGTGCGTTCGTAATTATATAATACGTAGCACCTATAGTTGTCGTTCAGTCCGTCCGTCTGTCCGTCCGTCTGTCCGTCCGTCCGTCTGTCCGCATATAACAACGCAAAAACTACCCAACCGAATCGTTTGAAATTTAAAATACATAAATATTAGATATTTTTGTCGAGTCATTTCAAATTTTATGAGAATCGGATGGATAGATCAATTACAGGGACGATCAAAAGTATTCCATTACATTACGGTCAATGGGGAAAAAAGTTTCAAATGCATTTTAATCGTTTGAAATTTAAAATACGCAATTATTACATAATTCTGTCGTGTTATTTCAAATTTTTTGATAATCGTGTGCATAGATCAATTACAGGGGCAATCAAAAGTATTCAATTACATTATGGTCAATGGGGAAAAAGTTTCAAATATATTCTATACGTTTGAAATTTAAAATACATAATTATTACATAATTTTTTCGAGTTATTTCAAATTTTATGAAACTCGGACGAATAGATCAATTACAGGGACAATCAAAAGTATTCCATTACATTACAGTCAATGGGAAAAAATGTTTCAAATGCATTTTAATCGTTTGAAATTTAAAATACGCAATTATTACATAATTCTGTCGAGTTATTTCAAATTTTTTGATTATCGTGTGCATAGATCAATTACAGGGACAATCAAAAGTATTCAATTACATTATGGTCAATGGGGAAAAAGTTTCAAATATATTCTATACCTTTGAAATTTAAAATACATAATTATTGCATAATATTTTCGAGTTATTACAAATTTTATGAAAATCGGATGCATAGATCAATTACAGGGACAATCAAAAGTATTCCATTACATTACGGTCAATGGGGAAAAATGTTTCAAATGCATTTTAATCGTGTTACACTCATGCGAACTTAATAAAATTTATATGCAACTATAAAGTACATATTATAATATACATCTTACATAATTTGTGGTGCAAAGAACATTTGTTATTGATTTACAAGGCCACACAAAAGTATTCCATTACATAATGGTATAGGGAGAACATTGTTTGATGAGCGTTTTAATTGTAGTTCACTATTTACAATGTTATGAGATTGATATATGAACGTAATATTTTTAAAACTTCGTTATCGTCCGAACGCACCTAATTTGCTACGCTTCACGTGCAATTTCCAACTTGTTCTTTTTGTTTTTAGCTCACAGGCTATCATAGCCTGAGAGCTTATGTGCCCGCCCGTTCTGTATGTATGTGCGTATGTGCGTAACGCGATAACTCATGATAAAAATATCGGATCCACTTGAAATTTTGTATATAGGTATATCCAGACAAGGCGCTTCCCTGATTAGTTTTTGGAGTTCATTCGATATGTATAAGAGGGGGAACGGGGGGCTCATGCCCCCCGTTAGTTGATATAAATGGGATTTTCATGCAGAATTAAGTTTTCAAAATTTAGATTAGGATCATTCTGATGAGGCGATTCCGTGACTGTTATTAGGTGTTCATTGAATAAGTATAAATAGGGGGAACAGGGGTTCTAATCCCCCCCCCCCGTTAGTTGATATAAATGGGATTTTCATGCAGAATTAAGTTTTCGTTCAAAATTTAGATTAGGATCATTCTGATGAGGCGATTCCGTGACTGTTATTAGGTGTTCATTGAATAAGTATAAATAGGGGGAACAGGGGTTCTAATCCCCCCCCCCGTTAGTTGATATAAATGGGATTTTCATGCAGAATTAAGTTTTGGTTCAAAATTTAGATTAGGATCATTCTGATGAGGCGATTCCGTGACTGTTATTAGGTGTTCATTAAATAAGTATAAATATGGGGAACAGGGGTTCTAATGCCCCCCCCCCCGTTAGTTGATATAAATGGGATTTTCATGCAGAATTAAGTTTTCGTTCAAAATTTAGATTAGGATCATTCTGATGAGGCGATTCCGTGACTGTTATTAGGTGTTCATTGAATAAGTATAAATAGGGGGAACAGGGGTTCTAATAACCCCCCCCCCCCGTTAGTTGATATAAATGGGATTTTCATGCAGAATTAAGTTTTCGTTCAAAATTTAGATTAGGATCATTCTGATGAGGCGATTCCGTGACTGCTATTAAGTGTTCATTGAATAAGTATAAATAGGGGCAACAGGGGTTCTAATGCCCCCCCCCCTCTTAATGCCCTCTTAATTTATATAAATAGGTTTATCAAGCAGAATTTTCAGATTTCGTTCAAATCTCTGAATAGTTTTGGAAGTTTAATGGTTAAGTATAAAAGAAGGGGATAACTCCTTTTAAATTATATAAATGCTAAATGGGTTTTTATTAAGAATTATCTAATTTGCTCTGAATTTTGGATATAGATTTTTTATATGATAAAGCATGTCTTTGATAGTATAGGAGATTCAATGATTAAGTATAAAAAAAAGAGGAAAGGGGAGAGCTGTTTCCCCTTCTTAATTTTTTTTTCGAACGGAATTAACCCTTGAAAATATAAGGCTTTAATGTACAATTAGTATTTGTAGCCTGTGAGCTCAATGCCATCAGTTTAACTGGGCAGTATTCTTTATTTAGCTCACAGGCTATCATAGCCTGAGAGCTTATGTGCCCGTCCGTTCTGTATGTACGTTCGTGCGTAACGCCATAACTCATGATAAAAATATCGGATCCACTTGAAATTTTGTATATAAGTATATCCTCATAAGGCGCTTCCCTGATTAGTTTTTGGAGTTCATTCGATATGTATAAGAGGGGGAACGGGGGGCTCATGCCCCTTCCCTTAATTGATATAAACGGGATTTTCATGCAGAATTAACAGTTTTCGTTCAAAATTTAGATATAAGATCATTCTGATGGGGCGATACCGTGGCTGTTATTAGGTGTTCATTGAATAAGTATAAACAGGGGGAAGGGAGAGTTCATGCCCCTCCCCATAATTGATATAAACGGAATTTTCATGCAGAATTAACAGTTTTCGTTCAAAATTTAGATATAGGATCATTCTGATGAGGTGATTCCGTGACTGTTATTAGATGTTCATTGAATAAGTATAAACAGGGGAACGGGGGTTCTAATGACCCTCCCCTTAATTTTTATAAATGGGTTTTTCAAGCAGAATTGTCAGATTTTGTTCAAATCTCTGAATAGTTTTGGAAGTTTAATGATTAAGTATAAAAGAGGGGGATAACTCCTCTTAAATTATATAACTGCTAAATGAGTTTTTATTAAGAATTATCCGATTTGCTCTGAATTTTGGATGTAGATTTTTTATATGATAAAACATGTCCTTGATAGTTTAGGAGGTTCAATGATTAAGTATAAAAAGGGGGAAAGGGGAGAGCTGTTTCTCCTTCTTAATTTTTTTTTTTTTCGAACGGAATTAACCCTTGAAAATGTAAGACTGTAATGTACAATTAGTATGCGTAGCCTGTGAGCTCAATGCCATCAGTTTAACTGGGCAATATTCTTTTTTATTAATTTTTTTCATCGGTAAAAGTTGGTCCTATCAAAAACTTGTAAATACAAAAGTTTTAGATAATATTAAGTACATTTATATAAAATTTAGTTGGATTTGATATCTTGAGAATTGACGAAGTTATGAATTTTTTTCTCCCAAAAACCATGTTTTTTTCGTTCCTTGAGCCCATTTTTAACTTTATCAAAAATCTGTCATGCATAAACTTTTTGCCCATTTCTTAGAAGTAAAATAAACTTTAAACTGATTCGATATCTATTTTAATTAAGAAGTTATCGCGTTTTTTCGGTTTTCACAAAAACCCTCTTTATTTCCACCCCCTTGGTCCGATTTTGCCCATTAACGACCGAGATTTTAAGCTCCTTGATTTTATGTAAAAGTTTGAAGAAGATCTGAGCATAATTATGGAAGTTATCGTGTCTAGAAGAAAGTGATATACACCGATAGATAGATAGATAGATAGATTGATAGATAGATAGATATATAAACTTTTTTACTGATGGTAGTTTTGGGGTCTAGGAGTCATGATTCGTGTAGATCCGCAAAAATTTTTCAGAAATTTCAACATGGGAGAGAATGCAATAGGTAGTATTTCATATGAAATCTACCTAAAAATGTACTTTTAAATGCAATTTGTGTGAAATCTGTATCTCAATATTTTTGAGATTATTATTTTTTTGAATAGTTTTTAACATTTTTTAGTTATCGGGGCTACAGAGAAGTATTAAAAAAATGTAGACATCACAAAGATTCAGGTATGTCTAAGATATCTCTATTTTTGACCGAGAACAACAACCCAAATGGTTAAAAAAAATTGTAACAAATCCGCAAGCCATTTCAAACCATTCCAAAACTTGCATACGGACAAAGTGACCAGCTGCAATGAAGATGAACTCCATATACAGCATGATAAGTAATGTACGCACGAAATTACCTTTCAGAAGAAAGTACACTATCTACCAAAAAGTATTTGTACACTTTCAGTTTTTGACATTTTGTCAAATATTTAAAAATATACTGGTCGGATTCTTCTGGAACTTCAGAAATATAAAGATTATGTTTCACTTTATATTTATTTACATTCATTTGTTAAGCGGGTAATTAGGGGGCCGGCAAAAAAACAAAGAATAATAGAAATATTTGGGATCGCCCTGTACATGAAACGACTTATCGCTTTAGAATACAAATATATGAATACAGTAGAATACACTGTTAAAAAAATTCTGAAATTCACGAACATTTTTTTCCTGAATTTCACAGAAAAGTTCCCTTTTAACAACTAAAGGGTATTTTCCGTTACAAATCACAAAGTTCCATCATATTTCCTGAAAAAAAAAAACGAAATGGATGGAAATAAAAACAAAAAACGGAGACACGCCGTTGTGTGGGGAGCTCCAGGGCCGAGTGGTGAAATTACCACGCGGCTAATCGCCTGCGAGCGCAGATTGTGGGTTCGAGTCCCATCGGCGCCATGGAATAATGAAACATAAAAATTCCTTTTAAATTACATTTTTCTGTTTATTTTTCTCTTTTTTTCTTATTAAAAATCGTTTAATTTATTAACCGAAAAATAAAGAAATAAATAGTGTACGACAATTCCCCCCCCCCCCAAAAAAAAAAGTCTATATATGTATATATATATTGTAAAAAAATTGTTAATAAAAAAATTTTTATTAAAAAAAAAACAGTGGTTTCAAACAGTGATTTTTTTTTTATTTAAACTATTTAAAAAATTAAAAATGATTTAAAAAAATAATAAGTATTATGCATCAGTCTAAAATAATCCGTTTACAAACATTCTAAGGAATATATTTGAAAGGAAATCTTTAAAAAGCACAACAGATTTTCCCACTAACTCATAAAAGACATACTTTGTACCGTTTAGCATCAGCAACTTTGGCTCAGTTCGTAAGAATTTGTTTCGCAATCTGAAGGTCCTGAGGACGGCGTGAACTAAATTATCCAAAATAACAATTAAGTAAAATAACATAGCAGCTTAAAATCCCTCGGTGATTTAGAATTCTTTGAAGATTAATCGGTAAATCATTTTTAAAAATTATATTAAATTATTACTATTATAAATCAAACTTTGTAACGGAAAGTTACTGATTCTTACACCGGAGTTTTCCCTTCTTGTATTTCCCACAACGGAAAATCTACTAACGGAACGGTAAAACTTCGGCTACATTGCTGCCGGTAGTTTCACCTGGAATTCACAGATTTATTTTTAACAGTGTATGTACACTAATTTTTGTGAGAATAGCATGTATATTTATGGCGATAGAGCGATTTTTTTGAAAAATTCAAAAAATTCTGGTATGTTTTTTGTTTATATCATGCTGGGTTTTTGACCAAATTTAACGCAAATTTCAGAAAAATTGGCAAAATGCAGTAGAAAAAATGTAGCGCAATTGGAATATAAATATATTAAATATTTTATGAAATATGAGTAGTTGTATAAAATAATTTTTATCTGCGCATGCGCGAACTAGAAAAACATTTTTTTTACATCATTTAATAGTCAATTCTATGGAGTGACTTACAAAAAAATCCAATCAAATATCGTGAAAATTCAAAAAGATATAATTATTTTAGTGAGATGTTTTTACTCTGCTCTCTAAAAACGGCTGAATCTTAAGGGATTCTCCACAAATTGACATTTTTTAATAACTGACTTAAAAAAAAAACTAGTATTGAATTAATACAATATCTAATACAATATTGCTGCTAATAAATACTTGACAATTGTGATAGAAAAGAAAAAGAGCTTTATTCGCATTCAGGGCCAAAACTAAGAGAGGGGGGGGGGGAGAAGAGCATGTGCTCCGGGCGCTAGGATGAAAGTGTTCCAAATGTATCTTTCGTTTGGCGATTTTTTTCATGGCTATGTTTAGCATAATATTGTTAAAATTATTATATCTGGGCTATGCTAAAGCATAAAAAAATCTAATGATGATGGCTTAAGGTGCCTGCCCCTACCCGCGAAGATGCTCACGAGCTAATGCTATTCCTATGGGGATGCATTTTTCTAACTCTTTTGCATTTGGACATTTTTAAATAATATGTTTTGCATTGGATAGCGGAAGTCCTTTTCAAGATCGCTCCGTGATTACTTTTTCAATTTTGGCGTAGATATTTTTATAATATTTCTTTCACTTCCAAAAGGGGTTCTGAAAGTGAAACTAACTTTATAAAAAATATCTATGACTCAAATCGAAAAAGTAGTCAAGGAGCGATTTTGAGAGGGACTTCCGCTATCCAATGCAAAAAAAAAAAAAAAAAAAAAAAAAATTGAAAATTTCAAAATGCGAAAGAGTTATTAGAAAAATGCCTCTCCACAGGAATAGCATTAGCTCAGCAGTGTCTTCGCGGGCAGGGACAAGGGCCTTAAAGATCCTGTTGAAAGTAGAATTTTTTTGATTCGGTTTAAAGTATCAAATTGGAGTATTTTAATAAAGCAGAATACGTTATTTTATATTACATATTTTAAGTTTTAAAATAAGTCGGCTATTAATAAATTGGAGAAATTTTCTTTGTAAATATGCTTTGCGAAGGAGGGGGAAAGGAGTACCTTCAAAATCCACGTTTGCCTCGGGAAAAAAAGACTGGTTTTGGCCTGTTTACATTTAATAATTTGTAGATCCTCCTCGAGAGGCAATTACAGCTGCGACTCTCCTGGGCATGCTCTCAACTAGTCCTTGTATTACATTTAATGGTATTTTATTCCACTCTGTTTGCACAAGGCAGGTAAGCTCTTTTACTGATTTTGGGCGTGTGTCACCCGCCTTAATTCGACGATCCAACTCGTCCCAGAGGTTCTCTATTGGGTTCAGGTCTGGGCTCTGGGCAGGCCACTCGAGTCGATGCACTCCATTATCAGCATACCAATCCATGCTGGACCTCGCTACATGGCAGCTTGCGTTGTCATCCTGGAAATAACATGGGTCCAATCCATAGTATTGACACAACGTAGGAAGTACACTGTTGTCCAGTATATTACAGTAGGCATCGGCATTGAGCTTACCATGAATTGGGACCAAGGGTCCTAGTCCGAACCAGGAAAAACAACCCCAGAACATAATTCCCCCTCCGCCAAATTTAACTGTGGGCACAATACATTCTGGTAGGAGGCGTTCTCCAGGCAGACGCCAGACCCAGACCCTACCATCAGAACGGTAGAGGGTGAACCTTGATTCATCACTCCAGAGAACCTGTTTCCATTGCTGTACAGTCCATTGCTGGCGTGTTTTGCACCAACTTAACCGAGCTGCGCGGTTGGACTTGGTGATTAAAGGCTTATGGGCGGCAGCACGGCCATAAAAATTAAGCAGATGACCTTCCTTACGGATGGTATTCATGGAAACAACACATCCTGAAGCTTGTTGAAATTCTTGGCGTATGTGTAACATTGGTTGGTTGCGGTTCTTCCGAATTTCTCTAGACAGAACCCGTCGGTCTCTATCTCCCAGTTTCGTCGGTCTGCCTACTCTGGCCACATTCTGACAATCACCATTCAGCTTCCATTTTCTAATCACATAAGCCACAGTCGTTTTGAGGTAATTAAGCTCGCTAGATATGTCGATTAAAGATCGGCCATTTCGGTGGTACCCGATGATCACACCTTTCTCAAAATCAGACAGCTCTGTTCTTCTTGGCATCATGCATGCGATTGATGTCAATGTTGTTTTCGACACCACATTTAACAGTGGAGAACTTGACGTATTTCAGAATCGCAGATATCGGCATTTGCATAAGAGCCATTATCAATTATGTATCAATGGGTAGATTTGACACAAATGCTTCGATTTTTTATAATTATTTTTATCCTGAAATAGGTTCGTTCTGGTAATTATCTAAGAAAAAAAGTAAATCACCAGTAAAAAACGTAAATGGAGATTTGGCAATTTGCGTAAAATCTGACGTCATTCAACTGCCTTCAGAGACTAATTGAAAATCAGTTCACTCCTATCCACAATAACTTTCTGAATTTCCACGAAATTCGATCGGATTTTTTTATGGGTAGCTCCATAGAGTTGAATATTAAATTATGTAAAATGATAAATTTTATCGTTCACGCATACGCTGATTAAAAAATATTTCATACAAATACTCATATTTTAGAAAACTTTTAATATATTTATATTTCAACAGCACCTTATTCTTTCTACTACATTTTGCGAATTTTTCTGAATGTGGCTTTATATTTGGTTGAAAAAATTGCATGACATAGAACATTTTAGAAAATATTTAATATATTTATACTTCAATGAATTTTGGTGAACTCCCCCCCCCCTCCCTTTTCTTCTTTGCAAAGCATCTGCAAAAGTTTTTGCAAAGAAAAATTTTCTAATTTATTAATAGCCGACTTATTTTAAAACTTAAAATATGTAATATTGATTAAAGTAGTCTGCTTTGTTTAAAAAAAATGATACCTTAAAATCGTGAAACCGAATCAAAACGAAAAAAAAAAATCTGCTTTATGCGGGATCTTTATGCCATCATCATTAGATTCTTCTATGCTTTGGTATAGGAGAAATGCTTTGAATGGGACGATTTTGACAATATCATGCTAAACATAGACATGGAAAAAATCGCCAAACAAAATGTACATTTGGGACACTTTCATCCTAGCGCCCGGGGCACATGCCCTTTTCCCCCAACCCTCTCTTAGTTTTGGCCCTGAATGTGAATAAAGCTCTTTTTCTTTTCTATCACAATTGTCAAGTACTTATTAGCAGCAATATTGTATTAGATATTATATTAATTCTATACTAGTTTTTTTTAGTCAGTTATTAAAAAATGTCAATTTGTGGAGAATCCCTTATGATTCAGCCGTTTTTAGAGAGCAGAATAAAAACATCTCACTAAAATAATGATATCTTTTTGAATTTTCACGATATTTGATTGGATTTTTTTTATAAGTCACTCCATAGAATTGACTATTAAATGATGTAAAAAAAATGTTTTTCTAGTTCGCGCATGCGCAGATACAAATTATTTTATACAACTACTCATATTTCATAAAATATTTAATATATTTATATTCCAATTGCGCTACATTTTTTCTACTGCATTTTGCCAATTTTTCTGAAATTTGCGTTAAATTTGGTCAAAAACCCAGCATGATATAAACGAAAAACATACCAGAATTTTTTGAATTTTTAAAAAAAATCGCTCTATCGCCATAAATATACATGCTATTCTCACAAAAATTAGTGTACATATTCTACTGTATTCATATATTTGCATTCTAAAGCGATAAGTCGTTTCATGTACAGGGCGATCTCAAATATTTCTATTATTCTTTGTTTTTTTGCCGGCCTCCTAATTACCCGCTTAACAAATGAATGTAAATAAATATAAAGTGAAACATAATCTTTATATTTCTGAAGTTCCAGAAGAATCCGACCAGTATATTTTTAAATATTTGACAAAATGTCAAAAACTGAAAGTGTACAAGTACTTTTTGGTAGATAGTGTATATACAAACGCGGAGTCGTTAGCCCTAGTAGATTCACTTTGACCACCGTCGTTTAACACTAGAAAGCCGGGAAGGTGTCATTTCGACACCGATCACTGGACTAACTGTCCATTCGAACCAGAAAAATCTTCAAAAAATATGTCATATGTCAGTTGCAATGAAATGAACTATACAAATAAAGTAAATATTTTCAAATTATTTTTCTGGTTTTAAATGTATTTTATAAATGTTGCGCAAAATTTCCCGGCGTTCTAGTGTTAACCTTTTCTGACTCTGAGATATTCTGTTTCTAAAATTATGAAACGATTCACTGAACCAAAATTTACAAACTAATTTATTAGAAAATAAATACATGCTTATTTTCATGTGCTTTATAAAAATTAAAGTATTATTAAAGTTAAAGTTTTTTTTGTGTGGCTGGTGAACTTATTGTAAGCTCCAGCAGCAATATGTGTATCAATATTGTAAAAATATTGTTAGATTCGTTGGTGTTGCCAAAGTGGTAAAACTTAAATTTTAAATCTTGAATTTTCCGCCAATATGTATGCGCATGTCCATTAGAGCATGTAAATTTGCATGCCCGGTCACGGCTTGATAGCTAGAAAAATATTCGGCCCGGCCTGACCAATATAATTTCTAAAATTTCCGCTCAAACCCGGCCCAGGTCAAACAAATGCTAAAATTTCGGCCCGCGCCCGGCCCGAATGAATTTTCACAAAACATTGATTCTTAAGGAGGAAGAGTTTTGACCCCCCCCCCCAAAAAAAAAAAAATCTTAGTCTTTATATATATTCATATATACATATACATATATATATATATATATGTATGTATGTATATATATATAATCTTCATTTACATAGAAGTGCCACAGGCTGCAATAACTATGTTTTTAATGAAGCTCTGTTTATTGCATGTCTATGTTTCGAATATCATATAATATTAATACATATTCTCTGTAATAGAGACATGAAAATCTAAAAAAGGTACATAGTAAAATCTTTTAAAATGGAATTGCACAGTATTAAAAAAAATCGTAAACACAAGTTTTTTTCATAACATTTGTAAATGTATTACGTATTTCTCACATATTGCTGCACTCATTTTGCATGGATGACATCTTTATCCGTTTAAATCAAGAATCCGTGATAGGCATGTTCTTTTTCATATGTTTAACTATATTTTAAATTAGTTATTTTTTAAAAAGCCTAGAAATCTACGATTTTTTTTTTAAAGAATGAGTTTAATGTTTAATTGTAAAAGAATAGCGATTTAAAAATATAATTATTTTTTATATAACTAGGGGGGCTCAGTTCTCCTGCTCGCCACGCGCGCGAACCCCCCGGCGTAATCGCTTCGCGATTCCAAGTTGTAAGCTACCCCTGCTTGCTGCGCTCGGCAATACCCCATGGTATGAATAAGCAATTGCAGACCTTTCAAATGATGTGTCACACGACTGGTGTTGTAAAGAAATTAAAAATGTGCCCCCCCCTGGGAAGGCAGAGTGGGGGATGACACACAAGACATCCATAATATTAATAAGAAGTTGCAGGCATTTCAAGTGATGTGTCACACGACTAATGTTGTAAAGAAATTAAAAATGTCCCCCCCTGGGGTCGGATTGGGAAGGTTACACACAAGACATCCATAATATGAATAAGCTTAAGCAGTTGCAGACCTTTCAAATGATGTGTCACACGACTAATGTTGTAAAGAAATTAAAAATGTGCCCCCCTGGGGGGCAGATTGGGGGGTGACACACTAGACATCCATAATATGAATAAGCAGTTGCAGACCTCTCAAATGATGTGTCACACGGCTGGTGTTGTAAAGAAATTAAAAATATGCCCCTCCTGGGAGGCAGAGTGGGGGGTGACACACAAGACATCCATAATATGAATAAGCAGTTGCAGACCTTTCGAATGATGTGTCACACGACTGGTGTTGTAAAGAAATTAAAAATGTGATCCCCCTAGGGGGCAGAGGGGGGGTGACACACAAGCCATCCATAATATGAATAAGCAGTTGCAGACTTTTCAAATGATGTGTCACACGACTGGTGTAGTAAAGAAATTAAAAATGTGCCCCCCCCCCTGGGGGCAGAGCGGAGGGTGACACACAAGACATCCATAATATGAATAAGCAGTTGCAGACCTTTCGAATGATGTGTCACACAAGACATCCATAATATGAATAAGCAGTTGCAGACCTTTCGAATGATGTGTCACACGACTGGTGTTGTAAAGAAATTAAAAATGTGATCCCCCTAGGGGGCAGAGGGGGGGGGGTGACACACAAGCCATCCATAATATGAATAAGCAGTTGCAGACTTTTCAAATGATGTGTCACACGGCTGGTGTTGTAAAGAAATTAAAAATGTGATCCCCCTGGGGGGGAGAGGGGTGGTGACACGCAAGACATCCATAGTATGAATAAGCAGTTGCAGACCTTTCAAATGATGTGTCACACGACTGGTGTTGTAAAGAAATTAAAAATGTGCCCCCTGGGGTGCAGAGCGGAGGGGGACACACAGGACATCCATAATAGGAAAAGGCAGTTTCAAACCTTTCTAAAAATATGCAACACGAGTGCTGTGGATAAAAATTTTAAAAGTTCCCCTTTGGGGGGGGGGGGGTCAAAGTGGGGTGCGGCGCCCCAAACATGAATAATTGGAATAAGCAGTTACATTTCTTTTAAACTATAGGAAGGCTCCGCCCCCCTGCTCGCTACGCTTGCCAAACCTCCGCGTAATCGCTTCGCTATTCCAAGTTGTAGGCTACGCCTGCTTGCTGCGCTCGCCATTACCCCATGGCTTCCCGATTTAGAGGTGGGCAATATATCAGTTACTTCTATATAATATAGTATATTCAATATACATTTGTATATTGTATATTTTACAACAATTTGAAAAGTATTTGTATATTGTATATTTTACAAAACTTAATATACAATATACTTTGTTACCCATAAGCAATAATTTTAATTTTTGCGTTCTAAAGAATTACATTAAAAATCAAAAGATATAAGCTATAAAATGTCTCGGATACTATATGTTTATAAATAGTAGAATAAGGGGAAACAGGACACACACCTTTATGCAATTGAATGTACTACCATTATTATTAATTTTTTAAAAGTATTCTAAAAGTATATCGAATATACATTTTGGAAAAAGAGTATATTGTGTAATATATATCTTTCGAAATTCCTAAAATGTCTGTATATTGTATATTTTGGGCAAAAATGGGCGAGTATTTGTATATTGTATATAATGTACTTTTTTCATGTATACTGCCCATCTCTGCTTTTGTTCTTTCCTTGTATATTTTATTCTTCCATGCTTATTAAGGTCATGTAAGAATAAATATCCGGTAAGAATATAAAAATCAGATTATGTGACACTAATGTAGGCGAAATTTTGGGATTCATAGGCACCTAATGTTAGGATATAAATGGTCGGCTCGCCTAATATTAAAAAAAAAAAAAAAAAAAAAAAAAAAAAAAAAAGTTTTTAGCTTCACAGAGTCACATTAGGATGCTTGCAAGGAATTCTGATATTCATAGACACTTATTTTACCTAACGTTCTTGATGAAAAGTACCAACAAAAAGGTCTTGTACTACTTCCTGATAATTTATTCTTTCATATTTTTGACTAAATATGCTGTGCAATAGGACGTCCGGCCATTTTAACCTTTGGACGTGGCTTTTACTTTCAGTATCTATGTAGAAATATCATTGGAAAATTTCAATTAATGTTGTACTTAAAGTATGTAACTAAAGCAGAAATAATTTGGAAATTCGAATTTCACTCACATTTATACTAAAATCTTATATATAATATAAAATGTTTTCCTTTTAATAGTAAATTTGAAATCTAAAAATAATTGGCAAAAAAATAATTGCTAGACGAATCCATCAAAGAATTTTAATTTTAATTAAGTTTTCAGAAATAAAAAATGGCAATATTTCTTGAAAAAATTTGAGTTATTATACTTAGCGATTTATTGTTTGATTACAGATAGTAAAAAAAGTATAAAAAAAATCTATTGAAATTGCGAAATTGTAACCCTATTTTTGTTAAAATAAGTTAGTTTTAAAACTTTTTGTTAATTTAAAATATTGGTTTTGCTGTGATTTTAATTAACTATTTTTCGTAGAAATTAGAAAAATTAGTAAAAATTTCGTAGAAAGTTTAAGGTACAAAAAATTAGAAAAATGTTTCTCAATTATGATTCTTGCTTTTAAATTTTAAAATTTAAAATAATTAAAAAGATAATGGCTGAAATATAAACGTAGTCATCCATTGTGGTTTCAACAATGAAAGTAAGACAAATAAAGCTACCATCGCTAAACTTGGCGAAAAAATCGTAAAAATCTGGAAAATATCGAGTAACTACAAAACTAATGGGAATAAAAGAAAAAAAATTTCGGCAATAGCTAGCATTTCGTATGATAAATCAGTGTACCAACTTTCGTCACGCTAGGCCAAAAGGTTTGGAAGTTTTTTGGCGAACATCTCCACAAACAAGCTGTTTTATATACATAGATGAAATGATTATTCTATTCTTTGAACCAAATAAAATTTACAAAGGGTAAGGGATGGCTGTTTGCTGGATTCCTTAATCTTAAACATTCCATACTGACAAATTTTATTAAATATATATATATATATATATATATATAATTTTTCGTGTTTTTTTTTTTTTCAAATGCTTTCTTTTATTCCTGATCTTCTCATTTTACTTAATGCCGATAAACTTATATTTTCTGTTCTCGAATTTTGTAATGATTCAAGAGCACTTAATAGCATTTTCTACTTTCTAAAACCGGATTGTATGCACTCCCCCTTTTTTTTCCAAATAAAAGATTAAACAAACCAACAAATAAATAAAAACTCTTTGTAAGTGTGCGGCCGGTACTGTCTTTCATCTGAAAAGGGTAGAAGTAGATGTGATTTTTTTCACATGCTACTTGGTGGGTATCAGGCTAATGGTTTCTTGACCAGTAGGAGGTCAATTGAAGATTGGATGTGATGATGGCTAAACGCGTTATCACTAGTGCATCAACAGAGAATTTTCCTCTACCCCCTCCTCCCCCAGGTTAGACATTCAAACTGCTTTCTTTTCATCAATTGTACATATAAACAAGAAAGTAAAAGTCTTTTCCTTGGACGAAAGCAATTCTTTACAAAACCGGCTTTTTGACTCTACAAAGGAAACACCATGATCTGTGAAATTAATTCTTGAAAATAATTTTTTGGAGGTGTTATCTTTCACTTTCTTTTTACCCAAATTATACACTTTTCTTAGTTTGTTGGTTTTAATTCACTAAGTTATTAATAGCAATATTTTTTGCATACTTTCTTTAGTATTCTACAGCATCTTTTCTGGTGGACATTTATATTAGTGCAGAGGGGGTAGAGTTGCCCGGGCACACAGGGTTTCCCTCTACCGGATACGCCTGCAGTCTGTATTTATGGCCGTCAGCGTTTTATCTCACCTTAAAGGAATAGTATTATAACCACATTTAGATATGATGCTGATGGGGACCATAACATTCCTTGTCAAAAGATGGTGTCTGTGGCATTCATAGCCTTTTTTTTTTTTTTTTTTTTTTTTTTTTATTTTTTACAGAATCTTGCAAAAGAATTCTTAAACATTGCGGTCTATAGGCGCAATAAATTCAAAAGGAATTTTAACAATGTTATAGTATTTAAAACACAACAATTAGATACATATCTTTTATATACATCGTAAAAAGCTTAAAAGAATGATGTTTGCGACATTAAGTCTTTTTATTTTACAGGGTGTGAAAAAAACCAGAGATACATTGTCGTTTATAGTCGATGATGCACAGAAAGACATTTTAATTTAACTATATAATTTTTTTACTCGTACGTGAAACTTTTGTCTGCTTTTAATAAGCTATTTAATATGGGTGTTGCAAACGATGTACGCAAACATTCGTGTATACTACATACACAGTTGCTCAAAATAATTTGAAAACGTGACTCTTTATGTGTGCCTTAGCAGAATCACGGAAAAAAGCGTCCCGGAAAAAAGCGTCCCGGAAAAAAGCGTCCCGGAAAAAAGCGTCCCCGGAAAAGAGCGTCCCCGGAAAAAAGTGTCCCTTTTTACAAATCACATATTTAAATGAGTCTGATAATAGTACACATGGTTAATCTTAGAATATAAACACTAGATTGAGACGGTTTTATGAAATTTAAGTCTTTGCTCTATCGGGACTTAGATGGGCGGGGGGCTTTAAAAGTATCTCAAAACCTGTCATTGCTTTAATGAAAAAAAATTTTAAGGTACGAAGAACTAGATAATCAACTTTAGGTCCTTAAATGATTTTTTTTTAAATTCAGTCTCCCTTGTTCTCCTGTGGAGTGGGACGGGGGGAATGGAGAGGGTATCTACAAACTTTTGAATATATCTCTTATATTTATTTTTTTAATATTATTTATAATTTGATTATTTTTAACATAAAATTACATATTAATATTTTATTACATTTTATATTACATTTATATATTTATATTTATATAATATATAACATAATATATAATAATAAATATATTAATATAGTATAATAATAATAATACAGAATAAAAAATTTATAATAAATAAGTAATAAATTAATAATACATAAATATAAATTAAATATAAAATTTAAAAAAAAATTTAATTAAATATTAAAAATTATACTTATTAACAAAAGTTTATTTAAAAATGATAATATTTTATTAACTTATAGTAAATCAATAAAAATAAATGTATTAATAAATAAAATTAAATATTAAAAATCTAGTTTCATCAACAAGAATTAATTTTAAAAATGATAATATTTTATTAACTTATAGGACATAATAAAAATAAATGTATAAATATATAAAATTAAATATTAAAAAATCTACACATGAACCAGAATTTATTTAAAAAATGATATTTTATCACCCGTCATTACTGATACTATTGTCATAATACCTCCAGCAATCTCGCTACGTATCCCCAAGGGTACGCGTATTAAAGGTTGGGAACCGCTGTCCTACGAGAATGATATAAATGAGACATTTGTTGCCACTTTAGTTTTTATCATTTATTTATCCACAAGTTCAATATTTATCAATTCCTTGTCACTTTTTTCTGATCACTTTTTGCGCTCTTGTTTTTCCAGTCACTTTTTTCCCTAAATTCTAAAAAACATTCCGAAAAAATGTTATCGTCTAAAGCAGTCATAGATTTGGAGTTTGTAGGCTCACCCCCCCGCCCCCACAGAAGAACAAGGGTGGCTGAATGAAAAATATATATATGAGTTGATATTACTATGAGTTAATAAAATATTATCATTTTTAAATAAATTTTTGTTAATGAGTATAATATTTAATATTTAATAATATTTATTTGTACATTTTTTTTAATTTTTTTTATTTAATTTTATATTTAATTTATAATTATGTATTATTTATTTATTATAAATTATCTATTAATTATTATTATTATTATTATTATTATTAATTTATTAATTATATTATTAATTATTTACAATTAATATATTATATTAATATATTAATAATTAATATGTATTATATAAGTATAGATATATAATATAAAATGTAATAAAATATTAATATGTAATTTGATAATAAAAATAAAAATAATAATCATATAATATATAAATTAATTATGTATAATTTAAATTATAAATAATATAAAAAAAATAATGTAAGAGTTTGAGTAAATTCAGAGTTTGTAGACAATCGCCCTCTCCCCCTCCCCCCCCCCCCCCCCCAACCACCACCACAGAAGAACAAGGGAGACTGAATTTAAAAAAATCATTTAAGTACCTAGTGTTTATAATCTTATTTTTCGTATCCTACATTTTTTATTTTATTGAGGCAATAACAGGTTTTGAGATAACTTTTAAAGCCCCCCCCCCCCCCCCCACCTTCGCCCATCTCAGTCCCGAGAGAGCAAGGATGCTCAAATTTCATAAAACTGTCTCACTCTAGTGTTTATATTCTAAGATTAACCATGTGTACTATTATCAGACTTATTTAAATATGTGATTTGTAAAAAGGGACGCGATTTTCCGGTGCGCTTTTTTCCAGGGACGCTTTTTTCCGGGGACGCTTTTTTCCGGGGCGCTTTTTTCCGTGCGCTTTTTTTAATTTAATTAGAGAATTATCATCATTTATAATGTTAATAGCGATATACAGAGATGCATAAAAGTATTTAAATATAATGGTACATATAAGTCTTAATTTTTGAAAATTATTTTATATACTTCAGGGTATCGTTTTTCTTTCTTTCTTTCTTTTCTCATTACAAATAAAACTTTTGATTTTTATGTTAAGAAGCAAACAAGATTGTTAATATAGTGAAATTTTTCTGTATTGGACATCTACGGTTCCAAAAAAAAAGATATCCAAGTTAGAGAAGTATCCAACTTATAGAGGTTAGACATAATGTTAAATATCCCAATAATCCGTTCTCAGAAAAGTGTCCAACTTGGGAAGTTTTCTTTCTAAAATTTCTTTAGTTATTTGCAATTACTATGTAAAGGGAAGAAATTAAAAAAAAAAAAATTTTTTTAAATGTTTCATATTACAATAATGGGTAATGTTTGTATAAACTTCCGTGACTTAAGTACTTATTACTATTTATAATTTTAATTTTAGTAATTTATTTGTTAAATTAAACTTTCTTTAATTATTAAATCAATTATAAAATCCCTTACTTTAAATAAATGTGCTTTTCTAACGTCCATAACAATAATTAGAGCCCTTTACCTCACAATGCTCCTTTCCTTATAGAATATATATTTATAAAAACAATAATTAAATAAGAAAAATAAATCTTGCTATGACGCATGGATTATAAAACACTTTCCAACGACTCAGAAAAGTAGTTTCCCATATGGCCCTTATATTTGTGAGTCCCTGTATTTCGCTATAAATGTTATCCATTCTAAAATTTAGATCTGAGTTATATCGCTATTTATCGTTAGCGTTACACAAATATAGTGATGGTGTGATATATCGAGATATTACGATAGTCACAATACAACTATGTACGGCAATATATCGTTAAATAATAGTTATTTAATATCGCTATCCAAATATTAAAAAATAATACTTAACAAAAAATTCTGACATTTGCTTATTTTGACATTGCTTATTTTGACATTTATACTGTTTTAAAGTGACGCACAAAATAATATGTACGACCCTGTAAAAATAGTCAGAAACGTTCATTTTTCATAGAGGATTTTTTTCTTGAGTCTATAAACAACATATATCATTTCATTAGTTTTTAAAATATTGAAACTGTTATAAAACAGGTTTAAAAACAATGCATGACACAGGCTCATTGGAATAATGAGAAAAAATTACATTCACAAAACATTTAATTAACACAGATAAATGCATAATTGCTGGATTGATTCGAGAAGAGATATGACGTCACATACGTAATACTTGTCACATGATCACTGCAAGTATGCAATAATTCTTTTTGATGTCCACAGAAAAATCGTCTAAATTTATTTTAAATTTCTTTCACCCATAGACCGTTATGTTAAATAATTCTTTTGCGATGACCTGTAAAAAAACTATAAGTGCCACATATACCATTTTCAATAGGGAACTTTCTGGAGTCCATATATACAACATATTCAAATTTCAAGATGATACGAGTATCTTTACGCGAGTTTTAACACTTTTCATCTTCGTTGGAAAGTGTTAATAATCGTCTGAATTTATTTTTAATTTTTTCCGTCCATAGACCATAATGTTAAAGAATTCTTTTGCGATGTCCTGTAAAAAAAACTATAAGTACCACATACACCATTTTCAATAGGGAACATGCTGGAGTCCACATATACAATGTATCAGAATTTCATGATGATACGAGCATTTTTACGTGAGTTATCGCGCGGACAGACAGACAGACTGACGGACATACGGACAGACAAACTGAAGTTATAAACACTTTTCAACTTCGTTGGAAAGTGTTAAAAGCAATGTTTTCTTTCTAAAATAAGTGATTAATTTCTCTACTGTTACTCGATAAAATATTCATGAGTAAAACATTATTGATAAATACAAAAATAGAAAACTTATATAATCATCTATTCTGATAGTTAACATTTAAGGTTTAACCATTTCCGCCATTTTTGTTAAAATCATGTTTGTGAAGAAAATTTTTGCAGCAATAAATTTTCGAATTATACTTGTTACAATACTTTGTTTTGTACCAAATATTATGCATAAAAACGATAGTTTTTCGACAAATCGTTAATAAAATAGTTGATTTTGCCTTAATATGACTTTTTTTTAAAATTCAGACAAATAAAAAATCAATTTTTAAAAAAAATTATTATATTAAATAAAAATAGTTTCATGTAAAGGAAATTATAAGAAATATTATTTTTCATTAAATTCGTAAAAAAAATAAAATAAAATAAAATAAAAATAAAAAAGACTGTTCTCGCGTTGATAAGAA
Organism: Maratus speculifer; assembly: GCA_964019185.1. Lineage (NCBI taxonomy): Eukaryota > Metazoa > Arthropoda > Arachnida > Araneae > Salticidae > Maratus > Maratus speculifer. Next base: position 42,222,373 of record OZ025301.1, read on the forward strand.
CACGTATATCATATAAAATTTCCTCCAAAATAACACGTATCCCCCAAATTTGATCAAAATATGATATAACTGTGGATTGTTCTAATTGGTCACCATGGAGTTTCAAGACTTTTATGGAAAAAGTAAAATTAAAATGCTTAATTAAAATAATTATATGTAAATTTAAATATTTTATATCTTGAAAAGGTAATGTTTGCTTCAGGATGAGATTGCATTTTATCATTTTATACGTATAAAAAAAAATCAATTACTTCATAGAGATATAATTTAGATTCAAATACCACTTCATAGCCCAGCTTCAAACCTTCGCCCCCTTTCGCCCTCAGGTCTTTAACCTCCCAAACTGTTCTGTGATTCCCTCCCGCTGAAATATCATTTCATTGTGTACCTACTTGTAGGACGAACAAAACTTTCTCACTTTCATATTACCGGTCTGCCTAAGGACATTTGGGGACACTGTGGTGGCTAGTATTGTCTAGGAGGAGACACAATCTTTGCAGACAGAAACTGATGTTTCACTTGACCACCAATTGAGTAACATGATCTCAGGGTCTGCTCCGCTCCTTCCCCCTTCCCCCAAATAAGGAAATACAGTTAAATTATATTCGTAATTTTTTAAATATTCTTTACTAATTATTAAAAATATTATTTGTTTAAAAAGGTTTAAAAGGAAATTTTTTTCCTGTGATGATTTGTAAAATAAAATAAAAATAATCCAAAAAATCCCCCCCCCCCCCGTACCTTAAATAATAAAACATTAAAAAAAAAAAACATAGAATTAGAATAGATTTTAGTTAAATAATAATTATATAAGCTTTTAGTCAGACTTCTTCTACGAATTCCCACACTGGGCGAATAGTAACGTGTAATGTAAATATGCAATAAAACTTAAAACTATCTGGTACTCTTCGAAAGAGAACATTTTGAAATTCTTTTAGTGATAGTTAAAGATATAAAATCCCCCATTTTGAAATAAGCTATTATAACATTTTCATGATTACATCTCGTTTACTATAAAAAAATCTATAAAAAGTGTTCAACATAATATTTTTAATAACGGACAATTTTGCAATTTTAGAATTGAGTTATAAATTTTATTAATTTTTATGGAAATAATATTTGGATTTGGAAAAGGAACAAAACATTTTTAAATTTTAATGTATGAATTTGAGAGTCAGAAAAAGGAAAATAATAAAATAAAATAAAACTCTCAATGAGTATGAGTATATAGAGGGTGGACATAACGTTAAACCTATGGATCTGTTCTCAGAAAAAGTGAAGTGCCTAATTTAGGAAGGTGTTCAACTTAAGGGGATGTTCAACTTGGGAGGTTTTACTGTATATAAATTGTAACGATCAATATATATGTATATGCATTGTGCAGATTGTAAATGAATTGTGCTCGTTGAAATATGTTCATTATATGCATTGTGCAGTCATAAGTTTTTAACTAAAAGTGAGAGTAAAAATACTCGATACATTCAATCATTTAGTGAAAAGTATAGTAAACTTTCAGTAATTAAAAGTATAGTTAATTCACGCATCGAAAAGGTCTACGAGTTTCATTGACGGGCCTGAAATATTATCCAGGTGATGTGTTCTCCCATCACGAATGTATTATTATATGGTCAAACCTCATTAACGCGAACACGCTTAACATGAAATACTTTTAATCCGAAGTGGATACTCTTTCCCAATCAAATTAATAAAAGTTATAAACAGTTACCTTATTATAACTTTGACTGATAACATGAAATACTGCTAATACATAAACAAAATTTTATTATGTCCTCTTCAAGTTCACGTTAATGAGGTTTGGTTTCATCAAAGGGTGAGAAATAATAAATTTGTTAATTTTTAAATAGTAAAACATATATATGAAATAATGTTGCCTTGGTTAACATTTTCATTATTCCAAATAAAGTGAATTAAATATACGTTACTGTTACGTTCTTTATAAGATAAAAAAAAAAAAATCAATTTAAAAAGGAGTGTTAAAAGGTATCTTCTAAGTTCACCATATATTAATAATGATACTTCAGGATGCTAGCGATGGTTTATTTTCATTCCCACTTTTTCCTAATAATTATATGTGTCACAGATTTTTGCACTAATTTCTGAGAGACGTATGACGAAAATTAATATTAAAAAAAATAAAAAAAATCTTGGTAGATAAAATTAAATATCACTACGCACACTCTATGCCAGTTCTGCATGCATAAGCCTCGATTAGTACGCACGTTTACATGGTCCCCGTTCATACTGTATTCATACAGAGTCCACGGTTCGTAGGTGTGTATACTCATACACATGTACTCGCTTTCACTGTCTGTATACCGAGTCCACGGTTCGTATGTGTATACGCATGGTCCTCGCTTTCACTGTGTGTATACCAAGTCCACGGTCCGTATGTGTATACGCATGGTCCTCATTTCCACTGTGTGTATACCGTGTCCACGGGTTGCATGTGTATATGCATGGTCCTCGCTTTCACTGTGTGTATACCGTGTCCACGGTTCGTATGTGTATACGCATGGTCCTCACTTTCACTGTGTGTATACCGTGTCCACGGTACGTATGTGTATACGCATGGTCCTCGTTTTCACTGTGTGTATACTGAGTAAGCGGTACATAGGTGTATAGACAATATAGTTAATTCTCTGAACTTATTAAATTTCCATCTATTTCAGTCAACATGTAGGACATTTACATTACTAAGAAAAAATGTATACTTATCACAATCGTAATATTTTTAATTAAAATTTACTGGGTATATTAAAGAAGAAAAATTTTATAATACTGAAAAAGAGATTCAAGAAATTCTTCCACATATTCATATACTTATACATTCTTATTACTAATTTAATAATTATATAAATGCAACACGTTTGTATTCCTGAATTTACATATTAGTTGTAATATACGTATAAATCAGAAATTCGTCTTTTCGCCTTTTAACAAATAAATAAATAAAAGAAACGAATATAATTATCGATTTGATGCATATTTCAAAAATATATATAAGTAAAATTTGAAATATACTGCGAAAATTTTGGTTTATATTTATTCAAGTTCAAAACTAAAGTTACATTTCAAACACTCTCTTAGAAGAATGAAAATGAAGCAATGTCTTGCTTTTTTCGTTTACGTTCCCATTTGAACAATTCACAAGTGGAAAGTTCTCTGTTGGACGGTTTATTCACCGTGTGTGTGAATGTCCTCGGTTGCCTTGCAAAAAAGCATATTTGAAAAAAGCCTATATTTAAAATTTTTGAACCGGTTATATAATATACGTTCATCTAGAATACTAAAAAGCTGAAAAAAAATAAAGAAAACACATTATTTCAATAGGTCCGCAGTTGGTCGGTTTGGCTACCGCGTCCTCGTTTCCCACCATATTCCGGACTGTGTGTGTGTGTGTGTGTGTGTGTGTGTGTGTGTGTGTGTGTGTGTGTGTGTGTGTGTGTGTGTGTGTGTGTGTGTGTGTGTGTGTGTGTGTGTGTGTGTGTGTGTGTGTGTGTGTGTGTGTGTGTGTGTGTGTGTGAAATTAAATGATAGGTTTCGTATTATAAAGGGTAAAATTAGTGCTAAATCGCGATGTTAGATGAATAATAAATCGATTTAAGAAATCTCTACATCGCCCACTCCTAATAGTTAGATTACATGTTGATTGAATTTGTCTTTTTTTTTAAACACTGTGAGACCCATTACCCAGGAATATCTTATCTGTAATGCTACGAAAACAGAAACCAAAATGATAACTAAAAAATAAATTGTTTCATTTAATAAATGTAAACTAAAGATGTATTTTGTGTTAAGCATGGGATACAGCAGAGAGGTGTATATTTATTCATAACTGATACAATTTGTAGTAATCTGCAACAGAGTTTCCCCCAGAGGGTTTCAGGAGGGCGCTCTGCCCCTCCTGCCCTTTAGTTTAAAAAATAGCGCCCCTCTTGACCCTCATCCAAAAACTAGCGCCCCTCTTGCCACTCATTAAAAAAAAAAATAGCGCCCTTCTTGCCCTACACTTGAAAAAACGCAGCCGTTCTGCGATGATTTGGACACGCTATAACGTGTAAATTATGTAAAAAATCGGTGACGAAAAGCAAAAAAGTTCTTACGCGTCCCACAGGACGTGTAATTTCGTCAAAAAATTGCGAAAAAAAGTCACACTTCACTAAAAAAAACCGTGAAATAACGACTAATTTTCGGTAAAACTCACAAAAAAAATGGCTAATTTCGTCATAAAATCCCGTAAAAACGGCAGATTTCCTCAAAAGATAGTAAATAAACGACAAATTTCGTCCAAAAATCGCGATAAAACGGCAGATTTTGTCAAAAGATTTGCGAGAAAATGGCGAATTTCGTCCGAAAATTGCAATAAAACAGAAAGTTTTGCCATAAAATTTGCAAAAAATGGTTAATTTTGTTGAGAATTCGCGAAAATACGCAAAATTTGTCAAAATATCCCAAAAAAAAAAAAGGCAGATTTCATAAAAAAAATCGCGAAAAAATGCAAATTTCGTCAAAGAGACACAGACACACAAAAAAAGTTAATGCCAGAAGTGAATTTTTCTGTTCTAAAAACTAATTTTCTTGCTTGAAAATTGTGCTTTTAATGCTCAAAAAGCGGATTTTCATGCTTCACAATCAGGCGTGTGAAGAGGAAATTACACTTGGGGCATAATTAGAATTTGAGTCCTTCTCCCCCCCCCAATTTATTATTTTGATAGTCCAAAAATAATGTTTGTAGTATAAATTTAGACCCCCTAAATTTCCGCGCACAGGGCGACCTACTCCCCCCCCCCTACCCCCTGTTACAATCCTTTTTAGACTGTCCAAAACTTTCTAAATGTAAATCCTGAAAGTATTCTTAAAAAAAAAAAAAAAAAAATTTGTCTTTTAATAAATCAGGCTTGCTACTTAACAATCTTTTAACAAAATCGGCCGTTTTTTCGCGATCTTTTAACAAAATTTGATATCCTTGAAGTCAAGGATAGTCTAAAAAGTATTTACACAAGCAGAGCAAAGACGCATGCAGAGCGCTTAGGCTGTAAAGTATGCCCTTGTAAATTAAGAAGTGTATTTGAAAGAAAATAATCAAACAGATTTATCAACAAATAACTAGTTTTATTTAATCAAATAAAAAAACATAATAGATTTAAAAGTATCAAAATTAAAAGACATTAACATATGCTCAAATAACTTAACACTTAAAATAAAGACCAATAATGTTTATTCAAATTGGATGGACCAGAGCACCAAATAAACTATCTATTGTAATTTAAATCCATATTAAATCCATTTAATTAATTCTTTTCAATAAGAGACCAAACTGCATTTAAATTTATACAAGTATAATTCCTATATCAACTTATATTAAGCTTAATTAAATTTAAATGATTCTATTTTACCCACGTCATCTCCTCCCCTAAAAAAGTAAACTTCAGGCTAGCCAAACTAAATTATGAAAAAGATTTCTCTAAAACACTCCACGCTGCCACTAGGAATGTTTTCCAATAACACCATTACTGCCACTAATGGCATTCCCCAACTTTGTCCTGTCACTGCCACCTAGGACTATGTTTGGAGGGAGAGAAAAAGAATACAAAAATGAATTCCTATACTAAAGTAAAAAAGGATCTTGCAAGGAAATTCATAGCGAGTACCGTCTTTAGAATTCCTTAAAAGTTGAAAAAGAATTTCAATGCTACCGACACACAACAACTTCCGGTACCCGGCACGGCTATCCAGAAAGCACGGGTCCGAAACTACTATTGCCGCGGTCGATCCGTAACACTAAAACCGGATTAAATATCCGCTGGTTCCTTTGGATCCAGTCCACAACACTAAAGCATTAAAGGAATAATTTTTGACAAAAAGAAAAGCTTGGCTAGATTAATATTCGACCAGACCAATATCTGGGACAATAAAGAAAAACTATACTTTGAAAAATAGGAGTAGAAAAAGACAAGGTAAAAGTGATTATTTCTAAAAACATTTAAAAAGGAAAAACCTGTTTAAAAATACATGTTGTCGGCGGCAATGGCTATTTTCACCCTTCAGGAGTTTCTTATGAAACCTGAGCTTCCATAGTTAAATCAGCAACAGTCCAACTCGATAGATCAACTTTCAAAAACATTTCCTTCATCTTCACAGACCTCCTAATCTCCAAAATACAAGCCATCATTACATGCGAGATTTCTTATTTCCCTTCATAGCAGCTTTAAACTTCTCAATTGTATTGCACCGGTAATGTATTCATAATTTACAAACACAAGGACGAAACATTACACACCAAACCATAACAAAAACTCGTTAAAAGCGGGAGCGTAAAAGCATCATTCCCCGTTCCCTCCTTCTGCTATAAATAGCTACCGGCAACGCCCACTTATGTCATCTTTCACCGACGAGAAACGCCACCTTTGGTTTCTAGAAGTTACCTGTGAGATCGGACCAATGCCGATCGGCCACGCTAGGAAAGAGCCACATGCCGTCGGGCATGTCACGCCATCTATCACCTTTCTCCGTAACTTGTCAGTCAACAATATCGATGTGACGATGTTTGCCGGTAAGCTTAGTGAATGGAAGGAAATACAAATGCCGGGAAATATGATTGTTACGTTGGTTAATGTTGATGCTCAAGAGAGTTAATGAATCAAGGTAAAAATAAAGATATTTATTTTTGTTAGATTTATATACTGAAGTAAAGATATTGAATGTATTTAAATTAGAAACTTAAACTATTAAAACTGAAATATATAAAAGTAAAAGGGTATTTATTTCTGGGTTTATTTAAGGAATAATTAAATAAAAATAAAGACTGTAAAAGGTTAGTTGAATGATGTAAGTTGAATGAAACAGGTTTGAATGGGACAGTTTGAGTGGAGTGATAAGAAAAATTAAGGAGAGAAAAATAACCATTTTTCCTGATAAAATTTGCCGTTTTTTCACGATCTTTCACGAAATTTGTCGTTTTTTCGTGATTTTTTAGAAAAATCTGCCGTTTTTTGCAATCTTTTAACAAAATCTGTTGTTTTGGCGATCTTTTAACAAAACTGACCATTTTTTCGCGATCTTTTAACATTTTTTTTTCTTTTTTTTTCAATTTTTGACAAAATTTGCTTTTTTACGATTTTTTTGAACCGCTAGATTTTAGATTCAACTCTATAAAGGTGCCCTTAAAAATCAAAAAAGTGCCCTGAAGAATGTAAAAGTGCCCTTTTCAGAACAGTAGCGCCCTGCCCCTTTTTAAACCTGGGGGAAACTCTGCTGCAATGTTTTTTTATGATATGTGTGAGCCTGAAGTTGAAGACTAAAATTTTTAAATATAATGATTTGTGATGAAAGTTCTGCCAAACTAAGAAAATCAGGGTTGCCACGCCACCTGGAAAACTGGGAAAACACAGGGAATTTTAAAATCCCCTCCCAAACAGGGAAAATCCAAGGAATTTTGAAAAAAATCTGGAAAACACAGGGAATTTTTTCCCCTACCATATCCAAACATAATTTTTATTTTTTTTTTCGACTTTCATTTTAAAAGCCGAATATTATCTTATGATATTTTTTAATATAAAAAATAAACCAGTGTTGTATATCACAGTTATCCTATATTTTATGTGTCCTTTATTGTAATATAAATATTAATTTGAATGCATAAAGTATATTTTCCTCTTTTCTTTTCTTTTTTATTTCTGCAATTTTTGTGATATTATGTTGAAGATAATTGATTTATAGATAAGATTCTTTAAAATTTTACATTCTTTAAATTATTTGATACAAAGTTTTTAGATATTTTAACATTCATTTACAAATATTTCAAAGTATTTTTAGCAGAATGTTTGAGTATTGCTTTACTGTTTTAATTATTATTAATGTAAAATTTGGTATTTAATAAGTGTAACAACTTTAAAGGGTTTTTTCATCTGCTCATATCATATAATGTATTATGTTTGTTCAATTAATTGGGTAATGGTAAATTGTAAGATGTCTAATTAGCATACATATATGCATATATTTTTGTGCATTCAACATAGAATAAATGCGTGGCAGTACAGGGAAAACATAGGGAATTTTTATTCAAGATTAGAGTGGCAACCCTGTAAATGCTTTCATGTTCAAAAGTTCAATTGCTGGATCAAGAGTCATTGAAAGATTGTCTAATTGCTGATGATGATAATCTTTACATCTGATGATAAGTCATGGGATGACTGGCATTGAGATTTGTGACATAATAACAAATGATATGTCTAACAGAAGTGACGAAATAAGCTGAATAAGGTGGGTGAAAAGATTTCAAATGAGCTACTGAAAATTTCCAACTGAACAACTGATTTTTGGAATGCATTAAAGAAGCTACTGCCATGAACATCAGATCATGTCAGTATACAAGATGCAAAGGACAATTATTACAAATTGGAAAAAAGAAAAAATTAATTTAGATTTTTTTAATGCAAATAAATTATTAAATTAACAAATTTGTAATTATGTATTATTTACATATATTATTCATATTTTATATATTTCACACCTTTATTGTCTAAAATTCTTAATAGTTATAGTAAAGTGTTAAGAATTACAGAAGTACTTTTCCAGAATTACTTTTGTCTCAATTATCCTGCATGACAGAATCTATACTGTATTATTCTATAATCTTACTTATTTTCTCATAAAGTTTTAATTTTGTTATGATATATTAGTTGGAAACAAATGTTACACTATTTTAAGTTTAAATGTGTTAATCGTCTGCAGTTGCTGCATTTTAATGAATTCATTATTTTACAGGGTTCGCACGGACCTTAAAAGTCCTTATAAACTCCTTATATTTCGATAGTCCTTAATAAGGATCCTTAAAGTCCTTATTTTTTATTGAAAGTCCTTATTTTTAACGTGAGCTTAATATTAACGCGATCCGTAAAATGTTTAAAAAAAATCGCCGAACATTCCAGGGATGATTCTCGTCCGAAATTTATGAAAATTTAAGGCATCCTCTTCCGAAATTTTTTAATTGGATTGTCAGTTCCGCATAGTTGCCAACTTGTACGGTTTAGCGCGCGGAAAAAACAATCGCGGAGGAATGAAAATTTCGTGAAATGTTCGCCGAAAAAGCACACGTTTCGTGAGTATTTCGTCAATATCGTCAACGACGATTTCGTCGATGTTTTTATCAACGAACTTTGTGAAAAGATCGCTAGAAAATGTGAATTTCCTGTGCAGATCACGGAAAAAACGGCAATTTCACCAAATATCGGAGATAAAACGCTGATTTTGTCTGTAGACCGCGTTAAAACGTCGATTTCGTCTAAAGATTGCGGATATAATGCCGATTTCGTTAAAAGATCGCGGAAAAAAAACGCCGTTTTCGATAAAAGATCGCTCAAAAATATTTTATCAAAAGATCATTGAAAACGCCGATTTCATCAAAAGATCACGGAAAAAATGGCGATTTCGTCAAAAGATCGCGGGGATAAAACGCCGTTTTTGAGAAAAGATCGCGTAAATTTGTAAATTTTGCCTAAAGATCGTCGAAAAAAAAGCCAATTTCATAAAAAAAAAAAAAATACGGGAGAACGCCGATTTCGTCAAAGATCGCAGAAAAACCGCCGATTTCGACAAAAGATCGCAATAAATCGCCGATTTTGCTAAATATCGTAGATAAATCGCCGATAAATTACCTCCTTCAATGGGGGGGGGGGGGGGGGGTAACTCGTGGAATCTCCCTCTCCCCGCGCCGCCGATTTCCGAAAATGCGATGTGAATTTCCGAAAAAAAAAAAAAATTCACTCAGAATCACCCCTGAAACATTCATAATCTGCCAAATATGGCTGCTGAAAAAAAAAATCAAGTTTCTTTGTTATAATTCTTATTTCTGATTGGACATTAAAGCTGCCTCTTTCGTTTCCCGATTGCAAACGTAGAAACCTCGTATCCACAAACACCAATTGTAATCAGTATTCACCATCTAAAATTTCCTTATCTTTGAAATAGAGAAATGAATAACAAAGAAAAGATATTTCGCCAAATAATTGCACCAATCTGTTCTATAATCCACTGATCTGTGTTTGATCGTAGTCTTATTCAGGGATGGGAATTTTCCGCTTTTTTGTTTACAAGGATGCCGCGGACGCGCGTAAAATACGCAAAAAATCGGCGACGGGACGCAAAAGAATGGAGCTTATGCATCCCGCGGGGCGCGTAATTTTCGTTAAAAAAATCGTAAATTTCGTTAATTAATCGCGAAATAACGAGTAATTTCCGGCAAATTCCGTCAAAAAATTCGAGAAAAAATGGCTAATTTTGTTACAAAATCCCGAAAAAAGGCAGATTTCCTCAAAAAATCGCAAAAAAGACAAAAATCGTAATAAAACGGCAATTTTTTTCAAAAAAATTCGCGAAAAACGCAAATTTCATCAAAAAATAGTGATAAAACTATAACTTTCGTGGAAATATCGCGAAAGTTCGGCACATTTCGTCAAAGAATCGCAAAAAAGGCAAATTTCGTTAAAAAATCGCGAAATAACGAATAATTTCCGGTTAATTTCGTCAAAGGATTCGCAAAAAACGGCTAATTTTGTTACAAAATCCGAAAAAAGTCAATTTCCTCAAAAAATCGCGAAAAAAACGACAAATTTCAGCCAAAAATCGCGATAAAACGGCACATTTTGACAAAAGATTCGCGAAAAACGGCAATTTTCATCAAATAATCGTGATAAAACGGTAACTATCGCCAAAAGATCGCGAAAAACCGTCACATTTCACCGAAAGATCGCGAAAAAACGACACATTTAGTCAAAAGATCGCGAAAAAACGGCAGATTTCGTCAAAAAAATCTCTTTAAAACTCAATTTTCCGTCAAAGGGGCACGAAAAAAAAGTTAATGCCAGGATAGAATTTTTCTGTTTAAAAAACTTTCTTGCTTCAAAATTATTATTATTATTTTCTGCTCCAAAAACAGATTTTCCTGCTTCACAATCTGTTTTTCATTGTTCCAAATCTTTCTGAGTGAATGTAACTTCTGAAAACACCCATTCATTAAACAAAAAGTACCCCTTTACTCAAGAAAAGCATTCTTTTTTCAAGAAAAATGTCTTTTTCAATAAATCAGTTTTGCCCCGTTTTAAAAGAAATGCGAATAATAGTGATACTTGTTATCTTCTACACTCAAATAAGCGTTATTTTATAATTTAATTTGTATCTTGCTCATTTTTTTTTTTTTTTAAAGTAAAGAAAATTTCTCTTAATAGTTTTAAAAAATAATATTGACTTTAACTATTTATACATTATTACTAAAACAATAATTATTGCATTTAATTTTTCTTTTGCAAATGAACAAGTTAAATTTTTGCATCTAAAAAGAGAGTTGGAGAGGGTAGCAATTATGGTATTGGGAATAGACAGGGCCGTAGTTAAGGGGGCGCTATAGGCGGCTTAGCCCCCCCCCCTAAAATATTTTGAGCCCCCCTGGAAAAGATTCCAAGGTCACTAAATGAATTTCTGTTCAAAAAATTCAAATGAAATTCTGTTCAAAAATGCAATTTTGTTTTGAGATCCTTTTACAGTTTTGCTGAATTACTAAATTGGATCTAAAATAAGAGTTTCAACACTCCCTCATCCTATTTGTAAGTATGAAGCTAACATAATGTTTAGTTTTGCACCAGTTATACACTCAAAATTTTCATCATCCTATTCTTTTCTTAGCATAAAATGAAGTTATTACAACAGTTTAATAAGAAACATAGTACCTACAGTGTAAATATGCGCTAATTTATCTTTCTGTGTCAGAGAAAGAGAAAAAAAAATTATGAGCCCCCCTTATAGGTCACTTCTAGCTACGGCCCTGGGAATAGATATAAAAATATTGTGATAAGGGGGGGGGGAGAAAATGAGAATTTGTAATTTACTCCTGTAATGTAATATACTGGCTGGTGTGCTTGTCTTCATTTGTTTGGAAATCAAGACCTGCTTTTGTTACTTGAATTATCTTTCACAAACAAAATGTTGTGCAATTTTTCATTCGTACGTGTGATTAAAATGTGGTGCAATTTTTCATTCACGCATGTGAATACAGTATGGTTCAATTTTCCGTTCACGCGTATTTTCAGTCTTTTTGCTTTTTTGCAGTTCCCATCCCTGCTTATTATTTCACTGGATATGTGTAGCATGGTTAACAGCAACAGTCTTCCTCTGCAGGAAATAAAAAGATGACTTAGGTTTTATAAAGAAAAAAATATATGGCTTCTTGAAAAAGAAGTATCGGAGTTAGAAAATAAGGCCAATGAATTAGCTGATAAAGCTGAATCAACTAAAGATATTCAATTATTTATAAAATCGAACAATTGTAGAAAATCTGCAAAAGAAAAAAAATTCCTCCCTGGCCAAAGAAATAGATGCTAAAAAACAATTATTGCTAGTCAACTAATATTATATATTTTGTTATATAAATATGTTTTATGTAAAATTTCAATCTATCACGATTAAAATTTAATGTAAGTAATTATATGTACTGGTCTTTTTTAACTTTAGAAAGTCCTTATTTTTCTTTTAACGAAGCCCTTACAGAGTCCTTATTTTTCATTTAGCAAACTCTGTATGAACCCTGTTTTAATATTTTCTTTTTCTTTTAATATTCACATATAAATATATAGTTTGACATAATTTTAAATATTTCCCGCTTTTAACTTGTAATTATTTAATTTTAATGTGAAAATTTTAATTTTCCTTGGAAACATCCATAATTCTCTGTATCAAAACTCTTAAGTTCATGATTAAATTTTTATCTGCATTCATGTACATTCTATAAGTCTTTAAATTCAATTCATTGATGATAGAAAATTTCTTTCTTATACATAGAATCAAACATTTCAATTTAAAATCATGCACTAAATTTCCAAATAACTGTTTGTTTTATTTTTAATAGACAGGAAGTTTCGAATAATATTATTGTACATCCCAACTAACAGACACCACTAATTTGAGAATACATAATTTTATTTCAAGCACATACTGGTGTATAACATGCATCAATTTTTTCCCATGAAAAGAAACTAAAAATAAAAATCCCCCCCCCCTCTCTCCCTTCAGATAAATGAATCTTTTCTTTGTGACATGTAAAACCAGTTGTCTCCAGTCTGTTCAGTTCCTACCTTTTTGTAATCTAAATACCCCCCCTCCCCTCCTTTCAGAAAAAAAAAAAAAAAAATCTTGTTTGAGACAAGCCAATTACTAATTCCTCCCTCTCCCATCTGCGCTGATCCTACCAATAGAAATTTCCTATTTCATGTAACATTCATCATTTGTTCAAAACCATAACTTTTAGATGCGTTGATCTTAAAGTTTATAAAAACCGTTCTTCATAAACTATTCCTCCAGTAAAGCAAAATAAATACAATTCCAGATTTAAATGTTATAGCGTTTTCAAAAGAAAATGGTAATCACACTGCAGCTAGACTGTTCGAAGTTAATGAATGTTCTGCTCGTGAATGGAAGAAGAAGAAAGCTGCAATTCTAAATATGCCAAAATAATGTGTGCTGAGCAAAGGCATTATGAAGTGGCCTATTTTAGAGGACAATGTTGCCCAGTGGATATTAGAAAATCGCCAAAATGGACTAATAATAAGAAAGAGTAGTTTTCGTTTATTTGCCTTACAATGAGCAAAAAAGAATTCTGACAAAATGCGAATTATGTCAAAAAAAAAAAAATCATGGGGGAAAAAAAGCAAATTTTATCAAAGGATTTTGAAAAAATGGCAAATTTTGACAAAGAGCCTAAATAAGACACAAATTTGTAACTTAATAAAAAAAGGCAAATTTCATCAAAAAAATCACAAAATTTGTCAAAAAATCATGAAAAAACTTCAAATTTCATTTTTAAAAAATTGCAAATCTCATCAAATTGCAAATCTTGTCAATGGGGCATGAAAAACATAATCCGAAAGTGGATTTTCACCACCTTTTGGACAATGTATGATGGTGTTAAAAATTTTAAAAGGACTTTCTTTTTATGTTAATCACAAGTACTTGGAAGGTTTGAATGCATGTAATGTAATGCAAGATACTGGTAAAAGAGCATTTGTCCTATAATTCTGCAGACAATTTTTAAAATTCCTACTTGTGTTGCAGACTGCAGAAAAAATTCTGCTGCTAAGTTTACAGATTCAAAATCATTTCATTGGGAGACATAATGCTCCACATTCATTTTTCTTTTTTATGTTGATAATAAAGTAACATCTGTTCAATTGTATCAAATCATTCTAATCTAAAAAGTAACACTGTGCTACATTCTATTTACAAAATCAAAACTGTTCTAAAAATGGAAGTTGAAGTCATAAAATTACATAGTGCGCAGTGTCAATCTATCTATAATTCTTTTTCCTACAGGGGCATTAAGGATCCTCTTGAAGCAGGAAATCCCGTTTAAAAATTATCGTTACTCGTTATTGCTCAGAAACCGGCTACTAAAAATCATCCTATGTACTAAAAAACTAAGAAATCTAGTTCCATACAGAACAAGAGTGTTTGGAAGAATTCATATTTTTTATTCTTCACATATTGTTATGTGCTGCCATCTGTCCATAAAACATAGATTTAATCATGTTTCAAAATTTTTTTAGCAAACAAAAGTAAAATACAATACATAATTGAGTACAACATGTCCAAATTCTAGAATTTATTACTTATGAAAATAAAGAATAATCAAAGAAAGCAATTTAGCAAGAATAAAAGCTTACAAAATTTTTACAATAAAATTATGAAATGTAATTACACAAACAAAATGTTTTTACAAACAAATTTTGTCACTAATTTTACACTTAAAATAATTATATATAGTGAAAATTTAATTTCTGGAATAATTTTTAAATAATATGTTTAATTTCTTACGTGATCATCCTATCAAACAACTACATTTGTACTTCAATCCACTATTATCTCTGAAAATTTTTATTTATATTTTAAAATACTTTTTTTCCCTTCAGATATGAAATTTAAAAACAAACAGCAAATATATTTTTAAAATCAACGAAAAAATAAACTTTCATAAACACATTTTTAAAAGCAATCTGAAAATTTGTCTTTATCATAAAAATGTAAAAAAATAAAATATAAATACGTGTGCAAAAATATTTTTATAATAAAAAAATATACTTGAAGCAAATCTGTAATTTTTAAAACTTAATTTCTTGAAAATGTTCAGAAAACTTACATTGCTCTCTGCAATACTTTAATCATTATTATTAAGGCCCCAGTCCTCGCTCGACGAAACGCTCGCGAGCTAATGCTATTCCTATGGGGAAGCGTTTTTCTAATTACTCTTTCGCATTTTGACATTTTTGAGTAATTTTTTTTGCATTGGATAGCTGAGGTGCATGCCGACAGCGCACCTTTTTTACTTTTTCGATTTTGGTTGCAGATATTTTTTACAAAGTTAGTTTCACTTTTAAAACCGGTTTCGAAACTGAAAGTGCTTTTTAAAAAAATATCTGCAACCAAAATCGAAAAAGTAAAAAAGGTGCGCGTTCGGCATGCACCTCAGCTATCCAATGCAAAAAAAATTATTCAAAAATGTCAAAATACGAAAGAGTAATTAGAAAAACGCTTCCCCATAGGAATAGCATTAGCTCGCGAGCGTTTCTTCGAGCGAGGACTGGGGCCTTAAGCTGCTGGCTTAATGATGGCGATATCAACGGTTTTGATGGAAACTATCAAACAAAATCATAATGAACGATGATTTACTAATAATGTTTATATTTCTTGATGAATTCACTTTAATTGAATTCTTCATTTGGCATAAATCACATTTTACTTTATCACTTGATACTGCAGAAAAAAATGTCCATAATTTACTGCTTTTTCTCCATAATGAAAAAAAGAAAGAAATCAATAAGCTCTTATGAAATCTAAATCATTTGAGATTTGAGAGTAACTGATGCAGAGTCGTATAATATAGACGCACGCCGTGTGCAGAAAATTTTATGAAAGAAACAATTTTCATTTTTGTAACTATTTTAGTACTAAAAAAAAATAAAATATTCTCTCTATTTTATGAGCGAATTATTTACTGTTAACGCGTATATCGTCAAAAAAAAAAAAAAAAAAAAAAAAAAAAAAAAAAAAAAAAAAAACCACTAATTTCAACAAAGAATCGCGTAAAAAAAAACATTTTGACAAAGAATCGTGCAAAAAACGTGCATTTCAACAAAGAATCATGTAAAAAACACATACAGTAGAAGATCTATATAACGCAAAACTAAAAACGTGATGTGTTGCATTATATAGATCATTTAAGATGGCATTTAAATTTACCCTCTAAAACTTGCAAAATGTATGTGATATACATCACACACTGCCAGTAACACTTTAAAATAATGTTTAAATACAAAAATATGTAGTTTAATAATTTACTAGCGAGCTTCGCCCACTAGCGGCCCCTTTCTGTGAAATGTCAAATTTTAAAATGTATTTATTTGCAATAATGTTCTCTAACGATATTTTTAAAATATACGGATTACAGAGTGTCGGATTAGTGAGGTCGCAATGTATTACTATTTCACACTTTGAAAAAAAACCTCGAGTATAATTTTCGTGTAAAAATATGCATATTTTGTACAAAAATTTTAATTTTTAGTTTTTTCCTTTTTCACATTTAATAATTTAAATTAAAAAATTCGCCTATTATATTATTTAAAATACAGTTATGGCCTCCCGATTTTTTCAAAAATTTTATGCAAGGTGTAAAACCAGTACCCCAAACACACATATAAAGATCATTGAAGAATATAGGATTTAAGGGCTACTTTTACCTCAAAATATGGCAGAAAAAAAAAAAAATTGCCTGTTTTACGCCGTAATTTCGCGGTTTTTACAGATTTAAAAATACTTCTAACCGTTGTATCTTTTTGAAAGTTTGACGCAACTCAAAACGATGTATTCACTAAGAAGTGTATAAAGATGGAAAAGAAATATTGAAAATTAGGGATTTTATTCATATAAATATGAGCGGAAAAAGTGTCGAAAAAGCAAACAAAATTGTACGATCAGAGACTCTTTTTCTCGATTTTTTTTCAAAGAATTAATATTAGAATATTTCAAAAATAAACACACCGTTGGAAATTAGACAGAAGCGTCTTTGAGGGGGTATTTTTTTCTTTGTCGTGCCTCCAAAATTAAAAAGGATGGAATCGTTTTAAAATTCGATAGTTTTCGGTCGAAAATTCTGCGGAGAAAAATGGAAAATGAAAGCTTTTGGGAAAAGGTTTTTTTCAAAAGGTTAATGCTCGTATTTCTTGAAACCAAATAGACCGTCAGAAAGGTCTTTAAATATCCTTCAAGAATATGTAATTTGTTTTAAAATCCGTGAATCTGCAGTGCGGATGCGACATTATATAAAACTCCTTAATTTTCGTATTTTCGACACCTTCGTGGTTCTTCATCCGCGGAAAGCTAGTTTCGACCGGAGAGCTCCGTCAGAGAACCGTCTCGGAACTTGGATTTTTTGTCACGTTTCTCGGGTAATTACCGGGCGATTTTCTCGAAATTCATTATCACAAAAGGCCGAATCGTCCCGAGTCGATAGACACCCAGAGCGTCACTCCACTCGGCCGTTGAGAAAAGTTTTTAGCGGTACAGACAGAAAGACAGACGTTTACTGCGGTTAATAGTATAGATTAGTCAAAGAAAAAAATGCAATTTAATAATTTATTATTCAAAGAAAATAATGCAATTTAACAATTTATTTCACAGGGGAAAGAATTGTTTGTTTTATATTATAAATTAGCACTATTAAATTTGCTTACTAAACATCTCATTAATTTTAGTTTGTTTTAGCATTTGTCTTTTTTTTTAAGATTAGTCTTTCTTGCACTCTGTGAAAAGTTGAGATTTCTTGCTCTGTAACACAATCCTGTGTTTCTAAGAATTTTAAATAGGAATCCCCCATAGAAATTCCTTCAGCCATGGAAACTTTGGGAACTTCCTCCTCATCTGATTCTGTTTCAAAGTTGCTTTCTTCTGTGTTCAGAACTGAAGAAATTATTTCACTGTCAGTTACTTGATTCACAATTTAAGACTGGTCATCAGTTTCCAAAAATTCCACAATAGCCTCTTCGTTCAGTTCATCCAATTGAGTGGTTTGTGCATAATTCATAAGTTCAGAAGCTTTAATTTTCACTAAGGAAGGTTTAAAACCACCAAATTCATCATCATTATCTGTTTTAAAAAAAAGGGATTCTGGCCATAAATTTTGCCATGCACTTACTAAAGTTTCCTACGTTACTGAGTCCCAGGCATCCCTCAATATGTACACACAATCCCTAATATTGAACTGTTTTTTAAATTTTGTTATCATATTAGAGCGGATATTAGAATTTAGGAGTTTTTTAAGAAAAGAACTTTTGTAGTTGCATTTCATGTTGTTTATGACACCCCGATCTTGAGGCTGGATTCGGTATGTAGTATTGGGCGGCAAAATTATTTTTATGACATTAGGAGCAGCAAGTTCTGGGTGGGCACGACAGTTATCAAATAATAACAAAATTTTGCTATCTTTAGGTAGGCCAACTTTTGAGCAGTGCTCCCGAGCTTCCTTCACAAAATTGTTATTTAACCATTCTGCACACAATTCCTTTGTGATCCATGCCTTCTTGTTGCTTCTATAGATAACAGGAAGTAGACCACTTTTTTTTAACCCGTTTAGAGGATGAGGATTTTTACTTTTTCCTATAACTAATAGTCTATACTTATGTGTACCTGCAGCATTGCTGCAAAGAACTACTGTTAACCTTCTTTTGTCATCTTTAACCATTGAAGGGTCAAGTTTTTGCTCACACAAAGTTTTGTGCGGTAAATTGCACCAAAATAAAGCAGGGATGCAGAAAATGTTTCTATTCGCAAAATTTCCCCCAATCCACATGAAAATTTCCCCAAAATTGTACTTTATGTTATCGGTAATTTCTGTACTATTGTAGATATAGAACATTTATTTTTCCACTAAGACTTTCAGTGTATATGGCAGAAGTGAAATTCGAAACAGAATCACCCCAAATATACGATGCATATTATTCTGACAACGATTTTCTGGAAGTTGCCATATAGATTTTTTTATTTGTAGTGAAAGTTTTGTATCTCAGGAAATTACGGAATTCGTTCTTAAAATCTAAATCAATTGTGTATGTTTCTGCAGAATTTCCCCAGGTGGTTAAAATTTCCCCCAATCCTAGATCGCTGGATCGGACATATTCTGCACCCATGAAATAAAGCTGTTTCATCCACATTATAAATTAGTTCAGGCAAAATTTTTTCATCATCCACAATTTTTTTAAATTCTTCAACAAACTGATCAGCAGCTTCTGTATCAGCAGACACCTTATCGCCACTTGCTTTTAGGTACCGTATACCATGCCGATTTTTGAATTTCGTCAACCAACCGGTTGAATAATCACATGGAACTTCAATATTAAGTTCTTTAGGAAACTCCTTTCCTTTCATACACAGAATCGGTCCGGTAATTGGAATGTTTTCTGATCGCCTTTGGCGAAACCATTCGAACAAAACGGCATCTAAATTGGTCGATTGTGTACTTTTCATTCGTTTCCTTTCAGCAATTCCTTTCTTGCTGTCGGTATTTGAATAATAATCCAATATTTTTCCCCGGCTGTCGTGGATGTCTTAAACAGTTCGATTACCAATACCATATGCATTTGCAATGTATTTTGCCGTTGATCCCTTGTCCAATTCTTTCAATGTTTCTATTTTTTGCAAAATAGTCAAAATCTTACGTTTTTTGTTTGCTTTCAATGACTCGCCAACATTTTTATCCATAATTTGTTTTTTTTTTACAAAACAACTCAAAAAAAAAGTAAATATGTATCTTTTGATTTAAAAGAAATAAAATGTAATAAATGAGTTGTTAAAAAAGAAAAAAACGTGAGCAAGAGCAATAACCAAGCTAATAACATTAAACATCAAAATAAACTGGCATTGCCATTTTATCACAAGTAATTATGATTTCTTGCCACTAAAATTTCTGTTTTTTATCGCGTTTTCGCTAGCTCCGTGACTTACTAACTCCGTTTTTACTTTCCCCATGGTTTACAAGCTAATTTTTTTATGGACGCTTGGTGTATTTACCTTACTATCGCGATGCTAGCTTCTCATTTTCAAAATTGTTTCACATTAATGTTGGCAATTTTTTATTTAAAAATGGGGGAAAAAAATAAAATTATATGCTGAAATTTAATCCGCTAGAGGGCGTGATTTTTTAAATACAGAATGTAGGAGTCTCTTGACTGTGAATTTCACTGTTTACATCCAAGAAGCAGTGCGGTTTATGGAGAATTGCAGTTTATAGAATTGCGTTATATCGATCTTCTACTGTATTTCGACAAAATACCATGCAAAAAGCATGAATTTCATCCAAAAACCGTGCTAAATTGTAAATTCCATTCATGAATTGCGTAAAAAATGCAAATTTCATGCATGAGTCTCGTAAAAAACGCAAATTTCGTGCATGAATCGCGTAAAAATGCAAATTTTGTGCATGAATCACATAAAAATGCAAATTTCATGCATGAATCGCATAAAAAACACACATTTCGTGCATGAATTGCTCAAAAAACGCAAAATACGCTCATAAATTGCTCAAAAAACACGAATTACGTCCATTAATCTTGTAAAAACATGCGAATTACATTCATAAAGTGGATAAAAATGCAAATTACATCCCTAAATCGTGAAAAAAAAAAACACAAATTACGTACATAAATTGCACAAAAAAAAAACCACTGATTATGTCCATAAATAGGGTAATAAATGCGAACTACGTTCATAAATCATGTAAAAAATAAGAATTATGTCCATAAATCGCACAAAAAACGTGAATTACGTCCATGAATTGTGTAAAAAAAAAAAATGTGAATTACGTTCATAAATGGCATAAAAATTGTGAATTATGTTCATAAATCGTGTAAAAAAACACGAATTACGTTCATAAATTGCATAAAAAACGCGAATTACGTTCATAAATTGCATAAAAAACACGAATTACGATCATAAATTCCATAAAAAACATGAATTACATCCATGAAACGTGTAAAAAATGCGAATTCTTTCATAAATCGCCTAAAAAACGCAAATTACAACCATAAATAGCTAAAAAATCACGAATTTTGTCACCAGAAAGCTCTATAAAAGCAAATTACATCCATGAATCGTTTAAAAATAGGGAATTATGACCATAAATCGCGTAACAAAATTCGAATTACATTCATGAATCACATAAAAATCGTGAATTACTTCCATTAATTGCTCAAAAAATGTAAATTATATTCATAAATCGCGCAAAAAACACGAATTACACCCAACATTAAATTAATTTGCAGAAAGTTTTTGGTTTTATACAAGTCTGCTGATACATTCAAAGAGAACGATACTCATAAAGTCATACCGAAGGAGAACTATAACTGGCGCCTATTGCCGAGTCCGAACACAAATTAACATTTGTTACTGCATTGACTGTCTGGCTTCATTCATGAATTGCATAAACATACATAAACAGTGTTTGAAGTTAGTTTCATTTTGTTCAGTGGCGTATTGACAGTAACTACTAACGAGTGATATGTCAAAGAAACGATTCAGTATTTTGTATTTTAGAGAACATCTGTCATATTTTAACGAATATTTGCGGTTTGTAACAGCTCAATTAATAAATGTTTTAAATGTATTTTGGATTTGGATTTTTGTAATTTGTATATTAGGTTCTAAATCCAATGTATTTTGCATTGTGAATGATTTTTTGATATATTTTGTCCAACTTTGGCTTCCACCTTGAGGATAGGCCATACCTTCCTCCTTTCCTATTGACCAAGAGGTGCTTGCTCACTGTACATCGGCTATTTATGACTTGTTTCTCCCCCATTTTGGCTCATTCTACCCTCGACTGCTGGCATGTGACATTGTCTTTTGTGGGTCTTCTGTACAGTTAAGGGTTTTTTTTCAGGACTTTAGCCGCATCCAAGCTGAAATCAGAGACTTGCAGTGATTAACTCTCCACCAGCAATGGTCGCAAAATTCAAATCTCAGTTTTTAGTTTATTTTTGTAGACTTAGTTTTCTTTAGCTTTAATTTTAACTTGACCTCTTTTTAGACCAGGCCAGAACCGAAATACTTGTTTGCTGGAGTTGTGGACCTGTTATGGTGTTCCAAAGTGTCTTTTTCATGACTAGGTCTGCGGCCACCGTGGGAAACTTGGAAGGTGAACGAGTACTTGGTGATTGTCATTCAAAATTAGTGAGCTATGTGGCCCCCCCTTTTTGTATTCTTAGAGTTAGTACTCTGGCTTGGCTATCTTATGCTGTGTCTTTTCTGTGCTCGTTGGTACTATACTGCCTTGACATTCTCTGTTTTTTGCCTATGCTATTCGGTGAAATGATATCAAAGTATGGGGCAACCAAACTTGTTTGGATGCTCCATGCACCCCCTTTTTTGGAGGTTATATTTAACCTCATGCTTCAAGCTCTGGAATAATCTTAGGATTTCCAACAGAGTTTCTAAATTACACCTTTTTGACGTGCATTGTTTCGAAATTCCCTTTTTACGTTCACTTTTATTTTTAGTTGGAGGTTACACACAGCGGTTTCACGTTGCATTGGCACTCCTTAAGCATGCACCGCAATGTCATGTTGTCCAACTTTCGTAACATAACGTACTGCATTATAGAATGCTATTTCAGTAGAAGTTGAAAGGATATTTTTTGAATTTAACCTTGAGAAATAAAGAATGCAAAGAAGATAGAATAGATGAAAAAGAAGTGAAACTTAAAAAAAAAAAGTTTCCAAATTTAAAAACACAAGGTAGAACCCGTCAAATTTTGACGAAAGAAAATGTTTAAGAAGGGACTGTTTCATTGACTTATAATAAACGTACAAAATTAGTTATATAGTAAAAAAATGCATTTTATATTAGTAAGTCTAACTTTTAAATAAACGATATTTAACGTCAAATTAACAAAAACATATTTCTATTTCTATAAAACTCAGTTGTAGAAATTGTTAAAATTAAACTCTAATAGATCATACATATAAGCAGTAAAAAATAATAAAGATCTGTTATTATGATAAAGTTATCAATTAAGGTTCTTATGCTAGTGTTCCAAAATAAAAAAAAAGCACTATTTATTCAACTTTGACTCAATCATAGAATTTTTTACCTGTGAAATCTAAACCGGGCATCATTTTCACTATCAAAAATTACAAATGCACATTTCGAAACTATATTCATCTTTTCAAAAAAATTGGAATTTTAATTTGATCATTTTGGTTCAAAACTCGAAGTCTAAATGCTATTAGCAGAAACAGATATTAAATTGATATTCTTTTACGTGTAAATCAAATTTTATAAATTAAATCAAAACTCACCTTGTTTTATAACAGAAGGTATTTAAATTTCAATTTTTTCCATCTTTATGAGAAAATGGCAACAAAAAAATCAATAATCAAAACACAAGATCAAATAAAGAAAAAGATCGTAATAAATTTTTTCCCTTTTTTCCTTTGCTTTTAATAGAAATGGAGTAATACCGTTGCCACAATTAGAATAGCGGCATCAGAAACTACAAAAAAATTAATATTTCAAAAACAAATTAAGATACAGCTTTCAAACAAATTTCGTTTAAAAGTACATTTTTTTCTCTACACAATGGTGTAAAAATTAAAAATGTGCAATATCCGGAAGTTAAAAAATTTTTAGTAGCAAGAATTGCAATATCGAAATTTCATTTTTAATTTAAAAGTGTTGCCATTCGCAAAATGACATATGCATTACGCACAGATACGTTTGGCCTTTATAATATAGATTTGAAGCACTAAATGCCAATGTCCATTGAGTGGGTTGAGTGTCTGTTGAATGTTTAATTTTTGGGAAGTTAATGTGGATAGCAAATATGGCTATTGTTTCCTAAATTTATTTTCTCATTATGCATAAACTAACTAATTAATTATTATATATATAATTAATTTTCATAATTTTAATTTTCTTTGCACTACTACATGTATGTAAGTTTAAATTTATACAATTTTTAATAATTTTACAAAATAAGTCTTATAAGCACCTTCTGTGCAGTTTTGTTATTTGTGATGTCAACTAATGTAATTACAATTTTTATTATTTCTATAATAACTAATTTTAATTAATGTTTTTTAAAAACACAGTCATGCTTCTTAATACCATATAATTAAAGATTTGTTTTCCAAACCTACTGCTTTAATAGCCATTCAATACCTTAACAACTTAAAATTCCTTTTTTTCCTTTTCCACCCTAATATGCATTTGATTTTGTTTTCTAGGTAAAAGGTAAAAAGTGCTATAAGTTCCTGAAAAAAATGGAGACTATTTACAAGGTCTATTCACAAATGAAAAATGAAGCTCAATGGAAAGCATTTTTAACTGCGTAAGTAACAAAACCCCTACTTTCTTCCTATTTGGTGCAGAAAGACACGAAATACATATAAAGCTAATTTTTCGATGCACCTGAAAATGGCTGTCTTGAAAAAATCCAGCAATAATTAGCGACAAAATTAATGAAAAACATCTATTTTAATGAATTTCAGCTTCATTGGATCAAAGGCAGAAAATACAGCGGATGAAATACAGCAAAAACGCAAGTACAAACCGCACCAATATAAACAAATTTCTTCTAAGAATTGCATGAAAAAATGCAAAATTCTCTCCAAAATGAAATTAAAAATAAACTTTAAATTCATCAAAAGATCGTGGGAAAATGCTATTTCCTTCAGAGGATCGCAGGAAATAACGCGATTTCGGTCAAAATATTGTGAAGAAAAACACTATTTCCGTCAAAGAATTGCAGGAAAACGCGATTTTCGTGAACAGCTTGCGGAAAAATACTCAAGTTTCATCCAAAAATGGTGAAAAATACTCAAATTTTATCAAAAGTATGTGGAAAAAATTCGAATTTCGTAGAAAAATCATGCGAATTTTGTCGAAAGATCTGTAAAATACTCAAATTTTGTGAAAAAATCGGTAAAATACGCGAATCATATGAAAAGATCGCAGAAATATGTGAATTTTGACAAAGGATCATGGAAAATATGCAAATTTTGTTAAAAGATCGTGGAAAATACTAGAATTTTGCCGAAAATTGAGGATAATAGACATATTTTGTAGAAAGATCGTGGAAAATATGCTAATTTTGTTGAAAGTTCGGTGAAAAATCGCATAAAGTACGCGAATTTTCTCGAAAGATCGCGGAAAAATGCAAATCTTGACGAAAGATCGTGCAATTTTCGTGAAATTATTGTTTAAAAACGCAAATTTCGTTAAAAATTGCTGAAAAACGCAAATTTTGTCAAAATGCTGTGAAAAAATGCGAATTTTGTCAAATGTCCATGAGGCCGTGAAAGTTCAGCTTTTTTCTTGCTGAGCCTGTACCATGTCTGAATACAGAAGCAAAACTAAATTAATACTTATTATTGAGCATATAATATCAGACTGGCAGCACATACTATTTATATATATGCATATAATATGCACCGTATATTTATATTATATTAAACAGTTATATATATGAGTGCTTTGAGATTGCTTTTAATTATTCCATGAAATAATAATAACAGTAATTTGCCAGTATAGGAGTCTTGGTGAGATAATGAAATTTTTACACATATTTTATGGCAGTATATTTACTGTCTCATATTTACCACATAGAAAAAAAAATGTTATTGCAATAAGTATTACTGACATTCTTGGTGTGATGTATTTACATGGCAAGGATTTTAAATGACAGTAGATATTAAGCATAATTGCCAGTCTCAGTGAGTTCTCAATTATGAAGCTTTCTGAATTGTATCCGGAAATGGGAGTAAAGAGAAGAAAGATTTGTACTTAAACGCAAATCTTGAATTTTAATCAGATTACTTGACAAAAATGAAAAGTGAGCAATCCTAACAGCTAATATGTATATGGTTTAATTGTTTAAATGCCAATGTTCCCAAATGGGAACATTGCATTATTTGTAATACAAAACATATATTTTCCAACATAATAACGATGTTCTTATTTTTCCTATAAAATATAAGGCTGATTTAAACTTTTGAAAAAAGAAATTTATGTTTAAGCATTTATCACAGGTATAAGAAAATGTAAATTTATTAATTAATGCATAAAAAATGCATTGTTTTTATAGTTTCCTTTACATTACTTACATTTTACCGCTAAGAATCTAAATGTTTTTGGAATTCGAGAAAATACTCAAGAACTATATACAATAGCATATATCAGAAAATAATTTATTATATTTGCATAGGTTGTCAATCAATTATCATGTTCCAAAATGCAAACACTGAAATGAAAACAGCAAAAAAAAAAAAAAAAAAAAAAAAAAAAAATTAAAAATTGCTTTTTTTTGTTATTTTTAAAATTTGTATGCAAATATTAAAACATTTGAAGATGTAATGTAAGAAAAACAAAATTATAATTACATTGCGATATTAATTTGATGTGTAAATGGTTAAAGGAAATAACAATATCATAATATACTTCCAAAATTTCTATGTTTTGCTGTACTAGTCTTAGTAAAATATGTCAATTCTTACGCATTAACAAAGACTATTAGATGTGAATGAAGATGGATTTTCTAATCTTCCATAATCAAGTCCATGGAAAAGTCCAGCATGAAACAAAAAAGTATTAACAACAACATATTGTAACATAAATTTATGTGAGTATCATTAAAGATTTCTTTCATAAAAATACTTCTACAGGGGTCGGAGTTGTCCTATATTTTCCTATATTTGTAGAAAAACCTTTAAAAATGTCCTATATTTCTCTGTCTATATTTCCCAGATTTTTCCTATATTTGGTATAATATTGCCACTTTGTACCATTTATTATTATTTCTACTGTTTTGTTTTTGCTGTATTTCAATGATAGAGCAGTAGCTCAATCCTGCACACAATGTTCATGCTTTCAGCTAATTACAAACGAGAGGAGGGTGTGGGGTGTGGCATAGATTGCTGAATTTTTAAACAAGCCTATGAAATGGGAGGTTAAATGTGATGTCTGAGGAGACTGCTTTATCTTCTTGTCTCCGTTATCTGTTTATTTCTCTTTTGGATTTGGCATCAGTAATGAATGATTTGATGGTTTCATATCACATGCATCGCTTTTGCTTGCTGATTTAGATCTAAAGTTCAATGTGGTTCTGCATTTTCTAGTGATTATTTTAGTTCACGTATCCAGCTTTGATTCACCTTACAGCAATTCATAGTTTTTATTTATTTTAAGTTTTATTTTAATGTAGAAAAGATATATTTATTGCATTGCAATAGCACGCTGAGTGAATCTGAGCATAGACTGACAAATACTGTGAAGCGTGGACAGATCGGATTGATATTCATTCATTGTAAAAAAGTCAGTGAATGGTGTGTGAAGGGTAAAGATGACTATCAAGGTTTTTTCCCTTTTTTGTGAATGTCCGGTTCCCATCAGCAACAGTGGTTATTTGCAAATAACGCTGCATGCCAAAACCACGAAGCACAGAGAAAATTCTGAAAAAAAAAAAAGGCGACAAGTCACAGTCTCGCTTTGTGGGTTCTACTGGTGGTAAAAATTCAACTTTGAATATCAAATGAAAGAAAAGTGGATTGAGTACTTAGACTCTTAATGAAGAGGAGAAGATGTACCATTTTGAGATTCTGTACATAATCCACGTTGTCCTTAATAACTTCATTTTTATCGTCAGATGGAATGCTAAATTTATTTTGTGAAATGTTTCCAGATTCCTCTTTGTCACGAGGTATGCAAATAAGTTTTAAGAAAATATCATATTCCATATCTCATGGTCTTGGCCCATATTTTCTGAAACAAATTAGTGCAGATTTTAAACAAGAATCTCCTTTTTTCACGCTCATATATGATGAGACTTTAAATGAAGAGAATCTAAAACAGCTAGACATCTTTGTAAGATATTGGAGTAAAAAAAGTGTTGGTATCTCTGAAAAATATATTTTAAGTGTGCTTTTAGGTCATGCATGTTCTACAGACATAGCAAGCAGCATAATCAGTGTTTTGAAAGACACTCAAATAGAGCTGAAATATTTTAAAATATCTATTTTTAAATCTTAAATTATATTATATTAAGATATTGAGTTTAGCTTACCATAGTCAAATTAAATGATTTTGTTTTAAATCTTAATAGGGTAACTATGGTGTATGGTTTGTTTTTCTGTTATCGCATTACTCCGTTTTTAATTTATTTATTATTATCATGTTGACGATAATTATTTTTATTTTTTCAATTTTCATTTTGCTATCTAACTTGGTAATTTTGATGTGCCTTGTTTTTTATGTTTTTTCTTCATTTAATTTTGGTTTTATGTGCATTGGTAGCCCCAAATTCATATTATTTTGCTTTTTCATGGCAAATAGGAAGATGAAATCACACACTTCATTTGTAGTTCCAAAGTATTTGAAGCCTGAAGATTCTGCTTTGGTTCTACAAATTCCATTTGTATTCATTTTAATTATTTTTTCCCTCCATGTTCAATATGGTATAAGTTATTAAATTCAATGGTTCATATATTGTAATACAATTAATGGTATATATATATATATATATATATATATATATATATACATACATACACACAAATTGTTATTAAAAAATAGTTTCAAAAATCTAAAATTTCCAAACTCTAAGCTCATATATCCTAAGTTCACATATATTATATTGGGACATTCATTGTGATAAGGTTTTCTGGGTAAGGAAAGGTCTGCCAGATTCATCCAGATTAGCTTAATTGGTAGAGAACATTGTCAGCTTACATCAAAAATTCTTGGTTCAATATACTTTCGGAATACTTTATCACTCAGTTGGAAACCATCAGAAAAACAGGGAATTTTAAATTCACGTAGGCAAAATGCAGAGAATTTTTAAAATTTTCTAAAAAATCTAGAAAACAGATTTTTTTTTTTCATTTTGTTTCTGATATTTTCAAACAGAGATGATTTTTTTAGGAATTGCAGAAAAAAAAAAAAAAAAAAAAACTAGAAATGTGGCACAATAACTCATTTTTAGTGACACTTCACAAAAGCTTATTTCTACCTACATTCTTTTCTTGCATATGGCTGAATCCACAAAGCACCTGTTGCAATGCCATCCATTTGCAACTGTGCATAAAATTCTTTCTCTTCGATTTCCCATTTTCAGTGAAAAGCCCTTTAGCATGATGTACCTGGTACCACCAAAACAAAACAATGTTAATGCAACTGGCAAACGCATGATTCAAGAATGTTGGAACTTGGAACTTCGTTTTGTTTTAGTTTTCTTTGACTTAATAAGGGGTGCGATTTCATCCATTAAATTTCTTATTATATGTTCTTCAAAGTTCATATTTAATACAGATGCAATGGATTCACATATATATTCTGATTTTTTTTGGTTGGATTGCAGAAGCTCCAAAAAATTTATTTGATGCATCTTGTAAATTTTGCAAGAGGATTTTCAGTACCAACAACATGAGAAAGTAAGCTGTTACAAGTCATTCTAAAAATAAAATACTAACTTTACCATTAACTTTGTCAAAAATGTTTGATTTTATATCCAAAGAAAGTGTTATGAAAGAAAATAACATTTTGGTTTCTTCAGAAATATCAGTATTTGTTACTAATGAAAATAAAAAAGGTTTGTCCCATTTGTGATGCAGAAAAATACACTCAAAACCGAGATTTTGTGGGCAGGAAAGCTTGTTGTATCACATTCTTAATTTAATTCGTTCAATGATGTATCTGATATGCTTCAATATGCAAAATTATCACATGTGCCATAAAGATATCATGAAGTTTTGGAAAACAGAGGCAAAGTCAGATTAAAGAAAAGAAAAGAAAAGGAAAAGAAAGCAAATAAAAATTATCGCAGGAAATTAATTTTTTGCAGAATAAAAAAATAAAACTAATAACTGAAAAATCTGTAGAATTTTCTGAAATTAATGCTCAAATAAGTAATTTATATATATAATAACAACTGACATTATCATACAATAATTTTAAAAATAAAAAATAAATCAGTATTAACCATCAAAGTTGTCTTACATTTTATGTGTCCTTCAATGTGAACATTAATTTAAATGCATAAAATAAGTAGCCTTTTTTTTCTTGCTATTTTTGTAATATTATATTAAAGATAATTATTTTTTAGGCATGATTCTTTAAAATTGTATATTCTTTAAATTATTAGATACAAAGATTTTGCATATTGTAACATTCATTTACAAATATTTCAAAGTATTTTTTAGCAGAATGTTTGTATATTGTTTTACTATTTTTATGACTATTAATCTAAATTTTGGATTAAACTATAACAACTTAGTTTTTTAATTTACTCATATCATATATTCTGTTTGGTCAATTAATTTATAAGATGACTAACTAGTATACATACACACATACATTTTTGCACACTCAGCGTAGTAACAAATATATTATAGTACAGGGAAAAAAAAGGAATTTTTTTTTTTCAAGATTAAAGTAGCAACTCTGATATATGACCCAAGAGGTGGTGCTACTGTTCTGCATTTTTCACAATTTATGTAACTATATATCATCATCTTCAGGATGAAATTTTATAAAACTTTCATTCATTTTACTCTTGGCATAAATTGATATTAGATTATGATGTATTTTGTATACTGAGTGACACTTTTAATAACTGCCAAGATCTTTATGTTTTTTTGGGATGACATTTTACCAAATTTAATATGTAAGATGATTGATCAGGTTGGTTGATCGGAAAGGGTAGATTAACAGGATTTTATGATGTGAGTATTTAAGAGTGAAAATGGATTTATGAATGTATCGGAAAATTTCCAATTTGGAGGCTAAATATTGAGTAGCAGCTGAATGTTCATTATATGTCTAATTTCAATGAGCAAAACTGGCAAGGAGGGGAAAAAAATATGCAAAATATAAATTGTTAAAGCTATATGTTCTTGTTTTTTAGGTCTTCCCAATCGAGTTCAAGTGAAGAAACAGACATACATTGAAAATGAATCTGTTACAGTGTATACGCTATGTCTATATATTTTGTAAATATGTCTTTTTTGTAATGTTACTTCTTTTGTTATTGTAGCTTTGATTTAAATCCTATCATCATACTATTTTATTTAGAAAATGTGTTCATATTGTTAATTATTGTGTTTGCTCATTAAATTGCCATATTTTATAATGTCTATGGTATCAAATGAAACCTCCATTTCATTCAAAAAGAAAATAAAAGTTGGACTAATATGTCATTAGCAAATTGCCAAGATCAATTTATAAATGATGTATGCATATTTATGTCATAAGGTACATAAAACAAGCACAAATTCCCATTTGACAGTAACAGAATGATAAAATAGAAGCTTTATATAAATGTTTCAATTTTAAAACTACCAAATTCCTCAAATTCTAAAGTAATAAGAATTACATTAAAAACCATGTGTTAAATAAAATTTCTTATTTCTGATGACACATTGTTTTTTAACTGTAATTTAAAAGGTTTGTTTTTGATTATTACTCTTATTCAAAATCTTAATTTGTCAATTAAGTTAGTGAGGTTTGATTCATATATTTTTTCTAATGACTACATTATAAAACAATATTGGTTATCATTAAATCGTGTAGAAACTTATATATAAATTTTTTAATAACTTATGATTATTTGTTACGTAAGTAAATGCGATGCTATTTGTGAAAATATTTGATAAATGTGTCAAAGGTGTCACTAAGTACAAGATTTGAAAATTGCTTATAAGTATTTTTGAATTAAAATGTTTTTTTCTTCCTTTCCATAAACATAAGACATATGTAGGTTAATAATGATAAATTTGTGTATGTGTAGATTAGTAATGATAAAGTTTTGTATGTGTTGGTCTGTGGGTAATGATAATTTTAGGACTTTCTGTTTTATCAAGCTGATAATTAAAGAAAATTGCCATTTCAATATACATATTAATTCTAAATTGGGCAAATATGTAATATGATACATAACTTTCATATGGAGACTGTAATAGTTTTATTCTGTAACAGAATTTTGTTATTTAACATAAAAACTATCATGCCTTCATTTCATTCTCCCGTCTCTCAAGTTATTTCCTAGTGTAATTTATGTTCTGTGTTTCTAATACAGAAATTTAGCTAATTTTTGAATGCAATGTGTTATAAAAAATTTATTTTTCAGCATTCTTTTTATTAAAATTTTTAAGGTATCATTAGCACATCAAGACTGTTTCTTTTTAGATTATTTATAAATTATTAAAACCTGCTTTAGTATGAACAGTTATTTCATTCTGTTACTGTCATTTCATTGTTGAGTTCATGTTCATGTAAGATATGGACATGGGATACAGGAATATCTTGTGCCAAATTATTATTGTTTTTTAAGCATTATAACATTGTTAGATTGTGTAGAAAGTATTCAATGTTATGGTTCTTCATGTAATTGTTATATCAGAGACTTATCCAAATGAAACGTTTTTAGTTGCCAATACTAAAAATATATAAATAAATGACAATAAAAAGTGCCTTTAAAAAAATTCCTTAATATGAACTCTCATACAAGCTTTTAAAAAAATTGATACCAGGGCATTAATATTTACAAAGATACTGTTTTCTTAAGTTAAAAAATGTTTTTAATATGTTTTTGTGATTGAATGCCATTTAAACATCCCATTTTAAACTTTTACAAAACTTTAATACAATCATACCGAACTGTGATAAGTGAAGCTGCATTTGCTCAACTTCAACATGAAAATTGTTAAGTTTAAATGGGTATGGCTTGATATGATTCATTTATTTTTTTAGTTTTGAGTGTGGTTTTATAAACATTTGTATGATATATGCATTCATCTGTTATTTTAAGCATATACGTTAAAAATTACATTTTTTCCTTTGCTGTGTTTTGCCAAAAGTAGGTACTAATAGTGATTATACATCTAATCAAACAAATGTTGACTAATTGATTTGATTACATTGGGTAGGGGGAGAGAAGTTCATGGACACATGTTTAGCATGAATATCTGCACAATTTGAAACATTTTGTTAGTTTTGGGCTTTTGTGAGTTTCTTAGAAAAATCCAGATTTTAAATTTACTTTTGAATATATTTTGATACATTATACTTTTTATATTTGATTTTTCTTTTAATGCAATAACTTCAAGAAAACATTCTATCCATTTAACTGTAGAGATGTTTAAAAAAATTAAGTTAATTTTTTAAAAATCATTAAATTATTATTTATATTTGTGTTGAAATTTTAATGTGTGGAAATAGCATTCACATGGTTCAAGGGAATTATTTGCAATTTTTTTCCATGTGTTATTATTTTTGATTGAACAACGCTTTCAGAACAAAATACACATTTTTTAATTTTTTTTTTTTTTACTGTTGGGTTCTTACAAAACTGTATAGTTTTGTTTTTGTGTTGCATTTATTTTTGTTTTTTAAATGCTGCTTTTTACTGACCTGTCGAATTAAATTTTATTTTGGTCAAATGTTTAGAATATGAGCAAAATTGTGTTTTATTGTAGTATTTTGGTTTTTCCAGTAAGCCCCCCCTTACTTTTAGTTGATATTTTGTGGAGAAAGAGGGGAGGAGGGGGGTGTAAAAAGCAAAATATGTCCATATTTTGTAATTTTTGCCATATGGGTTCTTCATATACCTCAGTTAGCTTTAGATTATTTTTTTACTATTTGTTATTGGATAAATGTTGTTGTATTAATTACATTTATAAAAGTTATTTAAGAATGTTGCATTATGCATACTCAGATTTTAATAATTATAGTTGTTATTTTTGCTTTTAAAATGTGAGTATATGTAGCATAAGTAATATGCTATAACATTTTATATGATTATTAAAATTGAATGTAGTGTGGAAATATTGCATTATTTTTTAAAGTTCAATTTTGTATTTATATACAATATACATTAAAATTCACAATAGCAGATATCCCAGGATCATGAAATTTATCTGGAGTCTTTATGATATATACAAGTGCAATTTTTTTAAAATAAGCCATCATCCCCTTTTCTGTTTTAGTCAAAAAATAAAAATGTCGTTAGTTTATTATCATAATTATCTAATTAGTAATTTTTTTTATAGTTTTTTTAAGACTATTAAAAAAAAATATTTTTGCATTTTAACAACCATTGATATATTTAATTGTGTAACTTAGAAAATTTTTCTTACTATTTTTCTCCTGTATAATGTTTGATATTATAATCCTTGCATTTTTTAATCAGCATGAATATTATAAATTTATTATTTTGAGTTTTTGAATGCCACTGAATTAAAAATATTGTATTTATGAAAACAAGCTATATTGTTGGAATTTTTTTGACTTGATAATTGTTGTTACTGTTGTATTAAAAGAGATTTTGTAATGAAAAATATTTGTACTTTTTTTTCTGTATTATTAATACCTGAATAATAATACATTTTTAAATTGCGTTTAGTGATAAAGTATCTTTCTTTTTTTACTTTTCTTCTCAGATATTTAGTGTATTTTTACTTTAATTTATCTAAGATTTAAAAAAAAGTGTACTTAAATTTTATATCATTTGTAATCATTTAAAAATAAAATTCTGATTTCTCTTTTTGATATTTTGTTAATGCATTTTTTGTGTTTTAAATTACTCTTAAAAAAAAAAAAGGTATTGATGTGGTTCTTTTAAACTGCATTTTGCTTATTAATATGAATATTCGATTGGACACCTTTTTTTTTTTTTTTTTTTTTTTTTTTTTTTTAAAGCTCCCTAATTGTTTTAAGTGACTGTTATTCCTTCTAACCAGGTACTTAATTTTTTGTCAAACAAATTTCACATGATTGAACTACTGGTGCAACAAAACATAGAAAATAAAAATTTTAAGGCAGGAATGAGAATATGGTATCTCTCGTAGAACACTAAAATATGTTAAAAAAAATACAATATATTTTAATGGTATTAAAATGAATATGTAACCTTTTGAAATCTAGTCACAAATAAACTAAACATTTTTATAAATTAAGCACATTCTTACACTTAGGAAATGCTCAGTGTGCTAATTTTTTATAATTGTCTGTCAGATTTTTGATTTACATTAAGCTAAAAAAAGAATCAGAATTGTCTTGTTTTTCAAAATTAATTTTATAATTTTTGTGCACACAAGATTAGATTGTAAATATTTTACTTCAGTCACTGATTCCTTGTAGTGTGTCAGCTCATTGTAAATAATTGCACATCTGCATTAACTCCTTGCGGACGAGCGACCCGTGTATGTGACACAAGAAGTTATCCGAATCCTTGTTTGGAATGCCAGTAAAATTTTACTGTAAAATTTGCAGGGTTGGCAAGTTTTTGACAGTGTGCGGTTTTATCCGGTTAAAACCGTGGTTTAAACCGTCATGGCTAAAACCTCGTCAGAAACTTAAATTACTACACAGATCTGTAAAATTTCAC
The DNA here is from genome assembly GCA_964019185.1 of Maratus speculifer. Lineage (NCBI taxonomy): Eukaryota > Metazoa > Arthropoda > Arachnida > Araneae > Salticidae > Maratus > Maratus speculifer. The sequence continues at coordinate 42,257,858 of OZ025301.1, forward strand.
ATTAAACATATGTCACAAATATACAATATTAGATGTAATATTAAAAATTCAGTTTTACTGTATTGTATATTATCATTTCCGGAAAAAAAAGAAAAAAAATTTGTCATAAATCTCAAAATTTGGCCTGCCTCCAAACTTGCTCAACTAGCAATGCTTCTTGCTCTGCTATCAAGCCCTGCTAGCTCAGCACCAATTGAGAGAGTATTTTGTAACTTTGGCTTCATACACTCTAAACTCATAAACTATTTGGGTGTAAATAAATGTGCTAAATTGGTTAAGTGCTATAGGATACTGTGGGGTAAAATTGATCCTGATTATTAACTGTACAAAATCATTTTCTTCTGCTTGAACATTCTAAAAAACAATGTTTTATTGCAATTAAAGTAATTTAATTTTTTTGTAATTATTAAATTACAGTATAATTCATTTTAAATAAAAATTACTCAATGTTTCTCTCTTGTTCTTAAAATGTTTAAAGTGCATTACACGTTTTTGACGGTTTAAACCAATTTTTGACGGTTTAAACCAGTTTTTGACGTTTGTCATGTCAAAAACCAGTTTCTGACGTCAGAAACTCAACCCTGAAAATTTGCCTTATTTAATCAGAGCAATTTGTCGATTTAGTAATTCACAAATTTCTGTTTTTAATAACTGGTGACAAATCATTAAAAATTTCCTAAAAGCAAGCATGAAAGAGTTTCTCCTAAAAGAGGAATTCCACCTTTTTTTAAAGCAATTTTGGACATTCTCTGGATTGATACAAAAATGCAAAGAAATTTTTGGAGGGATATAAGGAGGCGGGAGTGGAAGTGTGCTTGAAAAATTTAGTAATCAGACATTTTGTCTATTCAAATTCTTAGGTTCTTGAATTGTTTTGCAAAAGAGACATAAAAGGAAAAGTGGGCTTATATTATCTGATAGTCGTGTAAATGAAGTTGTTCAAAGTGTCATGAAAAAAACTTTTTTAGACTTTGAAAAATCAAACTGAAAGAAAGTTTCATTATGGAATAAAAATTTCCAAATAGAAACTTCTTTTCATGTGTTCTATATCTATAAATAGTATAAAATGTTTTGAATATTTGGTACTATTTATGCAACATTTTTGGGTAATTTCTGCGATAGCTTTTTCAAGCTGTTTTTGTGAAGCAAAGATCATTTTAGCAGGGGGACTGTTAAATCCCCTTATTAATGATTGTACTTTATATAAGTTAATGAGAAATAATAGTGTTACACAACAATATTTAAAAATAAGAGGAATATTTGCACGGTTTAAAATAAGTATTCATTTTCAAAGTCGATCCATCACACCAATATCTGACGCTTTAAAATTTTATTTAAATTATCTCGTATTTTTTTTTTCCTTTCTTTTTTTTAAGTATATCAAGATTTATTTCATTATTTTGGGATATTATATACAAATATATTAGGATTCTGATTTTTTAACTTTTGTCGCCAAACAATTTGGTTTTAAGCCAAGTGTGATGTCTGTCTGAATGATGCTTACAATAATGGAAACAATTCAGGTGTATGGCAGCTTTTTTGAGTAATTTTTTCTATTCAAATGGTAATTATATAAATAGCTGTTACTATTATGAAGCAGTCAGATATTTCAATTTTAGTGTAAACACCTCCACACATGTTGTAAAATAATTTAAATTGAGACATTAAAAAAAATTAACTTTATTTCGGAAACATGCCAATTTGTTTTCCCAAACTTGTGTTTATAAATAAAATACAAATGAAAATTTCGTTTCAGTTGCTTATAACTCGGGTTCGACTGATTTTGACAATTTTGTACTGTTAGATAATTTTTTATGGAAGATTTCATTATATAACATCATACAATGCTGTAATTGGAAAAAAAAAAAATTGTGGGAACTCAAATTTTTAGATTATGATGCTACCGAATTTTTGCCAACCCAAAAGCCTCTGTGAAATATTTAACCAAAAGCCGACTTTTTAAAAATAAATAGTTGTAATTATTATATTGAAGTTTTTATAGTGATGTAATTTGCTTTCATTCAATAAGAATAGAGAAACTGACGTCAGTTCAGAATCTCCGCCCTCTGAATACTAGGCCTCAGTTCTGACTGACACACACAGACACACACACACAAAAAAAAAAAAAAAAAAAGTGGCAGCTGACAAAGGGGGATTGTTTTCAGCGTGTACAGTAGAGGTCTGCACGGGTTGAAATTTCCAGGCCTGAGCCCGGCCCGAAAGACAAAATTTTGGCTTGGGTCCGGCTTGGCCCGAACCAGACATATTGCCCTGACCCGGGGCCAGAAAGGAAAAAATATTGACCCGGCCTGGCCCGAGTGTTAAAATTTCGGCCCGAACCCGGCCCGGCTCTGGTGAATTTCTACAGAACATTGATCTTTACTCTAACGGAAAAGTTCAGACCAGTGTTCTTGCTGACATTTGACCAACATTAGTAATTTGGCTAATTAAAAATAAAAAATTTCACCAAATGAGAAAAGTATTAGCAAAATAAATTAGCCGTGTAGCACAAAGAAAAAAAAGAATAAATAAATAAATAAAATAATAATCCTTTAATGTACCCCTTTTTTTCAATATGTTCTAATGTAACCAAAGTTTTTATAACTGCGACAACGATTGTTATTAATCTAATTGCAACTATCCGCTACAAATATAATACAAAAATGTATATATTAAAAATATGTATATATGCATAATGCAAATGTATGAAAAACGAAAGTGAAAAAAAAAAAAAAGAAAAAATTGAACATTAGCAATTTGACGAATCTAATCGCTTGTTTACTCACCAAATGAAGAATTTAGTCGCAATTTGGCACAATGGCGAGCGACAGCGAGAACACTGGTTCAGACAAAAAAACTTATCTTAGTCCTTTTTTTTTTCTTTCATGTTTATAATCTCTATTTATGCAGAAGTGCCATAGGCTGCGATATTTACGTTTTTAACCCTATGAGGGGCAAAGCACTTCTATTCTTAAATTGCTGAAATGACTGATTGACACCAGAATTTAAAAATGAATTTATTTCAAAAAGATAAAAACTTTTCTCTACGTACTTGATAAAATTAAAATTTTCTTTTCAAACTTCTGGTGTTAATGTGGCGTTTCGCAATTAGAATTAAGTGGTATATATTTTATACCACAGCCCTTCAAGGGGCTATGAACCTTTGTTTGTTGTATATAAATGTTTCAGTTATCATTAGTATTATTAATACATAAAAAAGAAAAATCTAAAAAATGGTATATGGTAAAAGTAAAATCTTCTAAGATATTGGGGGAAAAAAAAAAATATGTTTCCTTCTTAGCAGATGTAAATGTTTAATATATATATTTTTTCATGTGTTATTGTATTCATTTTGCATGAATGAACAGTTTAAAAGAAATTTGCAGTTTTCAGCTTAAATAAAAATTCTGTCATAATCATTTATTTATTTTTTTTTTTTTAGTGTGTTTAATTCTATTTTAGACGCCTAATGATCTACGATTCTTTAAAAAGAATAAATTCTAATGTTCAATTGTAGAATAATGACGACTTAAAAGTATATGTCTATTTTGCAAAAATTTTTGGATCAAGCCAAACTTTACTGATTTATGAACAGATTTTTCCACATCGAGAAAAGGATTTTCATACAGGAAGATTCACCAGGAACTGATTATTTAGGTCCATAAAGACTAGGAAGAACGAAATTAGTCTCGGATTTGTACGGAAAAAATAAGTTAGACTTGGCCCGGCCCGGCCCGGCCCAAAAGGATTAGTGACTAGGCCCGGCTGACTCGGCCCGAGTCTTCAGAAGCAAGGCTCGGGCTTGGGGCCGAGGCCCGGCCCGTTCAGACCTCTAGTGTACGGTCACTTCAGTTTTGATACCAATAATTTTCTAAAGTTTTTTCGCATTATTTTCCTGTGTTTAAAGAAGACTATATAAAATACTGAGTCAAAACTTAGGGGACCGTGAATACTTTAAAAAAATCAGTCTTCGGCAGCCGCCATTTTGGTGTCAGTGCTCAGGCCTAGTATTCAAGGGGCAGGGGCAGCACGATGGCTTCAAAGCATCTGGTTGGTCGAAATATCTCCTTTCTTGATAAGTGGAAATGGATCTCCTTAAAACTAGCAGAAATTAACGTTTTGGTTGGTTGAAGAAAAAATAGATTATGCTCGAACGCTATTTTATTTATTTATTTTTTTTTACATAGCAAACTAAATATTTCTGGGAATGGCGCTCCCACGCGTTCTCGCCCAATTACTAATTTCCCGTCCAGCACTGACAACGTAACATTCTGTGTTGATTAGTTATTGAATTATATAGTGAAAATTTCTAGAATCAGATGAAAGATTAGTCTTTTTAAAAGATTCTGGTAAATGGATTTCGATAGAACTCGCACTGTTAGCTAGATAATTTTCCTTGAAAGGATTTATTAAATAACATACTAGCAGATTTCAACCGCTATGCTGGTCTGTTTCTTGAAACTTGAAACGAAATTTGAATAAAATAAAATGTATCATGAATCTGAACTTGTGATTTAAAGCAATAAGGATCTTTGCCTGGAATGTCCTTCCAGTCCTGAAACAAAGTGAAAGCCATTGTGCTGTTTACTTTCTAATGTGCTGGTAAATTTTAGCTGTCAAGATTAATCTCTTTTAGTTGATCACTCACAGTAGGATTTAGTAAATAATGATATTACTGTGTGCAATATATTAAAATAACCCTGAAAAATTATTTAATTATTTAAAAATTATTTTATTATTTGTGTTTCAACACTCCCTCATCCTATTTGTATATAAGAAGCTAACATATTTAATTTTGTACAAGTTATACAATTAAAATTTTCATCATCATGTACTTTTGCTTTCTTCTATTGAAGATAGAAGAAAGTATTGTAATGGAAATTTTTTTCGACGGATTTACGCGTTTTAGGGGTCAGAGATTCCAAAAAACATGTTTTTACTAAATGTCTGTCTGTCCGCCTGTGTGTGTCTGTGTATATGTCGCCATTCTACCATCAAAAATTGTATGAAGTTATACATAGAATTGAATCAAATTTTTTGTGAATGTTTTTGGCTGTGGCAAGCAGGTCCTCCTTCAGTTTTGAAACATTCCGCTGGAAGGGGGCGCTGCAATCGCAATTTTTGTGCCATTTTCAATATTGTACCGACCAAAAGTATATGTAGTTATGCATCGAATTGAACGAAATTTTTTGTGTATGTGTATGACTATGGCTAGTTGGTCCTCCCAGAATTTGAAAAAAATCCGTCGGAAGGGGGCGCTACAATCGCGATTTTTGTGCCATTTTCAATAATGTACCGGCCAAAAGTATATAAAGTTATGCATCAAATTGAACCAATTTTTTTGTGTAATTGTATGACTATGGCTAGTTGGTCCTCCCTGAATTTGAAAATAATCTGCCGGAAGGGGGCGCTACAATCGCGATTTTTGTGCCATTTTTAATATTGTACCGACCAAAAATATAGGAAATTATGCATTGAATTGAACCAAATTCTTTGTGTAAGTGTATGACTATGGCTAGTTGGTCCTCCCTGAATTTGAAAATAATCCACCGAAAGGGGGCGCTGCAATCGCGATTTTTGTGCCTTTTTCAATATTGTACCAACCAAAAGTATATGAAGTTATGCATTGAATTGAACCAATTTTTTTGTGTATGTGTATGACTATGACTAGTTGGTCCTCCCTGAATTTGAAAAAAATCCGTCGGAACGGGGCCCTGCAATCGCGATTTTTGTGCCATTTTCAATATTGTACCGACCAAAAGTACATGAAGTTATGCACCAAATTGGACGAAAATTTTTGTGCAAGTGTATGGCTCTGGCTAGTTGGATCGCCCTGAATCTGAAAAAAAAATCCTTCGGAAGGGGGCGCTGCAATAGCGAATTTTATGCTATTTTCAATATTACACCACATAAAAGTGTATGAAGAATGAAGTTAGTTCTAGAACTGAACTAAATTTTTTGTATATGATTATTTTTTGGTAAGGCAAGTAGGTCCTCCCTGAATTTGAAAAAAAAATCTGCCTATCATTCTATTGTCCATTGGCTCGTGCAGAGACGGAAATTCGTTTTTACTCCGATTAATTGACTGAAGCAGAAATTTAAGATGAAAATCAAAGTTGGTATGGTATTGAATTAAAATTATTAAAGCATTAAAATGAGTAACTATTTTTTTTAAATTATTAAAATGTACGTATGAGATAGAAGAAAGTTTTGGGATTGGCACATCGAACTAGTTTTTAGCATAAAATGAAGTTATTATAACAGTTTAATAAGAAACATAGTACCTACAATGTAAATATGCACTAATTTATCTTTCTGCGTCAGGGTGAGTGAAAAAAAAATTATGACCTCCCCCTTCCACACACACACACACACATTCTCTTGAGACCCCTTTATTGTTCACTTCTAGCTACGGCTTTGCGCACAGCCCAAATGAACCTAGAAGTAGTGGCGCACACAGGATTAAACTTTGGAGGGGGCTAACATATTTCAAGAGTATGTTTTTGAAAGTATAGACTCCTAAAATATGTCAGTTAAAGGAGAGGTCGAAAATTATAGATCATCTTGCTATATCTTAGCAGCCGTTTTAGGTAGGAGTGTAAAATTCCAGAAAGTAAATCTACAAAATAATAATAATTAAACACGTATTTCAGCTATTTTGCAAATTTCCTCCTCCTAAAGAGGGAGGGGGTGTCGAAAATTTTAGAATATTTGGCACATCTCAGAACCCATTTTAGGTAGGAACATGAAATTGCAGAAATTAAATCTACTAAAAAATTCTTAAACATGTGTTTCATCGATTTTATAACTTCCATACCTAAAAAGGTTAAAGTAGTAGTTGAAAATTTTCAAACTTTTTGGACCCTTTCATGTGATATGTCATTGAAAACCCTCGGACCACTCTTCCATACTGTGAACATTTATTTTTCTCCTTCTCAATTTGGCCTCCTGGGGGTGGGAGGCTTTTTGAACTTTTTTGAAATCGTAGCGTTTTTATGATTTTAGATCGGATTTTTTGTATCCTGATAAATATTATTTTTGATCTATAAAAATTTCAAACAAAGTGGGGAAGGGGTATTCTTTCGACCGCTGTAATTAGGGGAGTTTGGGAGAGCATTTTTCTAAATTCAGCCGATAGCCCTCATGTGATATATCGTTGGAAGGCCCTATGACCACGTAATAATTAAATTAATAATCTAGAGTAATTCGAAAAAATAGCCCTAATGAGAATGATTTTTCTTGATGGCACAATTTAAGAATTAAAATTATTTATCTCAATTATATTTTTTTTTATTTGATAAACATTTAATATACAAATCACCTAACATAGTCATAGAATGTGAAACAACAGCCATTTGCACATTATCTGTTTATACTTCGGATTCTTCAGATTTTTTATGTTCACCTCTTTGGCTGTCTCTAGAAGATTCTCCACTAATAGCGACTTCTGTTTCACTCTCTTCACCAATAGTTGAAATGTTGTTAAGTGTTCTTGTCGCACTAATAGCACTCTGTCTTTCCAATTTTACCGGTTTGCTGGTACCTTCTGATTCTTCTGGTTTGGGTGCAGGAGCCTCTTTTTTTAGCATCCTTCTCTTTTCTGCTCTTTCTAGGAAAAATGATGCAGCTAAGGGCACCAGTGGATTAACGACTACTGCCTCGTGCTCTGTAGGAGGTGTAAAAGATGCTCTTCGTTCTGGAGTTCCTGCGTTGTTTTTGTGCATTGCTAACAATGCCAATCTTCTTGCTCGCAATCGACGTTTTCTCAACTGAGCATCTATGTCTTGATCTTCATCATCCACCAGATTTGGGTTGTACTTTTGATGCAACTGAAAAACAGAAATCATACATAGATATCATTAGATTTTTACGCAAAATTTAATTGCTGCTGTCATCTTTTAGCATAAAAATCACATTAATACGAAACTTAAACATATTAATTTCTACATAATCTCTCATTTGTTAAATAAAAACTTAATTTATGTAGAGAGCTAAATTCTATTTCAATACATTAATCATGGTGTATATGAAAAAGGAAAGCAAAACATGACGCGGTGATAGTATTATTGCTACATAAAAAATTAGTACATTAGAAGTATAATTTCAGAAGATATTTAAAAAAAATATGAAAATATCATTTAACATTAAAAGCACTAAATTTTGAATGTTTATAATTCAAGAACTTATCATTCAAATGACTGGAAATTTAGTGTCTAGAGATAGTGTGCACCAAATATTTGAAATATCTTGTTAAAATTGGGTATTGCTTTTTTAATATGATGATGGCCCTATAAGTAAACTTTATATACATTACTTAAAAGTAGACTCTATTTCCAATCGTTTGGTACCAGTAACTTTTTTCTACAATAATTTGCTGAGGAGTTAGTAGGGGGTATTTACTTTTTATTTTTCCACGACTTAATTTTTCACCGCTTGCGTTCTGATCATATTAGTCCTAGAGCCGACCACACAAAACCCTATGTCATCGAGCACAAGGAAAAATCCTTTATTTTATGGAAGAGCAGTAATAGAGGAATCTAATGATCTATGTCTGCCGGAAGTGAAGTGGTGCATTTGATGTTTGTTCTACAATCAAAAGTATTAAAACATAATGCTACGCCTACGCGTCAACCACTAGTGGTATTCATTTTTGGTTTATGCACCCCTTCACTTCTGACAAACATGGATCATTAGATTTCTCTATTACTACTCTTTCATAAAACAAAGGATTTTTTCTTGTATTCGATGACATAGGGATTTGTGTGGTCGGCTCTTGGACTATACATTCTGTGAAGAAATTTGCTCGTATAGCTGCGTTTTACTGCCCCGTAATGCAGAGCTGCTAGAGCGTTCCAACTTAATGCTGGAATCTGTCGTAAGTTAACAAGCTGCGCCAGCTGGTGGCAGGGGTGCAAATGAATGCGCGGGTTTGACGTCATATATGCGCAGATATTTATTATCTCCGCATCTCTTGCACATATTTTCCAAATTTTCACTCAATCATGAATGATGAATCTGTTGTTTACCAGATTTAATTCAAAATATTTTTTCTTACAGTTTGTTTTGATAAAAATATGCAAATATATATATATATTTACAATATCATTTTAATTTCGGGAAAAAAAGTACCTTAATGCAGCAAAAACACTGCTTTTTGCCCGAAACGAAAACGACATTGCGCCTATTTTTTAAATGCACATATTTTTATCAAAACAAGCTGTAACAAAAAATATTTTGAATTAAATCTGGTAAACAACAAATTCATCATTCATGGTTGAGTGAAAATTTGAAATTCATGACGAAAGTTTTAACAGGTATTCTCTAAAATGGTTTTGCCTGTTTCTCTTCATATAATTTTGAAATTGTAAATATTGTAGACCTAAATTTCATGAAAGCTATTCAGGTTAAAAGGAAAACATTTTTAATATATATGCATACAGTATTTAAATTTTAATCTATATTAATTTTTAATATAAATTCTCGAAATAGCTTTGTCTGTTAAAAAAGAAATAAAAAGAGAGAGAGTCTAATCTACGATTTTAGAAAAATGATTGTCTAGAACGTTAAATATTTAAACAAATAAATTAACATTATTTCTTTGTTTAACAAAACATTTAACACATACATTTAAAATTAAAGTTATTCCGAATATACGTATAATGAAATAGGTTTTTAAATAAAAAGATGAAATGTTTGCAAGTTAAATAATAAAAGTCGATACGACCAAGAAAACATCGGATTTTTATCGTCTGCTGTTGGTAAATGAAAAACAGAGCTAAAGTTGAATATTTTATTTAGTATTAAATTTTGTACATTTCGAAATATTGATAAACATTATATTATCATAGGGAATATAACAGTGTATACAATTTTGTATAATTTAGCTCATCAAGAATTTAGTAGAATGTGACACAATTTCAAAATTTTTCATACTACTTACTAAATTTAATGAGTCATCTTTCATTACATTAAAAACATAATTAAAATCGAACATATTTTAATCAGCGATATTTGTATCGCATAGTTAAATGATATTTCGTCTTAGTATATTTTATGTTAATATTTAGTCATACTACACTTATTTATTCTATATTTATTTACAATATTTCAAACCTAAAACTTATTCTACGCAATATTCTAAAGCAACATTTTATAGAAACAAAAAAGTTTTGTTGCCATTCACACAAAAGAAAGTGCAATCTACTTAATAATCCTCTAGTTATGCACCCCTGCCGCTAGATGGCATATGCCTTGACCCCGCCTTTAATCTTGCGGACAGCTCTTCCATAGGAGTTGGAACGCTTGAAATATATGCAGTTTTGCCGTAATGTTTTGGCAACTTTTTCAGATACACTTTATACTATGCATTTTATTCATTTTTACTATCCATTATACTATACTTTTGTGCCTCCGGGGAAACATTATATTTTCCGGGAGGGAATGGCAACTTTTGACTATTGAAAATACAAAATCTCAAATTTTCCAAGGGGGGTTCCTCTTCCCAGGCCACCCCAAATCAACACTGCGTTGCTGTAATGTAAATGGAAACCGTCTATACACATACGTTTATTCTTTATTTAATAAAATTCTGCAGTTATACGGATCTTTTAAGGACTTAATTTTTAATTTTTGGACTAGTTTCAGCAGTTTTCTCTTCGGTGATTTACATCGCAGCCCTACTGCAATCTTATATGCTTCTTGAGGAAGGAATATGGTTTATACACGATGCCTTTACATATTCTTATAATATATCTGCATCTACACTTATATATAATTATATTTTACAAATTTAATTTTTTTTCGCCAAAATTAACCTTATTCTAAATCATTTTCCTTTTAACAATATTCCGTATTTATTGCAACTTATTAAATTAAAATCCTGTTATTAGATCTAATCTATTAATTTTTATAGACATGATATAAATTCTTAATTCGCCTTAAAAAAACATTTATCCCAATATGCATAATTTAAAAAAATTGCTCTAAATTAAAAATATTCTTAACAAACTTTACTCCTTAAAGTTCCTAATAAAATTCATTTTTTACCTGTTTTTATCAACCGTTTTTAAGAAAGTTTTATTAAATTTATTCTAAAACCATACTTTTCAAAAATATCATTAATTTTTTTTCTTCGCGTTTGATATTTATTGCGTTTCAATAAATTAATTTTTCTTTTTTGTGTGAAATTATCGACTATAGAATATGTTCGAATTTTGATTTCGATTATAAATTAGTTAAATAATAATCTTTTAAAATAAAATTATCGTTTTTCAGATGATTCGAGACAGCTATTTTTTTACGCTAGACATTAAATTCTGTTTACATAAAATAATCGTGCTTAGATATTATCGAAAATTCCAGAAACTTTTTTTTTACTTAAATGATTACTAATTAACGGATTGCTAATGGAGTCTGCTGTGGAATGAAGTGATGATCGACTTGTGGATCGCCGAAAAATGATGTGCAACACCGTTATTAGAAATGTTCTTTTTAAAGTGCTTCAAATCTATGCTTGGAAAGACACTACTCTGAGAGATTTTGCTAGCTTTGTTAAAGAAGTTCTTCGATGCCTGGGATATATCTTCTTGTCGTCGATTGGTAACTAAGTATTCCGTGTGATGATGAAAAATAAGAAAAAAAAATAATTACGAGACAATTGATTGTAAGTTAGTGAATACATAGATATTTTTCGGAGTACTTGTTCCCACTAGGATTGCCGGTGAGAGTTCCTTTCAGAAGTGTTTTGATTATTATTTGTATCCTTTTTTATGCATTTATTGATTTATTTATTTGTTTGTTTTTCTGTGAGTCTTATTTATTTTATTAATGAGTATTATTATTATTATTATTTGTCCGAGATGAAAACATTTTTGTTCTTAAAAAAAAAAAAAAAAAAAGAATAATTGAAGGGTATGATGCTCTTAAGACATTTTACTGTTGCTTATTAAAGACTATTATGATATTTCTGATTTTCATGCACGATTAAAGGTAAGTTTGTAATAATAATGAAGCATAAAAGAATCTTAGAAGCTCAGATTTGTTTCAGAAAAGTACATTTTCTATACAATTTTGTTAGTTATAAAGAGCCATTCTCAGAATGCAGTATTTTTGTGCTAATGTTCCTACTACTAGATATTTCAGCTAGAAAACTAAGTTGATATTTATATTTTTTTCTTTTATTTGATATAATTTCTGGTGGCAGTTAGCTTTAGTTCCCGGATTCTTTTAATTTATATAATTCAGTAAGAAAGAAGGAATTATACAAAGCTGCTGCTAGAATTTTGACAGATAAAATATAATTAGATTTTTCAGAAAATTTTGTTGTTTTAATTAAGAAATTATCCATCATTAAAATTTCTTGAACCTATTTATGATTTACAAAATAAGAGAGTTAATGAGTTGATTCAAATTTAAAAATATAACTATGATATTTATAATTTCTATTTTTTTATTAGATAAAATTTCTTGTTAAAGTTAACAGCAAAATATAGTTCAATTTTCTCCATAATTCTGATTTAGATTTTTAAAAAGGTGGGTAATGTTTTTGTGTGAGGCAACCCCAGAGTATAAACAGATACACCAGTAGACAAAGCCCTCGAAATTGCAACAGCGCTAACTCATGTATTTCACCTTTAAAGCAAAAGACTCTATGATGGAAATTTTGTCGAATCCCCATTAAAGATACAAGACTGTAATTTATGAAGAGTTTAAATACCCTAACACTCAAAAATTAGAAAATACTTTCTCTGGACCATACAAAATTATAAATAAGCTTTCTGACGTAACTTATGAAATAGATGAATTCAATTATGAGACTGGTCAGAATTCAGTTATGGTGCATGTTTCTAAATTAAGACCCTATTTTTCACCAGAAGATTTTAAATTATTTCATATGAGCAATCCAAAAAACAAACACAACCTCAAATACAATCAAATCACTAGATCAAACTAAAGTCAAGACAGTAGATTAAATTTTAATTATTATTCTTTAAATATTTTATCACCATAATTTTCAACATCAGGTATGTTCTTGGTTGGCCAACAAGAATATTACTTGTTTTTGGTAGTTTTTTGGGGTTAGATTAGGCACCTTATGCAGGCATATGGTGTGCACTTTGATTGTAGAAACTATCAAATTGATGTTAAAAAATTAAAATTAAGTGTATTTGATTCTAACTATATTTACTCATTTATTTTACCGACTGTTTACAAAACATTAGTATTGTGTTATTTATTCCAATAGATAGCTATATGATAACAGTTATAAAATTTGATGATTTTACACTAACATATAATTTGATATGTGATATTCAGTGATTGTTGAAAACTAAAGAGATTAAAAGTTATCTTTTTTTCACGTAAATTGTCTTTTATTCCATTTCTCAGTTAAAAATAACACCTTTTATTCCTACTTGTTTTATTATTAAATTTATCAACCATGTATAGACGAAACATTGTTCTACATGTGAGATATGAAAGCATATACCCAAACTATACAATTTTGTAAAAGAGTATCAGAGAGGAATTATTGTAAGGAAATACTGGTTGAGAGTCCATTTTCTAAATAGTTAGATTTAATTTTATTTGGATTTTGGAATTATTAATTTTTTTATGTATACTCGGCTGGCAAAAATACTTTCTTATACTATTAAAAGATAAGAAAATTATTTAATTGCTATGCAATTATTTTTATCCTCAACCAATATTTTTCCTATCAATAATAAACATACTGTGATATTTTTCTTTTGATTATACTCTTGTAATATCATTATTATTATTTCTATAATGAAGTATAGTATGAATTACACTCTTATCTATACTAATATTATAAAGAGGAAAGATTTGATTGATTGTTTGTTTGTTTGTTTGAATTGAATAGGCTCCGAAACTACTTGACGGATTTGAAAAATTCTTTCACTGTTGGAAAGCTACACTATATCCGGTGAACATAGGCTAAATTTTAATTGATTTATTCAAATATTTTCCTTAATAATTCAAAATTTTATTATTTTTCATACATAATCAATTAAATTTTTTCCGATAAAAAAAAAACATTTTTCTTTCCCGTTGCCAATAAAATCAAAAGCTTTAATAATAATTTCTCCTCGGCAATTAATTTTCAGTTGAACAGTATCCACGTGAAAAATTAAAATAAAAATAATTCAAAGGAAAATAAATATGACGTCATACTTGGGAGAAAAAAGTATTTTATTATATAAGACGCACGAATATCAGTTACATTAACAGATGTTCTCTGCGGAAAATGGCAACATAATTAGAAGTAAAGTGAACGAGAAAGAATTAAATTATTAATAAAATATTTGATTTGGAAAAATATGACGTCATTAGGAATTTTGAAGTATTTGTTAAAAGAACAAGAGGCATGGATATATGCAACTAATAAAAATCGGTAAATAATGACGTCACATCTATACCAATATTATAAAGAGGAAAGATTGAGCGCAAAGGATTGAGAATGAATCTTGAGCAACAATCGATATGTTTTATTCACTAAAATGGGCCTCTTGGTAAACTATTGCAAGAAGCCTCATTGGTTATGTGGGATGAATGCACCATGAGCCATAGAGCACATATATAGGCCTTGGACAAAACCTTAAAAGATCTTAGAAACTCCTCTGCTCTCATGGGCGAGATTACTTTTGTATTTGCTGGAGATTTCCGACAGACTCTTACTGTTATTAACAGAAGTATGCGAGCAGATATCATCAAAGCATGCTTAAAATCGTCGCCCTTATGGACTTCGATTGAAAATATAAAATAACGGAGAAATATGAGAGCTCATCTTTATGAAATCACATATAGTGATTTTCCACAGCAACTGATTAAACTTGGGGAAGAAATTTTTCCCACTCCAAATTTAAGCAGAAATTGTAACATTCTTCTGGATGAGCCTGTAGGCCAAAGAGTCCATAGTTTACAATTTTTAATGGATGCAGTATACCCTGACATCGAGAATTTACACGAAAAAGACTTTCATTGGTTGTGTTCTAGGGCAATAGTGTCACTTAGGAATGATAGTGTCAACGATATAAACAATATGATTATTCAAAAAGTTCCCGGCCAAATAAAAAATTGCAAATCAATCGACACCGTGACTAATATAGAAGACGCAGTCCATTATCCACAGGAATTTAAAATTCACTAAACCCTTCTGGACTGCCACCACATGAATTGACGATAAAAATTGGAATTCCAATCGTGCTTTTGAGAAATTTAAGCCCCCTGAACATGTGCAATGGAACGAGGCTACTTATAAAGGAATTGAAGGACAATTTAATTGTAGCAATCATTATCATCGGCCCAGCAGCTGGTCAACTAGCTCATATACCGAGGATACCGATGACCCCAACTGATCTACCAATCCCATTTAAACGGCTTCAATTTCATGTAAAAACATCTTTCGCGTTAACTATTAATAAGTCCCAAGGTAAGGTCACACCTTCGAATTAGTAGGGATCGACCAACGGAAAGAATGTTTTACTCATGGCCAGCTATATGTTGGTCTATCGCGGGTAGGATTTCCTGAAAACCAATTTATTTTTCTGCCACAAAATAAAATAACATCTAATATCGTTTACAGGGAAGCTCTGATACAATAAATTTAATGGCTTTTGTTTTGCAGATGTAAAACTTTTTACAAACATTATTACAAATAAATAAAAAATAATACTAATATCCAAATTTTCTTTTATTATTTTACACTTTTTTAGTAACTCCACGCACAAAGAAGAGAGTATGAGTATATGTGTAAAAATTTATAACTTGAAATTATTCTTTAATAACCGTGCGAAACCGGGGCTGGCTGCTATAATCTATATATCCATAAAACAAAGTCGTGTTATAGTTACACCCTTTATAACTCAAGAGCGGATAGATCGATTTTTATGAAATTTTGTATGAAGGTATCTGACACTTTAGATTAACATACAGGCTATTTTTTACCCGACTACCTAAAAGGAGGGTAATGCTTTTAGTAGTTGAATTTAATGGGATGAAGTGGTAGTAACAATTTGTGGTGTCAGTAGTGACATGGGACTGAATGACTTGCTCTATCCGAAGCAAAGAGAGGGCGGGCCGCTAGTTGGGAAATATTAGGATATGGAGGATTATTATTATTGTTGCTATAAATTGAGTTTTATTATACTACTTATTATTATTATTATTATTAATGGAATTTCTCGATATTATTTAATATTACTATTTAGAGCTATACTATTTATTATTGGAGATTTTACATATCATTAAAAGATGTTGGATCCAACAAAAGATTGAACCCCCACCCCCTCCTCCCCCCCAAAAAAATATGGAAAGTTATGTAGTTTATTAATGAACTGCATTGAAGAATTACATTTTATAATTATTGAAAGACTTTTGAATTTAAAGGACTGTATGTAGTCAACTAAATTTGAGAAGAACATTTATTGTAGCCTTTGAAGACTTTATTTACTACAAGGACTGCATCTAATAAAATTAATTTTTGAACTGAAATAACTACTGATTAAGTTATTGAAATTCTATAAACTTCCATGAAAAAGATTTTTTATTATATTTTTATTATTTCTTGCTTATTAATATTTATAATTTATTTACTGTTATTGTATGTATTATCTCCTATGCACTTACAAATGCTAAGTAATATTGTAAAATTATTTTTTTTTCTTTCAGTGGAATGCTCTTGCCTAATTTTAATTCTATCTAAATTGCTCTTAACTTTTTTTTAAATCGCTATTATTTTTTATATTACATTAATTTTTTTCCTTCCATCTCTTGACAGTTTTATTCTAAAATTGAATTTTTCTAAGTTATTAGATTTCTGTTGTCTCAACTTGTAGTTTTAACTATCAATTTCATACAAGGCTTTTGGGAAGGGGGGGATAATATTACAAATTTAAAATTTTTTCGTCAAAATTAACCTTATACTATATTAATTTCCTTTTAACACTATTCCATATTTATTGCAACTTATTAAATTAAAATCCTGTTATTAGATCTAATCTATTAATCTTTATAGAAATGATATAAATTCTTAATTCGCCTTAAAAACATGTATTCCAATATGCGTAATTAAAAAAAAATGGTTCTAAATTAAAAATATTCTTAATTAAACTTTATTCCTTAAAATTCCTAATAAAATTATTTTCCCCCCTGTTTTTATCAACCCGTTTTTAAGAAAGTCTTATTAAATTTATTCCAAAACCATACTTTTCAAAAATATCTTTTTTTCTTCGCGTTTAATATTTATTGCGTATCAATAAATTCATTTTTTTCTTTGTTGTTTGAAATTATCGTCCGTAGAATATATTCGAATTTTGATTTCAATTATAAATTAGTTAAATAATAATCTTTTAAAATAAAATTATCGTTTTGCAGAAGATTCGAGACTGCTATTTTTAACCTCGTCGCTAGACATTAAAATCTGATTACATAAAAGAATCGTAGTTAGATATTATCGAAAGTCTTAGAAACTTTTTTTTTACTTAAGTGAGGAGGCCCAGAGATGGATGGAATCTTTTTTTCGATGTTTCTGGTTTAGGCGACTTGTAGAAACTATTCTTTTTTATGGAATGTCTGCTCCGGAGAGAGCATCTTAATAAACTATTTTCAAGCAACCAATGTGTAGTTTAATGAAGCTTCTACGTTTATTTATTTACTTAATTTTTATGTCGCCACGACTCCTGTAATATAAAATGGGGAAACTTTCAGACAATATTACTGGCTCTCTTTCTCAAAATATCACACATATATGTATATATATATTAAGGGGTCTCAGGACTCTTAAAGCTTCCAAACTTTCGATTTTTTAATTTTTTATATGTTAAACTACTATCTTTTCTGAACATTTTAATATATTTGTTTCCTTGAAATTCCAATTAGAATAGAAGTTATGTCTTTTGGAATTATATTCGCTCAATAGCTGAAGAGACATTTCCGAAACTTCGAAGTCATTTTTCTCCAAATGACATTTTTGGGCATAACCCGCATGATATCTCAAAAACTTATTACTGTTATTTCATAAAATTTCCAAAACATATTTTTCGTGTCAACCTGTATACACTGAACCTAAATTTTTCTTTTTATTAATAAAAAAAAATATTTTTTAGATGTATATGTTGTTGACATTTCCAAAATTTTGCATTACTTAAATACAACTTTGTATTAAAAATAGAAAAATGCTTTAAAGACAAATTTATTTAGGTTCAGGGTAATTATGACAATCTGGTGCATAAGTAGGTATCAAAATTTTTATTTTAGTTGCAATATTTATTTTGTAATCGTGCGCGTAAGCTATTATAAGAATTTTCGGCTCGTCAAATATCTGACAGTTTGGAGCATCCTGTAAATGATAATTCTGCATCATAAAAATTTTTAAAGGTTTGAAGTGAAAGAACATACACACTTTCTAGAACAACTTTCACCACAATAAAAATTATGTTTTTAAATCATATACATTTTCAGGTATTAAAAGATGAAAATAGTCTGTTATTTTCATTTTTTCTCCATTTTAAGAGTCCTGAGACCCCTTAAGCATAGTGATACATAAAGAAGATAATATCACACACATCATGAAAACATGTTAAATCCAGTCTGTAAGATGTTCATGTATGCAGAATTATGAAGGACCTGCACACATTATATAATCTGTTTACCGAATAGTTCCATGAAGCCCGTGCTTACCCACTAAAATACAAAGAGGCCCTCAAATCTACTTTAAAATTAATTTTTAGGAAAAAAAAAAAAAAAAAAAAAAAAACTCAATCGAGCACAAAATGATTTTTCCCCATTAATAAGCGCTGAAATTAGCGTTCCCTAAATGCCTTTTTAAATCCCAAATAAAGGCAAATTTTTTACGTTTTCAATTTGTAATTTTGTTGCAAGTTTTCGAATTCTGTTTTGAAAGTTAAAGCATCTTTAAAGAAAAAACAAGTAAGAAAAATCATGCGTTAAGCATAGATTACGAAACACTTTCCAGCACTTCTTGAAATCTTTATTAAAACTTTGTTATTTAGGGAAATAAGATGTTACTGTCCATAGCCAAATAAGCATTGCAATACTTTTTAACAGCCCTGTATTTGACCCGTCGGTTAATATTTATACTATATAATAGGAAATTTTAATTTAGCAAGAAAATGCGTAACTGGTTTAAATTTCTCTTTCAGCATTTTATTTTAATAGATGGGAAATACTTGAATACTTTTGTTCAGCCCTGTAATTTTTCCTAGTACCTTTATAACTCGCCAGTATTTTGTAAAATTTAGCTCAAACAAAAACACTCTAAAGCCCGCTACACACTACAGAGACATGTGTTAAAAATCATGCAACATGACGCAGCCAAACCGGTTTTTTCTTTGTTATCAGGGTTCAATGTTTCACTAGTGTGTGGCGGCCTTAAACTACACTGATGTAAGAAACTAAGAGAATTTTCATATTTGATCTACAATCTTTAGAACTACTGGACAAATTTTAATAAAATTTGATGTGAACATAGGTTGATATAATACAAACAAATTAAACATTCAACAGATATAATAGACACACATGTTCATGCATAACACTGTGAAAGTACGGCAAGAATCTGTGTTTAGGCTAAAACGGGATTCTTTGTGAACATAATGGTTGCCGATTGCTCCATAGTGCAATCACTATATGCTATCTGCACCATGTTAATCGGACTTTTCTTTTCGCAGCATGAGCAGGACGCAAACAGCCGGTCTTCGGGCAAACAACTCTCTCTCATTCAATCTTTTGAAAACAGTCACTTTTGTTATACGGGTTTCTGTGGCAGCCTACAGATCCCGAGCGAGCTGAGAAGTTGTAGCCCCCTCCGTTACCATTCTCTCTGAAATGGACAAATAGCGATCTTCTCTGGCCGTTGTGGATCTTGGACGACCTTGCCGAGGCTTTCTCTCGATGGATCCAGTATCCTGGAACTGTTTCCATAGATTACACATGACGCTGAGCATTAAATTAAACTCTCTTTATATCTGGACTTGCGATTGGCCTGTCTCTAGCCTCCTCACAATTCGCAACCTCATTCCATTATCTAAACGTTGGTGGTTACTCAATTTTACTGTTTTGATGTGAATTTAACCGATTGCTGCCAGTTAACACCAATAAATTCGCCGAGGTGTCCTAGCGAATGCTATTCGTCTCACTCTCCACGCACTTATAAAGCCCGTTTTTCTATTGGCTCACACATATATATTTACATTATTTAAAAGTCAAATTAAGAAATTATTACTGTTATTATTTTCTAATAGCAAATGAAGATTTTGATGACAAATATGCTCATTTTTATTTATTTATTTTTTGTTATGAAAGAAACAATGAACATCAGATTAATAAAATATAGTCAATAATAATATATTTAGTGTTATTAAATGGGGTAAATTTGCGTAAAATGGTTGTTTTTCATGTTTCATCGATGTACGGTGCTATAATTCACGTTTTTCAGAATTTTTTGCTTTTCACACCCATTTTTGCGGCTCGCTTACGGCTAAACCATTGATCAGAGAAAAAAACTTTTAGTACATAAAATGTAGGAAATTTTGTGCTCTTTAATTTATGTATTGATGACTTTTATGCACAATTTTGAAGTTATATAGAAAAAACGAAAAAAAGCCACGTTTTTTGCCAAAAAAAGTGTTTCCGGGGATAAATTTTGTTGGATAATGCCAGATTCGTGTTCAGCGACCCAAAAAACATAAAGGGAACCAAAAATCAAAACTACACCAAAACTTGCATTTATTTGTCCTTTTTGAGCACTTAATGCCTGGACTATCATCCAGTTATCTATTTGGATAATCAGCGCTTTACTGTATGTTGGAGAGTGTTAATAAAGAGGTTATATTGAAAGGAATGTTACCTTGTTGTATGGATTGTGCAGCAGAGCCTTTTGCAGAAGTCGAGATGGGTCGTCTTCTTGTGTCTTGTTGAACATTGCAAGAGTCGTTTGTCTTTTCAAAAGGGGAGGTTTCTTCTCTAGAGCGGACGAATCCGAATTGCGTTCTACATAAGAATAAAAGAAAAAAAAGAGTAATCTTAATGATATTCATCCAGAAAATCAAGCTTTATAATCCCCACAGCTTTAAAGAATATGGAAAAAGAAGGTAATTACTCCTTATATGAAAAAAATTATATAGATACATATTGTCACTGTGCTATAGAATCTTATAGACTGGAAGGCGGCAGCACATGCAGTCATCTCATCGAGTTCATATTTGAAATTCCAGAATTAGTTAAAACTCGATTCACATATGAAAACGCAATCGGTCTGCCAAGTCGTATCTCAGTGGAAAACAACTGAAGCGGCTGATTCTAGGTTTACCATTGTTCTTTTCTGCACTCAAAGGTATGAAAAAATGGAGAACTCGGAGCATGAAAACACAATAGTAAACCTACAAATCAACCGCTAAAATCAGATTTTCAAGTGTTTTCCATGAAGATATGACTTGGCAGACCGATTGCTTTTTAATATGCGAATTGAGTTTTAACTAATTTTAGAATTTCAGCCATGAACTCAATTAGGTGATTATCTGTGCTGCAGCCTCCCGGTCTATTAAGGCTCCTGTTCCTGCAGCCGAAGAAACTCGTGAGTTAAAGATAATTCTATTGGAAGATTATTTTCTAATATCTCGTTTCCATTTCAACATTAATTTTTTTTTTCATTGGATAGCTGAGGTCTATCTCTACATATCTTCTTTTGTACATTTTCGATTTTAGTCTCAGATATCTTTTAGAACACACTTTTAGAATACGTTACCGCTTTCGGAAGTAAAAGTAAATTTATAAAAAATATTTGCAATCAAAACTCAGCTATCCAATGAATATATAGGGTAACATCCCCAATAATTGGCATATTAAGGATTTGTCTTTAAACTTCTATTTTCATTACCAAGAAATAAAATATTTACTTGCAAATATTTTTAAATCAAAGAGTGCATATCTGTGCATCTATTTTGCCCACTAAAAGCAAAAATATTTGAAAAAGTATTTTTATACAAATATATTTATAAAAAGTTGCTGTAATCACCAGTAATTGGCACTTAGACTTTTACACAATTAAAGTAACCCTTTTCAACTAAATAAAACTGGTGTAAAATAAAATTAAAAATATACTACAAATCAGATAATAATAAATTGAAATGCATGCCTTTCTTAAGCCAGAGAAGAAGCATTTGCAACAAAAATGGCTAATTTGATACAAGCCATAATTGTTTTTTTCCCTAGGCACTATTGTCATTTAGTAGCATAAATCAAAGTTATAATCCGTAAAGTAAATGAGCATATAACTAGTATATGGTCTTGCATTTTAAAAGACTGGATATAAATCTTATTTTAGGACATTTTTATAGGATGTGCCAATCACTGGTGCCTGCCAATTACTGGGGATGTTACCCTATATATAACTGTGTCAAAATGCAAATAAGATATTAGAAAATAAACTCGCCATAAGTTTAGCATAGCTCGCGATCGTCTTCGCCTGCAGGGGTGGGAGCTTTAAGAGTAAAGTTTTCATTTCTTGTTTTCCAAATTTGAAGGAATGATACATATTCACTGACGTGTATTCCTGCATCTAAATAAACTGAGCTTCTACTGTTTATTTAAAGATCTTTGATATGCACAAATGAAAATATTTTTTTTTAAAGTTACGTCATTTCCTTTTAATTGTAATTTATATATTTAAAAGACAAGACAGTCATTTAGTTTGAGTGTTCTACTGAACCAATTTTGATATGAAAATACTTTACTTGTAAGGCTTGTCCGTACTAGATATTTTTTTTAAATTTTCCAATTTTGTATTTTAATTTGAATTTTAGAAGTATGTTGTGTAATTTCTTCACACTGGTGCTAATCAGATTAGTTGCATTGTTAAAAAGAGAAGGGAAACAATAGGAATTACCATACCATTAAGGATGCCGTTTTCATACTACAATTAAAAATAACTTTTAAAAAACTTTTGTGCAGAAAATGACGTTACTGTATTAAATAACGCATTTTTACTCACAACGCTTTCCACTGGACTAATTAGGGAACTTTTCCAGGTGTAAGATGTGTATTTAGACGAGTGTGGTATCTAAAGAAAGATCTCGTGATGTACGTTAAAAAGTGCAATGTAACTACCCGCCCGAGTCCAACCGTTTTCGAGATATTAGCGCTTGAAGTGTGAATGAATAAATAAATAAATTGGCAGGCAGGTGTATAAATTGTTCGTTAGTCAAATGTTTCTTTGTATTGTTTTTAATGCTCCTGCCAATACCTTCTCCCGAGCTAAGAGAAAAATCCTTTACACTCACGCGTTGCCGGTTATTTCCCCTTTTTTAGACAGGCGTTTCGCATTCTCCGAAATTTTCGCGTACAGCTGCATTCGGAGAGTTCTCCATAAGTTTTTGTCCTTTCCAGCACCTTGTTTTATGCAATTTTTTCCGCAAATGTGTGGCATGACGTAATGGCTAAACTGTATGTATATATAGTGTGTAAAAATGGCTGATTTTCTTAGGCTGGCAGCTATGTTAGACGCACAATAGCTCTGTTATTCATATGGAAATGGATGGTGCTATCTGCTGCTAATTGCTGATATCTCGTAAACGGTTGGATTCGGACACGTAGTTCCATAGCACTTTTTAACGTACATGACGAGATCTCTCTTTTGACACCACACTCGTCCAAATCCACAACTTACACCTGGGATTGTTCCGTAGTTAGTGAATTCGAGACGCTCATCTCAAAAGTCTTCAATGGTTGAATGATATCATAGTGAAAATGAAATGCGTATTTTCTTTGATAAAACAAAATATTTTACTCTAAAAGTCTCTGAATTTCACCGGCACTTTAAGTAAAGAGCGCGAATGTTTACATGCAAAATTATATCTGACAAACTTAATATCAAGATTGGAAATATATTTATTAAATATTGATTCATTATTGATTTTTTTTTGTTGTTGTTATTTTTAAATATAAATTCAGTCAATCGGCTTTTTTAAAAATTTTCATTCGTCAAATTCGATGCGTTTCGACAGGTATGTATATATATATGTATTACAGTATATGAATGGACAGTTAACTCCAGTTAGTGCACTTTTCAACGGAAGTCAATTTTTATCTATATTAAATAATGTAAACATTTGAATGGTAGAAAAATAATACTTTAAGTTGAATTAATTGTATTATTTTTTTAAAATAAATTAAGTAAACTGAAACACTTTATTAAAACATACAACCTTCTTTTTAATTTCGTATTTTTAGTGAAATGCAAATTAAATGTTAATACAAAAAACTGATTACTTAGGACAAACAAACTATGCAAAATTCTATATACTTACTAGGACATTTTTCTGTTAGATAACGAATCAAGTTATCTTTTTACATGCTCTCTTGTAACTTCCATTTCTGTTTGTATGTGGCGTCTAATCTGGTTATTCATTTTTCATCCACTTTTTGTTGATAGATCGGGAAATGACTGCATCATCTCATCGAGATCACGGCTGAAATTCGAGGATTAGTTAAATCTCGATTCGCTATTAAAATGCGACTAGTCTGCCAAGTCATATCTTGGTGAACACCTGCAAACCCGATTTTAGTGTTTGATTGTGTGGCAATATGCAACAGCCGTTTTTGGCTGAATCACTGAACTGAACTGATTTCACCACAAGAACTTTTTATCTTTGTAATTTGGCAACAGTCTACAGGTGTTAGTGTGTCTTGCCCTTCCGATTATGTAGTTTGCACGTATTTTAAAATGTTATTAAATATTGTTAGTTGTTAAAACAACCTTCTGATTTCTGATTCTATAATTTAAAGTAAGTTGCATTCCACCTTAAATGTACAGATTGGTAGGTTTGACATTGTGTTTTCCTGCTCCCAGACCTCTACAATGTTAAAAATCTGTAACTTTTGCCGCATAGTCATTCTACTACTTTTATAGAGAATGGTTACTTGACTATATTATGGAGCCTTCTCATTGGTCAGAATAAACTTATTTTACAAAAGTGGAGAAGTGACTATGCAGCAAAAGCTGCAGATTTTTAACAGTGTATGATTTTATACCTACGGGTGTAGGAAAACACATTGATAAATCTACCGATCAACCACTAAAATTGGGTCTGAAGGTGCTTTCCACCAAGATATGAATTGGCAGACAAGTTGACTTTTAATATGTCAGTCGAGTTCTGTTTAACCTTGGAATTTCAGCCGTGAACTCTCTGCAGTGATCAATGGCGCCAACTTATATGGGCCCATGGGGCGCGAGCCCATCCAATAATTTGATATTTCCATCCACCCATTATTAATTGAGCCCACCCAATATTTTTGTATTTGTTCAAAATTTCTTAGAGTAATTTATCATTTAAAAGAGCGAGAATCAACTTATTTTCTTAAAGTATCGTGCTTTTTCAATTTATACGGTTGGAAAATTTATGTATTTAACTTTGATAAAGAAAGAAAATTTTGTAAAAACTGATTGAATCGATATAAAATATAGATCTATAGTTGCTATTTTAGTTAGATATGATACGAAAATCTAGTTTAGCAAGTAAATTAATAATAAATTAAAATTTCTCTTTCATTAATTTGTGCCAATACACGGACACTTACTTGAATACATTTGTGCAGCCCTGTATTTTATCTGCTACCTTTACATTCACACTACTATTTAGCTTAAATTTAATTCAGACTAAAATACTCTTAAACTTAGTAAAATCACACTTCCAGAAATTATCATCTATTGACGGTCATATATCTAATTTTTTGTGTGATCCTGTAAATCGTTTTATCTGTATTCAGTAAACATCTTTTAGTATGCTAAATATAATTCAGTATAAAAATGCATAACTAATTTAAAAACACGAAATCATTTATTCCTCGGAAAATGGAGCCAAAGATATTTTCTCATTTGTTTGTCTGTTCGCGAACGAAAAGCCTATCATTTATAATATAGTATATAACATATTAAACTCATTTAGTATTTTGTGTGATCCTGTAAGTCGTTTTATCTGTATTCAGTAAACATGTTTTAGTATGCTAAATGTAATTCAGCATAAAAGTGCATAACTAATTTAAAAACACAAAATCATTTATTCCTAGGATCATGTATTACTTTTTGATTTGTTTGTCTGTCCGCGAACGAAATGCCTGTCTTTTACTTTTTAGCTAAAATTTAACTCAGATTAAAATACTCTAAAAACAGTAAAATCACACTTCCAGAAATTGTCATTTGTTGACGACTATATATATATTTTTTTTGCGTGGTCCTGTAAATCGTTTTATTTGAATTCGGTAAACACCTTTTAGCATGCTAAGTTTAATTCAGCATAAAAAATGCATAACTAATTTGAAAACACGAATTCATTTATTCCTAGGAAAATGAAGCCAAAGATATTTTCTGATTTGTTTGCCTTCCAGCAAACGAAATCCTGTAGTTTATTATTGATCATTATAATTGGTTAATATTGGTTTGGAGGCCATCTTTTCGTATTTGACATTAAATTATAATGTACCCAAATTCGTTGTTGTATGTTGTTCTCGTTGTATGTTGATGTTCTCTTTTTGATTTAATCTGGAACATCAGAACATCAACATACTTTTTAACGAGAGTAAATTAATATACAGGTCTAATTTTTATTTAAAATTATTCATAAGAGAATCAATTGAAAATTATTTAAAAAGTTCACATATTTGTAACGATACACTATCATTTCGCATACCAAATATATGGCTTGAATGGTTAGACAATTTACACGGTAATTATTTAAGTAGACCAAGGACAATATCAAATTAAAAAGCATGTGATACATTTAATTTATTTATTTTCAATAACTCTTTATTCCGATTTTCACGTTCATTGTATTTGTAATTTTTATTTTTCTATTTACATTCTGAGGATGACTCTATTAATAGTGAGTTGAAACATGTAAATAAAAATGTTTTAATATATTTTAAATGTTTTTGTTGTTATGCAACGTCTTAGAAGCAAAATGTTTTTTTATAATATAAATTCTTATATTTTTTATGTAGAATATATATTATTAGTATTACGATATAGTTATTAATGGACGTAATCAAAACTTACTAGTGTTATTTTTCACATTCATATCATTTACCATGGTTCTCTTTTTATATAAAAATCACACTCAACTCAATTTTTTTTCAACAGTTGCTCTACTATAATGTAGCTAGTACACGATTGGCGGGTTTATCGCACTTGGCATAATTTCTTAATTAATTACCAGTTTATTACTTATTAAGGATAGAAATTTTATTTTTTTAAACTGAATTTTACAAAAGCACGTATCTTGAATAATTACCTCTCCGAAAATGCATTCTATACTTCTTTCTGTCCCTTATTTAAGTCTGTACCTTGATTGAAAAAAAATGTTTGACGAAGAAAAAAGTGATCATTTTCAGTATCTCGACGTTTTTAAAAAAATTTTGTATCCTTCTTTATAATTACTTTATAAAGATGAGTTTGATCTCAAATTAAAGCTTTTCTTTATTAGATTCTTGTAGTTTTCGTTTCATTTTTCTGTGATAGTTTGGTAGATTTAACATGAAGAAGTTGTCTCGAGTATATTAAGCAGTTAAGCAGTCGTAATGTTCTTGGCGTTTGTTCGTTTGGCGGCCATATTATTTTTTTTCTAGCTTGGCTTGGCAGAACGACCGTCCTGCTTGATTAAATCATAAGTATAATTTTCGATCAGAGCATCCCGAAATGGACTAGTTTACAAACTTCACTAAAACTTTAAAATTTAACTTTTAGTGAATAATCTCATAAAATTTAAATAAATATAATTCGACTTTTTACATGTGTTCTAACACTTAAAATAATAATAATAATAACATGATTTTAATTTATCATCACCATATTATAAAGGCCAAACGTATCTGTGCGTAACGCATACGTCATTTTGTGAATGGCAACACTTTAAAATTTTAAATGAAATTTCACTTTTGCAATTTTTGTTACTGTAAATTTTTTTAACTTTTGAACACCGCACATTTAAATTTTTTGCATCATCGTATAGGGGAAAAAATTACTTTTTAATGCAATTTATTTGAAAACTATATCTTAATTTATTTTTGAAATATAAATTATTTTGTACTTTGAATACCATTTTTCTAAGCGTGGCAACAGAAGTACTCCATATGTATTAAAAGCAAAGGGATAAAAGCGGAATAAAACAAATTACTGTATTTTTATGTTGCCATTTTCTTATTAAAAGTGAAAGAAAAAGTAAATTAAAGTTCGTACTGTGTCAAGAATATGATTTCACGGGGGGAAATTCTATGATTGTGTCAAAGTGGAATAAATTCTGCTTTTTGTTTTTCTCCTTGGAATACTTAGCATAAGAGCTTTAATTGATAACTTTATCATAATAACAGATCTTTGTTATTTTTTACTGCTTAGATGTACGATTAAAGTTTAATTTTAACAATTTCTACGACTGAGTTTTATAGAAATAATATTTTGTTATCTTTATACTAACTATTATTTCTTAAGAGTTAAACTTACCAATTAAAGTGCATTTTTTATTGTAACTAATTTTGTAAGTTTATTATAAATCAGTGTAATATTTCCTTCTTAAACATTTTCTTTCGTCGAAATTCGACGGGTTCTATCTTGTTTTTTTAAAGCAAATTTAAATTCTAGCTAAGCATGTCTAGATTTTTGAATAGTTACCAACGTAAAATCTACAAAAGAAATAAAAATCAAACTCATTTTTGTTTAACTTTAAGAGATTCGTTCCTGAAGAGGTTAAATACGATTTGTGGACACTCACCAATCTGTCCACTTTGAGTTACAGCAGATATAACTTTACTCCACAACAGATCACCTGAGGCTTTAGCTGGACCTACAAAACATAAGGATTAAGTTTTGGGAAACGAATTTCTCAAAGGCCACGAAGGTAATAGATCGCCGTGTGGCTAAGAAAACAGAATCTGCCGATTTCGAGAGATAGAGCAAGCAACATTCCAAGCGAGAAAGATTTTTTCCAGCCATTAGCAGTTGTAGTTGCTAACATACTATCTATTTGCTAATTTCAAGCGTATGCTTTTTTTTGGTAAATAATTTACATAGGTGCAAAAAAGAAAAGAAGAGTTCTGCCGATTTCAAGAAAAAAATAGAGAAAACATCATTCCAAGTGAGAAGGCTTTTTTTTTTTTTTACCAGCCATTAAAAGTTGATGCTAACATATGCCTATTTGCTGATTTCAGACGTACTTAAAGCTAGCAAATATTTCTTTTCTAAATGATTGGCATAGGTGCAAGGAAGAAAGGGAGAATTCCTGTTGATTTCCAGAGAAATATAGAGAAAAAATCATTCCAAACGAAGAAGATTTTTTCTTTCAGCTATTAGAAGAAGTAGATGCTAACGTACTATGTATTTGCTGATTTCAGACGTATTCTAAGCTTCTATAAATTTCTTTTATAAATGATTGGCATAGGCACAAGGAAAAAAAATAATGAGGTAATCAAGCTTTTTCTCACAAACATTATAAAACTTCATCCTTTCGAATCTGACATTTTAATGATCGGACATGTCTTTATGGTTACGATTATCTTGTCTTTATAATTTTGTTACTATCAGCATGTAGTTATGGGAGTATGTGTCTTTATATTTGCTATTATCTCATTAATTTATCTTTCAGCACTAAGCAATAAAAAGAACCATTTAATCCCTTCACTTCCAGATGAAATAACTCTGCAGAGTACGTATCCACTAGTAGATACATTGTGAGCGAAAGAATTAAAGCTCTATATATCAATTTTCAGTAGGAATTTCATTTTAAACATGCTCCACTGTCCATTGCTTTCGGCAGCATGAACCTATACATAGATTATGTCCCTCCTGTTTCAAATCGAGCAAACTATGAACTATTGTTTCGGTTTTTTTTTTCGGCATAGATTAAAATGAAATTTCTTAGCGTCTTCATTCATATGGAGTCGATTTAGTATCCTTCCAATCTGAGTTTAATCACGGTAGTAACAAACGTTACCGGAAGTTCTTTGTTTGTATTCGAATATACCACTTTTGTAAGTGTTTCCCAAGTATATTGCTTTAAAAAAATAATAAATAAAAATAAATTACATCGATTTGCAAATTACAAAAACTATAACGTCTAATTTAGCAATCTATCACAGCCCTATTAATAAAAAAGAAAAAGGGGGAAAAAATCTCGTCATGTCTGTTAGAAGTATAGTTCTTCAAAGTCCCATCGATATCATAAAACATAAATGTGCGCGTCAGTAACGTTGACGTCATAACGATGCGGACTACATACAGTGTGGTTAAAATGAGAGAATTACAACAATGGAGCTATTTTTTCAATCAAAGTAAACAATCACAATGTTATTTCTATATTAAAAATTAAAAAATCACGTAAAAAATCTAATAAAAATATCAAATCAGGCTTCGAAGTGAATAACTACAGGTAAAAAAGTATTAAACTGTGGGTGCAGCGGTCTCTTTAAAAGAAAACAAACAGACACACGCGCTCATGCATAAATTTTTAACTATTATTATAGAAACTAAATTCGTCCAAATGACGTCATTCATGTTAACTAACACTAGTGAACATTTCGTGGATAATAAAATTTAAAAATGAAAATAATAGCGATTTTATCTTTATTGATGCCATTTTATTAAAATTAATAAGAATAAATATATTTAATTTAAAAAAAATTATGTGAAATCATTATTGTGAATTATATTAAATTTTTTAAAAAAAATTATGAAGAAATAAAAAAAACTTATTTTTATACATTTAAGCTTCTGGAATAAATTTATCGTAGAAATAAAAAAATTGTCTTTTAACAAATTTGCATAAAGGAATTATTGTAAAGTTTTATATTCAACCCAGGAGATAAAACTAATCTATACTAATAAAATCCGTGCTCCTCTGTCTGTCTGTCTGCTTGAATCCGATTACAGTTCGCAACGCGGGCGAGTTGGAAGTCGCGAGAGGTGTCTTTTGATTCGAAAAATTCCGGGAAAGTCATTTCTGGCATTTTCGAGACCGTGGGACCAAAATTAAAAAGTTATGAATTAAAAACCGTCCGGGAAATGGAACGCAAAACGTCTCATTTTTCAAAAACAGCTCTCTCGTCTTACACTGCGCCACCTTGCTGTGAATGACTAGAACTTTTCCCCTTTGGAAAAAGAAGAACCAGCCGAAAATCTTTTTCTCCCCGCACAAAGTGCGCTTTGTTCCGCATCAATTTTTTTGACTTGTCGTCGATTATTTACAGTAGTTTTCGCTAAAATATTGAACTTAGAAATAAAACAGGCGGAAATATACCGAAACTTTTTTTTGCGCGTTTTTTCTTGAACCATCATGCAGACAATTTTTAAAGTAGAAAAAAACTGATTACGTATTCAGAATCTGCGTAAAAGTCTGTTTCTGATGAACCAAAAAATACGAAAAAATGTCTTATGGGCGCGCAGCGCCAACCGTGCAAAACCAAATATTTTTAACGGGGCGATGGGCGCGAAGCGACCATAGCTCCGATCCACAATCTTTTTACTTTCTTCTATCTTTACAAGAAGAAAGTATTGGATTCATGAAAATTTTCGACTTCCGGTTTTCGACGGATTTATACGTTTTAGAAGGTCCTGAACACGTTTTGACTATTTTTAGAAAATGTCTGTCTGTGAGTCTGTCCGTCTGTCTGTCTGTCTGTCTGTCTGTATGTGACAAAAAATTTGTGGGCGCTCTATCTCAAGAACTAATGCTCGAAATTTAATAAAATTTTATATTCTGTTAGACCTTGATATGAATTAGTGCCTATTGGTTTTTGGTGAAAATTGGCTTGCAGGTGGCGCTGCTATACTACGTTTTTCATGATTTTCAAGATTGCTATATCTCAAGAACTAATACACAGAATTTCACCGAACTTCAGATTCTGTGACCCCTTGATATACATAGACGCTGATTAAGTTTTGGTGTAAATTGGCCAGCAGGTGGCGCTGCTATGCCACGTTTTTAATGATTTTCATGATAGCTATATCTGAAGAACTAATGCACAGAATTTCACCAAACTTCAGATTCCGCGATACCTTGAGATACATAGCCGCTGATAAGGTTTTGGTGTGAACTGCCCTATAGGTGGCGCTGCTATGCTACATTTTGCAAGATTTTTGCGATAGCTATATCTCAAGAACTAATGCAGAGAACTTCATCAAATTTTAATTTCTTTTACACTAGAATATATAACATAATTAGATGCTGATTACACCTTGGTATTAACCTTGCAACAGGTTGTGTAGCTATGCTGCATTTTTCACTATTTTTTCGATAGCTATATCTCAACAACCAACTCACAGAATTTCATGAAACTTCAGATTTTGTTGCAAAATGACATATTACATAATTACACGATGATTACGTTTTGTTATAAATCCTTCAACTGATGGTGCTGCTGTGCTATCATTTACACTTTTTTTTTAACTAGCTATATCTCAAGAACTAATGCGCAGAATTTAATCAAACTTCAGATTCTTTTACACCATAACATAATTAGACGCTTTTTTACGTTTTGGCATAAATTGTCCAAAATATGGTGCTGCTGTGCTACGTTTTGCAAATTTTTTGTACCAGAATCTCATTAGGCTGGGCTCATTAGGCTAGGAATCTCATTAGGCTCATTAGGCTTTTTTTTTTTAAATATTAAAATGTGCTTATGAGATAGAAGAAAGTTTCGGGATTGACACATCCAACTAGTTTTTTCAAGTGCGCGTAGCGCCCACCGTGCGAAATCACATATTTTTAACGGGATAATGGGCGCATAACAACCATAGCTCTTTAATTTACTTTTTTTGTGCTTGAGGATTCGAACACCAAGACTTGCTTATTAAGTGAATTTTTTTGCTTATTATATACTGCTTAATATCGAGGTTCGTTTGGAAAAAGTGGCCCTGCTAGCGGGCGTAGCTCGCTAGTACTATATTAATCTCACTACATTTAACTAGAGAATTATTGCTCCATATTTAGAAAAAAAAAGATTTTAAAGAAAAAGCACATATTTTAAGCTATTTCCTTAAGATGGCGATTAAAACTTCTCACAAGTTAGCAAAATATTTCAGCAAAAACATTACATTTTGAAAGCATTTATTGTAATTCTCAAATGAGGGGCTCACAACCAATAGACAAGTCCATAAAAAAAAAAAAAAAATGACATAGTTCATCTAGGACGTGCATAAAATCAGTTTTATCTATTCCTACACTGAATCAAGTCTGTTTTCTTATACCTCATCATATATGTCTTCCGTTTACAGGCTTGGTTTACTGCGGAAGTAGATAAAACAGATTTTATGCACCTACCAAAAGGACTATCTCATTTTTTTTTTTTTTTTCCAAAATGGACTTGGTTTACTATGGTTGTGGGCCCCTGAAATGTAAAATGTTTTTAAATAAATTCGTTAAATTGTCTTTTTTTTGTATAAGTTCGTCCAAATAACGTTATTTCCATCAGCTAAAAAATTATAAGCCAAACATTGGATGAAAAAAAAAAAAAAAATGGTTTAAAAGCAAAGTTTAAGGAAAATGTGCATTTTTATCGAGAAAGCTTTTAACTTTAATTTTAAAATTATGATTCATTATTTGAAATAATATATTTAAAAAATTAATATTCTGATTGTCTTCTAAATTCACAATAAAGTTAGATTCCAATTTCAACCAAAGAATGGAATGATTTCATGCAAGTTAAATGAAACACACCGGGTTATGATGCAGCTACAATGTAAATTATGCATACAAGCGTAAATCATGAAACACTTCCCAAAACCATCAGAATACTGATGTCAAAAATAATTCAAAATTCAATATCATTTTCCCGAAAAAATTTCCAAATGACATAAATCATATGCTTCTTAGCATGGAGGAGGGGAAATCGTGCGTTAAGCACAGATAATGAAACACTTTCCAAAACATTCAGAATACTAATGCCAAAAATATTTCAAAATCAAATATATTTTTGCCGAAAAAGTTTCCAAATGATGTAGACAGTATGCTTCTTATCACGAGGAAAAAATCATGGGTCAAGCGCAGATTATGAAATGCTTTCCAAAACACTCAGAATACTAATGCCAAAGAAATTTCAAAATCCAATATTTTTTTGCCGCAAAAATTTCTAAATGATATGAACTCCATGATTCTTATTAAAGAGGGAAAATCATGCATTAAATTTAAATTATGAAACAATTCCCAAAACATTCAGACTAATGATACCAAAAATATTTCAAAATTCAATATCTTTTTGCTGCAAAGTCTTCTAAATTATATTAACCCAATACTGGGAATTTTTAGCAAGAGGGAAAAAAATTAAACTTCAAGAATAGATTATCAAATACTTTCCAACATTAAGAATACTGATGCCGAAGATATTTCAAATCTAATATCTTTTTGCCACAAAAATTTCTAACCGATATGAACCCTATGGTACTTATCACAAGGGGTAAAAATCATGCGTCGATCACAGATTACGAAAAACTGTCTAAAACATTCAAAATATTGTACAAAACACACCCTCTAAATAAGATGAAAAATATCTAAGTAAAAGATTCGGAAAACGCATAACACATTTAAGTATCCACCATCATCATACATCGTCGCAAAAATATCCCATTTTTTCCCCCTTAAGTTAAGTTAGGGAACACATAACACAGTAAAAAAAAATCCTTCAGCGATTTCCTCCAATAAGCGGAAATGTATTCTATTCTTTTGTGATATTCTTTTTCCTTGTATATTATTTTTAGAATTTATAGATACCAGCTAATGTTCAAAAATAGTATAATTTAAAAACGCATACTACAATTGAAAATGCACTTCTAGAAATTATTGTTCATAGACAATACTGTAGCTAAATTTTTCTGCTTGTCTCTGTAAATGAACGATAATTGCTAAGCACATCGCATTTTAAAATAAGCCTATTTTAGAACACTTCAGTGATGTACATCAACTTTAATATGTCCCAGGTAGTGTAACACCATTAAAATACACCGAAAATGATTTTTCCCTATAGACCATAATGTAATAGCATTCTTTTGAGTGACTTTGTAAAGAAATTGTAAATTCTATACACTTCATTTTTAGTACCAAACATGCATTGGTAAACCTCTATAACATTTATGATTTACACGACAACCCGATTATATTTATGTGAGTTGGAGATCACCACAGACGGAGGGACTGATGAGGAGATAAACTGAATTCATAAACACGTGTTGCTTTAACCTCTTCAGACCTGAGCATAAAATAATTCTACAAATATATATTTATTGCTTTTGCATAATCGAAATGACACCATAGATGACAGAAAGAGTCATTTTTGTGAAATCAGTACTTTAGGGGACTGGTAATTTAGATTTACAAATATGGATATAAAAGTACTAATCCCCTTAAAACATCAGTTTAACTATCAGCAACATAAATTTACGCAATAACAAAATTAAGGTCTTTAAACAAGTAAATATTCAGCAAATCCTTATTTTTTTTTATTGTAAAGCATTTAAGATAAATAATCCTGAATATTTCTTACTTTCTTTGCCACAATGTCTTCAAGGTATTTTCGAAATTCGATTGAAAATAATATTTATTTTATGAAGTAATATTCATCAGTACTGACATTTATTGGTTTTGTTTTAATGCAAAAAATATTCAGCTGTATAGATGTAAAGTAAAAATGCAAAAAATTCGAACAGTTTAGTTTTTATGATGAAAAAAAATGGAGGTACACATTTGTGTACCTCAGGTCTGAAGAGGTTAATAGGATATTTCATAAGTGTTAAAAATGTTAATTTTTTCTAGCGTGGGACGATATTTAAGATACTCGAGCAAGGTTTTTCAACAAACAGTCACATTGTATCAAAATTTTATGAAGTAATTAAAATGTCTTTTTTGTTTAAATTTAGTTTATATAGATAGTTAGCGTAACCAACTAGAATTTTTTTAGATTTATTTCAGTATTTGAATATGCTTATTAAGGATTTGTGCGAAAACAAGTACCAGATATAATTATTGTTGTGGAAAAAAAAGTTAGAAATACATGAACTAATGCTTTTTATCTAATGTGAATAAATCGAACCCCATTCTAATGAACCATCTGCAGGCCCAGCAATATATCCAGCTTAGCCGATAGTTCACTACATCCAAATTTTTTTAAAAAAATATCTTTTAGTATATGTTATAGTATTGTTAAAAAAAAGGTCATTGCAATGTATGTAATTTGCTTACAAATTATTATTTAATGAAATAGATAATAAACCAGATATTAAATAAAAAATAGCTAATTACTAAAACTTGATTTTATTTTTACATTCTATGGAAGAAATTAGTGACTTTTGATTGAACACAATTAGATTTTAAATAGAATTCATTAATTTTTTTATCAACAATTAGTAAAAAATCCAATATTTTCTGATTCACATCATATTTAGAAAAAAAAAAAAAAATGTTCAGGGTATTCGCAGCCGATTTCAGTTCCGAGATAGAATGTGCCTAAATTTCAAATTGTTCTTCAACATTGTCTTCCAAGTCTTCTTTATTATCGTTCTTTTGTTTAACTTCAAACACAATGTCATCATCTGTAGGGGTATCAGAAATGTACACTTCATCATCGCAAGACTCGAAGTATTCAGTAACGTCCGTTTGAAAAATGCTTACATTATGCTTTTCCAGCCACAGAACTATTGGTAAGTTTTTATTGATCTCTTTGTCCTCCACATTGACATCTTTTCCTTCCAACAACACACGCATCCTTCGAAAGACCTGCGCTTCAGAAATAGTTGCAGATTGTTGCTGATGTCATCTGTCTCCATGACTTTTCCAATAGAACGATTGCTTCCAAAGAGAAATATATTCCATGTTCTCTTCGCAGTTCTGTAAAACGCATCACTATCTCTTTCCCGCAATGGGATTTTAGGCAGCGAATAACGCCTTGCGCTAAGGGCTTCAGCACAGAAGTCGTATTTGGAAGGAAGAAATAAAATCTCGAGCTTAGTGCATTTCAGATTTTCTAAATGCAGACGAGTTGTGCAATTTTCGACAAGGAGAACAATTTTATGTTATTGTTGCAACAAATTCTTGTCCATTGTCGAAGTTCTTCTTCAAAAAAAATTCGAAGTCATCCAGGATTTTTGATTGGCTTTGTAGTTGACGGGAAGTTTAACATTTTTAAAACACTTGGGCTTTTGGGTTCACAGCTAATTTTCGCT
Organism: Maratus speculifer; assembly: GCA_964019185.1. Lineage (NCBI taxonomy): Eukaryota > Metazoa > Arthropoda > Arachnida > Araneae > Salticidae > Maratus > Maratus speculifer. The sequence goes on from OZ025301.1 coordinate 42,295,083, forward strand.
TTTCCGAGCCTTTCCTTTTTACACGTACAAGAACAGTTATTCTCACTGTCGAGAACTTCTCGTTATAGTCCAAAAGCCGACACCACAAAAAAAAAAAAAAAAAAAAAAAAAAAAAAAAAGCTATCAAGTAAAAAAATCCTTTTATTTTATGAAAGTATAGTCATAGGGGAATCTAATGATCCATGTCTTCCAGAAGTGAAGTGGTGCATACGCCAAAAATTTATACCATTAGTGGTTCATTCGTAAGTTTATCATTGTGTTTGCCGTACAATCATTTCATATCTTTGATTGTACGGCAAACACAATGTTATACCTACGAGTAAACCAATAGTGGTTTGGTTTTAATTTTTGGCTAATGCATCACTTCACTTCCGGCAGACGTGGATCATTAGATTCCCCTGTTACTATTCTTCCATTAAATAAAGTTTTTTTTCTTGTCCTCGATACCTTAGGTTTTTGTGCCGCCGGCTCTTAAACTATTAGGGCACTTTTCTCATTTAAATTAACAATCCAGCTTCGTCAGAATTATATCATTCTTTTCATAATCCTGGATTGCATCCGCCCATACTTGAGCTTTCCACTTCTCCACATTTAATGCACAAACACTTGCTATTTCTCCAACAATCCTTCCACAAGAAATACTATCTCTGACAATAAAGTTCGGTGAATAATCCTGAAGCATTAATGTAGATGAAATATTAACGAAAGTTATCATACCATCCTTCAAACTAGTCATCTCCCATAACTATTCACCGCTGAAATCTGTTATACATATCCTGGGAAATTTGCAAGAAATCTTCTTTTGGGATGGAGTTCGAAAACTTCGTTACATTTCGTTGGATGTCAGCAATTTGGTCAAATCTCCTTCAAAGAGAGTTTGAGTGGTGAAAATAGGAAGAAGTCTGGAGGATTGAGATCTGGTGAGTATGATGTGTGTTCCTTTTGCACCACCACTCATGAATTTCTTTCGGTGTCTTGCAAAGCTTAAAAACAAACTTTAAACTGATTTTTTGTTCGTTCATTTTCCTGTAAACAAGTTAAGAACCAACACACTAAACAAGCACTTAGTAAAGCACGTCTTACACAGAACATAAACGACGCTCAACTGAACAACGGTGGGGGGAGATGGTCAACACTTGCCTCTATGCAGGTGCATCGTTTTGTTTCCCTAGTGTTGCAGATCGGTCGTTCTGAATTCATTCACCGAACTTTATTGTCAGAGGTAGTATTATTCTGTTTCTTTAACCTATCCGGCCATCTGTTAGAGTACACAAATCCGTTTTCTTCAAATCTTTTGAAACCCATTCGCTTTAAATTGAAACATGGATCCAATAAAAATCTGTTCCGTTAATTGGTAAATTATTTTACAGAGATTCTTTCACGTTTTACCTTTCAGCCCGACGTAGCTTCTTTGAAGAATATAATTTTTTTTCTTATGCACTGAGATTTTTCCAAATGTTTGAAACTGCATATTTTGATAAGAAAAACTACTTGTACAGCGTAAAGGAATGCCCTCATTTGCGGTCAAAACTAATAGTAGTTTAAAATTAGAGAGATGAAAAAAAAATCTGGGGAAATAAAATTTGAATCTACTATAAATGAATTACTAAATTCTCAGCTGTTCACCATAAGCGTATAAAATAACATTATTAGTTAAATGGGAGTTCGAACGGGACCACTAAAAAAAGTTAAGTTCACTACATCCGAATGTTCACTATATCTTGATTTCATTATAGCGAGGTTCGACTGTAATATAAAACCTTCTTTGAACAAATTTTACATATTTAAGATCTATTGTATATAAAATTTAAAGAATTTTCATTTGTCTTACTTTTTTTGGTGTGAAATTTATGGGTGTGATTTTATGAGTAGTCGATCTAGCAAAGTATATATGCTAAAAATGTCAAACTCAGATATTTCATTGCATTTAATTTTTACTAGTTTTATAAAGAAATAACGCTAGCGCATTTGTAGGAGGTAACCTCTGGAATTACCAAATCGATTTTAAAAATAATGGTAGAAAATTCTGGTGGGCATCTCTCTTCCAACATTATACTATACTTTGTCGTAACAACAATCTCCAAGGGGATGCAGGAGCGAAAAATGTTCTACAATTGGGATTATAAATTTGCAATTTCGTGTGATGATCACTAAGATGTAAATACTCGCTATGAACAGTTATAAAAAAAGTTTGAAATTTGAAAGAGTAACAATTCAAAACTATTACGGCCAGAAATTTGAAATTTGGTGTGGCTGTTGTTTTTAAGACATAAATACTTGCAAAAAATAAATTTTATAAAATCAAAATTTAAAAGGAGGCTGAAGAAGAAAAAAAAACATTCTAAAATTACAATTTCTGTGTTACTGTTGAGGCTAAAAACATTCAGTTTGGCATTTTGGTTAGTAATAAGATGTAAATGATTATTAAAAACGGTTTCCAGGGGGGAAAATCGAATTTTAAAAGAATGAAATGAGCGGAAGGTGTTCTAAAAACGTTTCATATTACAATTTAAAACTGTTAAGACTACAAACTGAAAAGCTGTTACAAACTTAAAAACTGTTAAGACTACAAACTGAAAAGCTGTTACAAATTTAAAAAGTCCTTCCGGCAATGCCGGGAGGAAGAGGTAGCTTTCATATACTTATATATTTATTTATTTATTTTAAGGTAAGTTACATTGTTCAAAAATACTAAGCTCAAATTAGTGGAAATAATCTTATAAAATTGAAACTAGTTTTTGTCAAGACTGAATATTAATAGGAATTTTTAGAAATTAGTCATCCTTTATTCAACCTGGTTTTATTTTAAGCGATTTAGAGAGTCACCAAATTCCACCATATCATAAAGTGTATGCCGTTTTAAAGCAACGTTGTGGATCGTTCAGATCAGACCGTTTCAAAATGTCATCCATAAGCAAAATTCAAAGTGCTATACCTCAGTCATTTTTTAAGATATAGACAAAATAAAAAGTGTTCTGGGATCGTTGTTTTAAGTTCTAACACGTAAAAGAAAAATATTTTTCAATTTTTAATTTTTTAGCATTTAATTTTAAATTTTAAATTTTTTTAAAAATTTAAAATGGCCACCATTTTGAAACAAAATGGTGGATGATGCTGGCCAACGAACTCGGTCGAGACATTTGTATGTACTATGTACATACCAAGTTTAATTGAAATCGGTTCATAAATACGCGTGTTATCACGTGACAAAAATCAGATCGTTTCAAAATGTCAGCTATAAGAAAAATTCAAAGTGCTATAACTCAATCATTTTTTAAGATATAGACAAAATAAAAAGTGTTCTGGAATATTTGTTTTAAGTTCTAACACGTAAAAGGAAAATATTTTTCATCTTTTAATTTTTTCGCATTTAATTTTAAATTTTAAATTTTTAAAAAAATTTAAAATGGCCGCCATTTTGAAACAAAATGGCGGATGATGCTGACCAACGAACTCGGTCGAGACATTTGTATGTACTATGTATATACCAAGTTTCATTCAAATCGGTTCATAAATACGTTAGTTATCGCATGACAAAAATCAGATATATATATATATATATATATATATATATATATATATATATATATATATATATATATATATATATATATGGTTATATACATATATATATATATATATATATATGTCAACATTTGAACGGAGGGTGGTTTTGGGGTCTGGGGGTCATGATCGGTGAAAATATACCAAAATTTTCCGGAAGTGTTTTCCTCCGGACGGCTGCAATAGGTAGCTTTTTACTTTTTGTAATGAAAGCTACCTAAAACTGTTAAAACTACAATCTTAACTGTTAAAACTGCAGGCTTAAAAACTGCTACGACTACAAACTTAAAAACTGTTAAGACTTGACATGAATGTTATTTTTAACACGTAAATCTGAAGATGTTCTAAAAATGATCTACATTACGGCTTATAACTACAAGCTTAAAAACTGTTAAGACTAAAAAAACTTGATATGACTGTTATTTTAATGCATAAATACTCTCAATAGAACGATTTCTAAAAATTTTGAATTGCAAAAAAAAAAAAAAAAAAAAAAAAAAAAAGATGCAGAAATAATCAAACAACCAAACAAATAAAATAAAATAAATAAATTCTAAAATTGTAATATTTGTGATATTGCTGGGGCTAAAAACTGTAATTTTTTTCATGGTGATTACTTATGAGATGTAAATATTCTCTAAGAACGGTTTCTACGAAATTCGAAATTTTCAAACGTGAAATGAGCGGTAAACGTTCCAAAATAAATAAATAAATAAAGAATTATTTGGAATTGTTAGAGTTTGGAAATTTGAAATGCATAATCCCCCCCCCCACCCCACCCCACCGAAAACAATCCAAAGACATCATGCAATTTAAATCCAACTCAATAAGTTGGTGTGCAACTAGTATACAATGAAACAATTACATAAAATGAGTTTTTAAGAATTTAATGTAAAAAAATAACAATTTATAATAAAACACTTTGTTTTTATTGGCTGCGGTGCATTTTTTTTTTGGTTTACCACTAATTTATATATTTCTTTCATAAGTGCGCTTTTAGATTAAAAGAAAAAAATAAAGATTAAAAAATTCCGTACTAGAGATCAAGAACAATTTTACGAGTTTAAAAAAATGTAGGTATATGAGAGCCTTAGGCATATTTTCTACTCCATATCGAGTAATATACGGGAGCCTACAAGCAGTACTGACTATTTGTAATAAAGCAGCATTTCCTTAGCTCACTTACCAGGTAAAGGTATCCTCAAATGCCAAGCTGCTTAGGGAAGATGAAAAACAAAATAAATCACTGCTACTGGCTACAAACTACTAAATATTTTGAATGTAAGCTCTCAGATTTTATTCAAACTGCAGTTATGCAAAAATGTCATGCAACCATGCAGATTCTCTAAACTGGTAATTCATGCTTGATTTGAAAAAAGTAGCATTCAAAGCGAAATTGTTGCCATATCACTTACCCCCAAATGCAAACTTTACGAGAGAGAAAGAGCGTCCAGCTTAAGAAAAACAACAGTTATTATCACATGAGAGAAAAACATGAAAACAATGATCATAAGAACAATGAGAATGGTATTGAACAGATTAATAATGACTTCATATATTTTGAGGACGCCTTGTTTTTTGGTTGTGCGTCTCCTTTACACTGCCATACGAGTAAAAAAAGCTACGTAGCTTCATAAGTATGCATGATTAATTAAAGTTGCAATATTTCTTGACTGGATGAAAGAGTGTCCATGCTGGGATTCGAACTATAGCACTTTTGGCTGAAACTGTCATTGCTTTGCCAACTGAGCTATTCTGTTTAAGTCTGGTAGACAAATAATTCACCCAGAAAAATTTGTGATTACGACATCAGATCTGATATCTGAAGCAACAACACAGAATAAACCACAGGCAATGGAAACTCAAAGAAATATTGGATACATATTGAGTCCTTGAAGTTTTAATTGATACGATTTATTCCATATAGCTGATTACCATGGCAACCCAGATATCATAATCATTAAGCTTTCAGGGTGAATAGTGTGCTTACTAAATTTGTACAGGATAATTCAGTTGGCATAGTATTGGCAACTTCAGCCATAAGGCCCCTGGTTCGAACCCTGTTCTGGTTATTTTTCACCCAGTTTGAAAAAAAAATAACAACTTTAATTAATCATGTGACACTGTGTATTCAGCGTGGAGTTTTATTATTAGCGATTTATGAAATCATACATTTAGTTTAAGATCATGACCAAAAAATCCTTAAGTTCGAACCATACATATATTTAGTTTCTTTATCATTTTAAGTTAAGAAAATATTTAACACTACTAACTTTTTCGTTATTATAAAAATAATTTGTTTTCTTCTTAACTCCCCCCCCCCCCCCAAAAAAAAACACAGTATCTGTCAAGATTTGACAGTAAACAACTTGAACGTTTGATAAGTAAAAGGCTTAAATTTTAATTAGTTATTTTTAAATTAAGTAGTGAAATCTTGATGAACTGCAATATTGTATCAGTGATTCCTATAGTATTAAGGCGATAGATTCCGCTGTCAGTTTACCTACTCAATGAAGCGAAAGAATTTTATTTAAGTTATTACTATTTGAAACACTGAGTGATTTTAGAAGAACTTACCGATATATAGCATTGAATGCCGTGAATCTGTAAGCAAAAGTTTAAAGAAAACATTTTCTGGGTTTTCAGAAAAATTGTATTGCAGTATATTCTGTTAATGCTGCTTTTTTGAATAGAATCATAAGGAATTCTATAACATAATCTGTATAGAGCAACTTTATGCACTGAAAAAATATCCGTTAATATACACAAACTTTCCCGTAAAATTTTATGGAATAGTTTCATTTTTCCAAGAAAACAGTAGTATTTCCGTATTTCACATTTTGAGATTACAAATCTGGTAAGTGTTCCGTCAATTTTACCGGAAACAGTACAACTTCCGTTTTCAACAGCACAAGTTATCAATATTTTTAACTGATAAGTGTCGTGGCGCCGTCTGTATGACGAATAGAAAAACATTATAGCAACATTTCTCTATTTTTTTCTGTTTTAATAATAAAAAGATAGCGAAGATATTTTATTATTATATTTTTAGCATATTTTTACAATATTAATAAATAATAATAATAATAATAAGATTTATTAATTCTTTTTAAGTTTGAGATAGTTAAAGAAAGTTATTTTTTTCAGTATGATTTTAAAATAATGTTTAATTTATTTATAGCATTTAACAGTCAACTTATTCCAGTTGAATATTTATGAAAATTCAAGATATCGAAGACGTAGTGGTCTGAAAAATTATCTTTCATACGTTCGCAGTTAAGAATTATTTTGTACAAATGCTCGTATTTGTAGAAAATATGCAAATAATCTAACGTACATATCAATCTAATGTACACATCACACTAATGTAATGGACACTAGAGGTCTGCACGGGCCGATTTTCATTAACAGCATTCGGGCCCGGCCGGACTCGGGCCTTGCTTCTGGACTCGGGCCGGACGGGCCTAGTCACTAATCTTTTCGGGCTGGGCCGGGCTCGGGCCTTAATTTTTTTTCTGGAGTATCGGGCCGGGCCGAGTCTAACTTATTTTTTTCGCACGAAGCCGAGATTAATTTCGTTCTTCTTAGTCTTCACTAACCTAAATAATCAGTTCCTGTTGAATCTTCCCGTATAAAAATCCTTTTCTCGATGTGGAAAGTCTGTTCATAAATCAGTAAAGTTTGGCTTGATCCAAAATTTTTTGCAAAATAGATATATACTTTTAAGTCGTCATTATTCTACAATTAAACATTATAATTTATACTTTTTAAAGAATCGTAGATCACTAGGCGTCTTAAAATAGAATTAAACACACACACACACAAAAAAAAAAAAAAAAAAAAAAAAAAAAACATGATTATGACGGAATTTTTGTTTAAACTGAAAACTGCAAATTTCTTTTAAATTGTTCATTCATGCAAAATGAATACAACAATACGCGAAAAAAAAATTATATATCAAACATTTACATCTGCTAAGAAGGAAACGTATTTTTTTTTTCCAATGTCTCAGAAGATTTTACTTTTACCATATACCATTTTTTAGATTTTTTTTATGTATTAATAATACTAATGATAACTGAAACATTTACATACAACCAACAAAGGTTCATTAACCCCTTGAAGGGTGGTGGTATAAAATATATACCACTTAGTTTTAATTTCGAAACGCCATATTGACACCAGAAATTTGAAAAGATTTTAATTTTATCAAGTACGTACAGAAAAGTTTTTATATATTTTGAAAAAAATTCATTTTTAAATTCTGGTGTCAATCAGTCATTTCAGCATTTTAAGAATACAAGTGCTTTGCCCCTCAAAGGGTTAAAAGCGTAAATATCGCAGCCTATGGCACTTCTGCATAAATAAAGATTATAAACATGAAAGAAAAAAAAAAAAAAAAGGACTAAGATAGTTTTTTTGGTCTGAACTCTTCCGTTAGAGTAAAGATCAAAAGATCAATGTTCTGTAGAAATTCCGGGCCGAAATTTTAACTCTCGGGCCGGGCCTGGAAATTTCGGCCCATGCAGACCTATAATGTACACATCATTCTAATCCGATGTACAATCTAATGCACACAATTTAAAAATTTTAAAATAATGATAAAATTTATTTAATTTGTGAATAAATGATAAAATTTGAAAAATTTTCACAGAATTAAAATTTTTTTTTTCTATGTAAAATGTTTAAATTTAACGATAGCGTTATTTAAAAACGCACTACTTCGGCATCTGACCATTTTCGTAATTATGTTAAATAATGCGTAATGGCTTAATTACATTTTCCTATGGGTTAACAAGGAATTTCGCTAATAGTGAAAAACAAGAACTGCATTAAGCAGAGCGCCCCCTTAACAAAACTTTTTGAAAATTGAATTACATAAGTTAAATTTTCTATTATCAGTTTTATTAAAAAAAATTATGAAAGTGCGTAAAACTGTCATTTTATTGGTAATTATGAAATATTTAATTATAGATTAGCTTATTATTTGTTTTAAGTCCTTGGGTTACATTGCGCTTATTCGCGATATGGAATTATTAATTTAATAATATTGCCCAATGATATTTTTGGCGTGTTGTTTAAATGTACTATATGCCGAATCCAGTAAATAAGTTTTCTTCTCTGTAATGTATGGACCTTTGAGGTCTGGTGATTCTGCCCCACTTAGGCAATAAATAAATAAATAAACATTCAATAATCAATTAAAGAAATCAATGCAATAGAAGATTTTCTACAGATAAAAAACAAAACCGAACAGATATGGAAACAATCAGTTCTCAGAAGTATTATGATGCTCTTACTTTTTTTGCCCTTTAGAGGTTTTGCTTCTTCTGTATCTGGTAAATCGAACCTGGCACTGTGCCTTCTTGTTATTACCTTTTGTGTGTCTTCTCTTGTGTCTTTTTCTTGAGTTTCTGGTTCTTCATCTTCCTCTTCATCTTCTCTCATTTCCTTCGCTGGAGTCAAAATTTGTATGACATCATCTGTTTCATCAGCACAGACACTGCAGAAATAAAAATTATAGAAAAGCGAGTTAATTTTTGTATAATATTTGAAAACTATGCTATATGTAACTCTGTTAATACTAACTTAGTGAAATTAGACTAAATAATACAGGCTGATCGAAAATTATGAATTAATTTCACATTTTCAGCACTTGAAAACAATCAGTTTCAAGTATTTGAAAGAGGATGAATAAATTTGTCAATAGGTCCACAAGGCAGGGCTGACATAATCATCAGGTAATGGAGCAGTCGGCACACGCACATGATTCTACTCCAGTTGGAGTTTTTAGGTGCTTGTGTTCATGTATATATAACGCATCGTCCTATATTGCTTAGTTATAGAAGTATGAAAGCAAGTTCTATAATTAGGCAATCATGATGAATTCATTATTAATGAAAGGGGATTTCAATCTGAACATTTATAATTGAAGGTTTTATGGAAAGGATTTTTATGTGAATTACATTCTCAACTAAGTAATGGTTGGAGGAAGATTTCCGTGTGTAACACATCTGCATTGCTTAGTTCTAAAGCTATTGGAGAAAGTTCCATCTATTATGCATATAAAATACAAAATGGATATATCATTCCGAATGCTCATTTCTCAAGTTTCACTAAATGGATTTTTATGGGGCTTACATTGTCAGATAGGTGATTTTTCAGGCATTTGTGTTAAACTCAAGATTCGTTAACAAAAAAAAAAAAAAAAAAAAAAAAAAAAAAAGGATTTTGATTAACATTTTCTAATTTTAAATAAACTAATCCAATTGTTCATTTTCATGTTACTTTTTCTCAATCTATAATTTTCGAAAGGGAAATTTGGAACTTGAGCCATGAAACTAAAATCCGGAGCATGAAGTTGCAAATTAGTTCGCAATTATCTAATGTCACTTAATCTACTGCCAGCCGGGAATAAAGATTCCGTATAAGAGACTTTTCGGTGATCTGAACCAGCGGAAAAAAGACACAAAACATAAAATATTAGTAAAAATAAAAGAAAAGATGTAATAAAAAACTAGGAGAATTACCCCCCCCCCCCCCCTCTGAACCGACGACTGGTTGATTAGAAACTATTCAGAGAGATTCGTGGCAGGTAATCTTGAGTAGATTCTATTTGAAAATGTAACTGAAAGGTTTTCTTTAAATAACACTTTTATAGCATATATATATTTTTTAAATCTGCAATGCATTTTATCAAGAAAAAAAAAAAAAAAAAAAAAAAAAAAAAAAAAAAAAGGATAAAATTTAAAGCTTACTTGTTTAGCAGCAAAGGTTTCTGATCTTCCATAACAGCGGCTGGGCCATATAGATGAGCAAAATGATCTCTGAAAATAATTTAAGTCATTATATTTCATGTTTTTACACATGAGTAGTCAATTAAAATATTTATAGTTGATTTGCAACAGTATTTATAGTTGATATTTAATTATTTTTATCTACATATGATGATTTGTAACTCAATAAATAGTTTAAAAATAAAATGAAGTATTAGAAGTATTTTCTGAAAGTTAAAAAATAATTTTTAAAAAGATTGATTAAAAAAAAGAACATTCGTCTCAAGAAGATTATTATTATTTTTTTTAATTTTAAAAATGTTTGAGGATTTTTTAATAATTTTATCTCATAGGAAAAGTCTACAAAATAAATAATTTTTTCAACTAATATATATATATGTATATATATGTATATATATATATTTTTTTTCTAGCGTGTTTTTTTGGCAAATTCTTAAAGATTTATAGTTTTTATTTATTTATTTCTTTCTAGATTTTATTTAAAATATTGTTTCTTTAATACTATGTTTAATTTTAAATTGAAGTACTGTTGATACATTCTATTACATCGTAAACAATTTGTTACATAATACGAAAAGTGTCCGTCTATTGGTACAAATTGCTGAAAGAGAAATTTCAATGTATTGTAACATCGAGAAAACTGGAAAGATGAAAATTAAAAAGAAATCACCCTTTAAACATACTTCTGTTATGTGCAATCAATAAATACTGATGGAACAATATAAAATAAAATGTCTAGTCTATAACTTATTCTAAACTGTATTATTACTAATTGATGTTAAACTAAATTTATATTAATTTATTTTAGTGGCACTTAAAGCACCACTTATGACATCGGGTCATAAAGGGTTAATATACTGAATGATATTCAGATCCCCAAAGTTTTTTATTGTAATTACTTAAATGTGAAATAAGTATGAAAATCTCTTGCTTTCTAGAGTACTGTCTGGAATGCATTTTGAAAACTCAGATGAAAATAACAGTAATTTTTTTTAGGAAATAAGCGTCAGTGCTGTCATTTATTGATTTTGATCCAAAGCCAAAAATATTCTGCTATATAGAAATTAAATAAACATGCAAAAAATTATATGGTTTAGTATATATCCTCCTCGGTTCAGAAGTATTACATGTGATCGATTCCGAGCGGTAGAGGTTAAAAGGGAGAGACTCACTCAAGCATCATCCTTGTGTAAACTCGAGTTAGATTGCTTTCAGTACTTTTACACATCAGCCACCTCTTGATGTATTTCTTGTTGTACTGTATGAACAGTTGCTGCAAAGTTCGAAACAAAATTAATTAATCTCTATATAAAATATTGAAATAAGTAAAATAATTAAGCAGGTAATGGCAGAACTATTGTTAAATGAACGTTCCCTATTAATAATGGAATTCGATAAATATTAATACTAAAACACATATGATTAAGGTTTATTTTAGAAAAGTAGGGTAGACCTCTTTAAATACAGGATGTTTCATAAAGGTATCCTTAAACTCAACTTTCAAATTATTTTTGCTAATGTTAAGTCTATGAGGGCATGTAATGTATTCGTATTCTTAAAATATCTCTTTAGAAAATTAATATGTTTAACTTCTTGTTTTTCTTTGTACTCTTCTTACAGGATGTCGCCTTTTTCTTTGTTATCTAAATATTTATAAAATGTGCTCTTATTTTTATACTAGAAGCCTTCGCTCGCTTCGCTGGTCGGTTTCATTAAAAGAATCTTGAGTGAAGCGAAATGAAGCTAACAAAAATATAATAAGAAAAAAAAAAAACACTTTCATAACAACTAATCAAATATCCATATTTGTTGTCAAATTCATACAGGCCGTAGCTAAGGGGGTGCCATGGGCAGCTCAGCCCGCCCTAAAATATTTTGAGTCCCCCCCCCCCCCCCTGGAAAAGATTCTAAGGTCACAAAATGAATTTCAGCTTCGAAAATTCAAATGAAATTGTGTTCAAAATCTAATTTAGCTTTAAGACCCTTTCACAATTTTGCAGAATTACTAAATTGTAACTAAAATAAGTGTTTCAACACTCGCTCATCCTATTTGAACGTATGAAGCTAGCAGGATGTTTAATTTTGCACCAGTTATACATTCAAAATTTTTATCATCATATACTTTTCTTAGTATAAAAGGAAGTAATTACAACAGTTTAATAAGAAACCTCGTACCTACAATGTAATTATGCACTAATTTATATTTTTTGCGTCAGAATGAGAAAAAAAAATATGAGCCCCCCCCCCCCCCCCTTCCTACAGATCACTTCTAGCTACGGCCCTGAATTCATATAACCTTATATTATCGAATTCAAAGTAGATGATGGCGATATAATATATATAAAATCACTGAAGTGCTATATTAAACTATATTTAGTAGATTAGGGGGGGGGGGCCTCCGCTCCCCTGCCTGCTATGCTTACCAACCCCCTGCATATCACGAGCCACCAGACCAGCTGCCGCGAATAATCATGATTAAATTTGAAAACTACAATTATTCAACTTACGAGATCGGCTTGTTCCGATTCAACCAATAACTAAATTCTGAAAAAATGGAAATATAAATTGCTCAAGAGAACTATTTCCTCTGCAGTTAACTTTTGCTTTTATAAATCACAAATTCCAAGGTTTAACATTAGATAAAGCAGTTGTAAATATTGGTCATAAAGAGACATCAGTTGGCTTAACATAACGTAGCATTGTCAAAAGTGAAGACCCTTAAAGGTTTAGTATTCAGTAGAAAATTTCCTTACGAGAGATTCTACAATATAAAAAATTTTCATGTGCTAACAAACAGAAAAAAAAGGATAAATTAGAATGAAAAGTCTTATAGTTAATAAATTATTAGTAACAACGAGAGAAAATTTCAAATTCTTTTCCAGAAAATAGGACTTTTGAAGAAGTAACTTTCTTCATGCTCTCTTCGAATACATTACAAAGACTGCTATCAAAGATTATTTGGTGTGAATTACAATAATTCGAAATATATCTATTTCAAACAATTCGAGAAAATACCAGACGCTATTGAAAAACATAAAAACTTCTTTAAAAGAGTTTTTAGTTGAAAATTTAAAATATTTTGCAAAATTTTACTTCAAAAATATTTTTGTTTATACCAGCCTTATATCATAAATAAATAAGTAAATAGTAATAATAAAAAAAATCCGCGTAAATTCTTAGTTACTTGGTTGAATTCACATTTCTAAAATTAAAATATAATCATAACTTACCATGCTGTGATACAGTGAGATTTTAAATTTTCAAGCATTAAAACACGTCTTTCTCTTTTCATTACCAAAATATTCCGAAAGTTAAAAGCTTGTGATTTAACCCCTTGCGGACAGCGACGTTAACGTGCCGCATAAGATGTTTAGAATCCTTGATTTTACCCACCAGATATTTTTACTGTAAATTTTGCCTTATTTAATCATTCAATCGGGCAAAAGTTTCTGTTTTGAAAAACCGGTAACAAGAAATTAAAATTTCTGCAAAAAAAAAAAAAAAAAAAAAAAAAAAAAAAAAAAAAAAAAAAAAAGCTCATCGCGATGGTTTGCATTTTTAACACAATTAAACTGATTGGTAAAGTTATCATACGAATTAAACCCTTTATCTACGTACCCATCGTTCAATGGAGTTTCTTTACCTACGGTCTATTCTGTTGAGCTGTCTAAATGACAGACCAGATGTTATGACCTACAAGGTTATTTGAGCGAAAAATGCTCACAGGTTAGCTTACAGGTAAAGAATTGGTCTTGTAAGCCAAGTATCTGGGTTTGATTCCCGGCCTGGGCAATTTTTCTCTCAGTTGGAAATATTTAATTCATCGCAATGGTGTTAAGGAGATATACAGTCGGCTCTCGTTAATTCGAACTCGTCGGGACCACAAGAAATGTTCGAATTATAGAAAGTATGAAATGAGAACATGCTTAATATGGTACTATTACAAAGGAATTGATTTTATAATGTTTTCTTTTAATTATTGTGTCTGTTATCATCAGAATATGACTTAATATTAATTAGAACGTATAAGTACATAAACTATTTAGAAGATTAGAAACAAGCACAATGGAAGAAAAATCTCAAGCGTCACTGATGGACAGACGGGGCACTTAGAAAGTGGATAATCAAATGCATGGGGTTATATGCATACTCGTTCGGAACAATTTTTACAAAAATCAAAGAAAGAAAGTTATTCAAGTGATCTGAAATACGCGAGAAAGAAAGGAAGAATAAAAAAATCGGAATTCTCATTAGTTCGAATTAAACGATGTCAAGAGAAAATGAGTTCGAATTAATGAAAAAGTTTAACGTTATTCTGCCATTGAAAATTTCGGGACTTCATGTTTAGTTCGAATTAAGCGGAGATTCGAATTATCCGATTTCGAATTAACGCGAGTCGACTGTACTTTAGTATTAATATTTTTAGATTTTATATTTACCTTCCAGTAGTTTCCACCATGATCTCCTGTAACTTCTTCCACACCAGCCATCACATGATCTAGCAACTATGAACATAAACGAACTGTAAAACACTTTCATTTTAAATGCAATCATGCTGATGTAAGTTGATTATTAAATCTCGGAATCCTTTTTATTAAGCATAACACAGATTTTCCTTACCTTCTTATTGACTTCGGTGAACATACTCGATTCTTTGGCGGTATGCCGTCGAATTTTCAAAAGTTCTACTAATGGCTTAATAGTTGCTCCCTAGAAGAAAAGAACGTGGAAAGAATGAAAATATTGAGTATAAATACACATCACGTAGAAAAGATTTTAACAAAACCGCTGTAAATGAAATAAAAAATTATTAATTTTAAAAAAGTTGTAAGCAAAATTTTATTTTTTGACACATTTTTCATATTAACAACCCCAATGGAAATAATAATAATAACAATAATAATAAACAACTATGGTATTACTAATTTGTTTAATTTTTTTCCCGACAATTATTTATTTTTTTCCCACATTTTATAGTGACATTTGTTTAATATTTCGTCTTGCCAACTTCACACATGGTCAATAAAGATTTTTTTTTTTTTATAGTGTTATAAAACTAGGGAGAACTAATGTTATTATTGTTTTTTAAAATTTTCTATGTTATTACTAATTTGTTTAATTTTTTTCCCGACAATTATTTAGTTTTTTCCCACATTCTATAGCGACATTTGTTTAATATTTCGTCATGCCAACTTCACACATGGTCAATAAAGATTTTTTTCCAGTGTTAGAAAACTAGGGAGAACTAATGTTATTATTGTTTTTTAAAATTTTCTATGTTATTACTAATTTGTTTAATTTTTTCCCGACAATTATTTAGTTTTTCCCCACATTCTATAGCGACATTTGTTTAATATTTCGTCTTGCCAACTTCACACATGGTCAATAAAGATTTTTTTTCAGTGTTAGAAAACTAGGGAGAACTAATGTTATTATTGTTTTTTTTAAATTTTTACTGGGGAATGTTACTGCGAAAAAAAGTTTAAAAAAATAAAATTTGATTTGTAGCGTTATAAAATGATGTTGTCAATACTTTCGGGAATTTTCTAGTCAAAATATCAATGTTTTTAAATAGAAAACTATATATAGATTCACACTCACGAAAATTCACCTTATTTAAATAGTGATTTTCTGTAAGAAAGTACTGGTGCAAAAGGCATTTTTGCCGATCCCACCGAAACTAGTATAGGGAAGAAAATACGGGCTTCTGATTGGTTAAAAAAATGAAAGAGCAATCGTTGTTTGCAAATAAACTGTTCTGAATACCTATGTACGTATTAGGAGTATATATGGATATATTATGCTAAAATAATACTACTACTAATAATAAAAATGAACGGCATTTTAAAAAAAGTAATATAAAACAAAATTACTTGTAAATATCGCGTAATTGACGCCCAAAAAGGAAATGTGCTTATTGTTTGTAAATAAAATAAATTGTTAAGAATGTGGATTTACGTTTTAGAGACATATATGTGCAACGTGCATATTATGTTAAAATAATAAAAAGAAATTATTATTATTTTAACATATTATTATTATTATTATTACCCAAATTATTATTATTTTAACTATTTTTATTATTTTCTAAAAGTAATAGAGAACAAATGAGAAACATCAAGATTAACTTCTTTAATCGTAAATTCCAGAAAATATTTTTTTATCAATAAATATGTAAAATGAGAAGGAAATTTCTCAAAATCTTTTCTCGAAAGATTTTCAAACAGAAATTGATGATTAAATATACGTAAACTCAAAAATGATGAAAAGCAAAATGCTCTTTAAATTATTCAACCAATCACAAGCCCGTATTTTCTACCCTATGCTAGCTTCGGCGGGATCGGCAAAAATGCGTGTAGAAGAATTTCCTGGCCTCAAAATTCCCTGAATCTTGGCAATTCTGTAAAAAGTGGACGAAACTAAATAAATGCGGGGAAATAATGGGCAAAACTTCGGTTAACTCCTATGTAATTTATATATTTTGATTCGTTCTGACGGGTGCCAACTTCACTCAGGTGAAAACATCGTATATAGTCGCACATTATCTGAAGTCGATAAGAAACAAAAACGAACGTACCTTTAAAATGTTGTACAATTCCAGAAAGCATAACAATTTTATTATGAATCATTTACAACATTAGTCATTAGTGAGTATCTTGCCACGTACTTTTTGGGAATAATAAAATATTGTAATATAAATACACGTCACGTTAAAGAGTCTTTAATACAGTGACAATCATGGCAAACGAATACGTGTTAGACAGAGAAGCGGCAGCACAGACAATCACCTTATCGAGTTTATGGATGAAAATCTAAAATTAGTTAAATCTCGATTCGCATACTGAAACGCAATCGGTCTGCCAAGTCATATCTTAGTGGTTAAACACTTAAAACCCGATTTTAGCGGTTAACTCATAGATTTACCATTAAGTTTTCCTGATCCCATTCTTCCATGTTTTTATATTTTCGGGTGCAGGAAAGCACAATGGTAAATCTATGAGTAATAAACCGCTAAAATCGGGTTTTTGGTGTTTTCCACCAATATATGACTTGGCAGACTGATTGCGTTTTAATATGCGAATCGAAATCTAACTAATTTTTTATTTTTATCCATGAACTCGATAAGGTGTTTGTTTGTGTTACTGCTTTCGGTCTATTTTCGCTGTATTTTCCGGGACACAATATCACACAAATATGTGTGAGATCAATATTTTTATTGAAAACAAATTTATTACTATATAACGGGACTATTGATTATTTATTACCGCCTATTAAAAGAAACAACCCGACAGACTCCTATCCCATCCCTAGGCATGTTAAGTATAAGAACAACTAAAACTTGATATCTTTTAATTAAAAATTGATAAAATTAACAAACACTCCATAACCGTAAATTATGACGACTCGATAAATACTGAGAACAGCTTTGTCAATGTACAGTCACAGCAAAAAAAACTTGACATTTGCGATTTCAGACGTTTTGTTAAATATCTAGAAATGTACATGAGGAATGACTCTGAAACTCCAGATGTATAAACAAAATGATACAGGTCATATATTTCTGAGATGATTTTTTTCCAAAATCCAACAGGGGACCGTCAACAAATTGAAAAAGAACGAATATCTTTTGACTAACAACCCTGTCAAAACTAACCAAGCAAAAGCGTTTAAACTGCAGATTTTGATTAAGTTGCTTATGGTAATAAACTGTGTTCATTAGTATGCGGATAGTATGTATACTCGTAGAAAAATTAAGGTTTTTATAAAAACGGTCCCAAATTTTGTCAAGTTTTTGCTTATAATTTGCAGAGTTCTAAATAAAAAACAATGTTCTTTTCAGAAAATATGAGACACGACATTGTACATAATACCCTGTATTCAAAATTTCAAAATATTAATAATTGTATGAAAAATAAGCAGGTTTACTAGACGTTTTGTTAAATATCTAGAAATGTACATGAGGAATGACTCTGAAACTCCAGATGTATAAACAAAATGATACAGGTCATATATTTCTGAGATGATTTTTTTCCAAAATCCAACAGGGGACCGTCAACAAACTGAAAAAAAAAAAAAAAAAAAAAAAACGAATATCTTTTGAATAACCCTGTCAAAACTAATACAGCAAAAGCGTTCAAATTGCAGATTATGATTAAATGGCTTATGGTAATATGTTCATTTTTATGCGGATAGCATGTATACTCGTAATTAAGGTTTTTATAAAAACGGTCCCAAATGTTGCCAAGATTTTTGCTTATAATTTGCAGAATTCTTAATAAAAAACAATTTTCTTTTCAAAAAACATGAAAAATGACATTGTACATAATGCACTGTAATCAAAATGAAAAAAATATTAATAATTGTAGGAAAAATAAGCAGGTTTACTAAATAAATTTTCACTGCGCATGCGTCAACTCTAAAAACTTCATTTGCATTTTGTGTTAGCTAAATGTATAGAGAAACTTTTGTTAAAATTTCAAAATCATAGCTTGAAAATTTTAAAAAATATCGTCGAAAGAATAAGGCCAAATTTGATATTCCCAAAATGAAACAAATAAAAAATCAGGGGCTGTATCCATATTCGATTGATTAGTGTCTACACAATACTGTTCGTACTACTATATTTGGATACAGCTCCTCATCTTTTTGCTTCATTTTGGGAATAACGGATTTTGAACTTATATTATCGACGATAATTTTCAGAATTTTCAAATGATTTTGAAACTTTAACAAAAGTTGCTCTATACATTTAGCTAACACATTATGTAAATGAAATTTTTATAGAGTTGACGCATGTGCAGTGAACATTTATTTAGCAAACCTGCTCATTTTTCATACAATTATTAATATTTTTTAATTTTTATTGCAGAGTATTATGTACAATGTCGTTTCTCATATTTTCTGAAAAGAACATTGTTTGTTATTAAGAACTCTGCAAATAAGCAGAAAACTTGGCAAAATCTGGGACCATTTTTATAAAAACCTTAATTTCTCTACGAGTATACATTCTATCCGCATAAAAATGAACAGAGTCTATAACCGTAAGCCACTTAATGATAATCTGAAGTTTGAACGCCTTTGCTACATTAGTTTTGGCAGGGTTATTCAAAAGATATTCGTTCTTTCTTAATTTGTTAACGGTCCCCTATTGGATTTCGGAAAAAAATCTTCTTGAAAATATATGACTTGTTCTATTCTGTTTATACATCTGGAGTTTCCTCACGTATATTTCTAGATATTTAACAAAATGTCTAAAATCGAAAATGTCATGTTTTTTTTTTTTTTTTTTTTTTTTTTTTTTTTTTTTTTTTGACGTGACAACGTCTTGTAAATTGGTTTGCCGGGAGACACTTCAAGAAACTGCGTTACGTTACGTTACGCTCCGCTCACGATACGCGCTCACTTTTCTCTTAACTTTTTCCGGTCACTTGTGGGACCATTTTCTGAACGTGAATGTGAATTCGCTGCAAGGAAGGGGCGGTGCTTAATAGGAATTTTAGATAGTATCAAACTAAGACGAAATACGTTATGTATTAGTTATTAGTATAAAGTACAAAGAAAATAAGTGTAGTTTATTTCGTAATTCGGTGGTATATTATGGAAAACTAATGATATGTGATTAGTGAAAGCCATTTTACTTTAGTTATATTCTGCTCATTGAAAAATTCTTTAATATGCTGTTTACAAAATTCAACATTTGACATCAATAAACATGAAGTAAAATGTGTTTAACAAACACAGTGTATTGCAAGTTATTGTATGTATATTTGTATATAAATACGTATGTATGTGTAAAGGTAAAAATAAAATTTTGTTAATATCACCGCCCCTTCCTTGCAGCGAATTCACATTCACGTTCAGAAAATGGTCCCACAAGTGACCGGAAAAAGTTAAGAGAAAAGTGAACCGATAATGACGGTTTTCTGTGTCTAAATATAAACACATTTCTTCGTAATAGAGAATGGCTGCTGCGCTATAAGGAGTGTATCAATGTATGGGTTTTAAGGTAAACCAACCAAATTGTGATCTTTTCTATGTTATAGAGAGTTTATCGTTATAAAGAATGATGTTATAAAGAGTTTACACTGTATTTGAAAACATTTAAAAATATGAGAAACAATAATTTCAACAAAGTCGTTGTCACGTAAAACTTTCGCCCGTATACCGACTTTACAGGCAACCAATTTTTTTTTTTTTTTTTTTTTTTGCTGTGACTGTATACCAAAAAGCTATTGCGTTACAGTCTTACGGATAGTCAACATGTTAACAATGACAATGAGTTAAGTGTAGATATTCCTTTATAAGTTTGTATACACAAAAAATATTAAAAAGTTCATTGTAATGCACTTAAAATATTCTGTAACAAGATCTTTTTGCATAATTATTTCTACAATCACATAAAATTGACTACATCATTATTTTATAACTCATTTCATTGTAATCCTACACATTTTCTCAAAAATCACATCACAAATTTAACGTGAGAGCAAGAGTAAAAATAATGTTGAAAGACTCACTTGTATGAAGACTGTAAACAGAATAATGAAAAGAGTGGCTGTAATAAAAAGTTGTTTGTGTTCGATGTCTTCCAGCATAATTACCAGAGAAAAGGCTACTGCGCCTCGCAGACCACCGTATGCCTATGTCAATAGAAAAATCAATATATTTAGTACGCATAAAGTATAACAGATACAATACATGAAATAAAATGTAAAAATGTCTTCTAGGTAGGTGAGTGCCATGAACCCCATCTCTTTCTTTTAGTCACATAACACAAAAATTTTAATATAAAACTAGCGGACCCGACAGACGTTGTCCTGTCACCGACAGACGTTGTCCTTCCTGGCACCGACACCAGAAAATCAAATAAATGTTCTTAAATTAGTAATATGCACGATAAACACTACGCTCTTAATTTAATTTCTTATTACAATTATGTAAGGAAATTATTTTTCACTCTTCAGTATTTTTTGAAGTCGGTTCAATTTTTGATAGAAAAGTTTATTTTTCTCTTTTTTGTTAAGAGTTAACGAAATTCTGAAGTCAGTTAATCAAAATTATAATACAGGCTATTTTACTGTAAAGCATACACGTTTGACAGGAGCGGGGTTCGAACACGCGATCTCTTTCTTCGAGAAGCAGAGCTTATGTCTGGCGCCTTAGACCGCTCGGGCATTCCGTCCGCACTCTATTCATCGAACTTATTCAACACTTTTAATTAGAGAAAAATCACTAACTATTAATTTTTGCATAGTTACTAAAAAAGTACTGAATCAATTTCGAAGAAATTTGAATCTAAACCATTCTCGAATCTACTGGAACGCACACACAAAGTTCCATCAAAATAGGTCCAGTCGTTTAGGAGGAGTTCAATTACATGCACAGAAGATTTTTATATATAAAAATGAGTATTGAAAATTTCAGGTTTTTGCGCCAAAGACACCGCCAAATTAGGAAAATGTGAATTATCTCACTACTGGATTTAAACGAATTTGCTTTGTACCATTCGATTCAGAATGAACAAATGTACTAAAATATGTTATCAGTTGAAAAATAACTACAAAAGCCGATTTTTATGGAATTTTTTAAAAGTTCGTTCTTTTTTCTACTCATCTTAGGGGTGGAATTTTCGAAAATCCATTTTTATAAGAAGTATTTTTACCCCATTTTCAAGATTTTTGGTTCGGTAGATTATTTTGTGCTATGATTAATATGAAATCCTGACTTTCTTTAATATATATAGTACTTTTAATTAGCGAAAAATCACAAACTATTAGTTTTTGTCTAATTACTAAAAAAGTACTGAATCAATTTCGACGAAATGTGAATCTAAACCATTCTCGAATCTACTGGAACGCACACACAAAATTTCATCAAAATCGGTCCAGTCGCTTAGAAGGAGTTCAATTACATACACACGCACAGAAGATTTTTATATATAAAGATTAGGTACATTATCAATATAGAGACCATGGCATCTTTTCTAAAAAGCTTGGAACAATTCGGGTTTCAGAAAACGAGATTTCTTGCCATATGTCATAAACAGTTATGAAAACAAACCTGATAAACATTTATGCTTCTTTATGTCTATGTATATCTATAAACGTTTTACTTATATATATTATTAACATTATTTTAGATGCAATTCATTTTTGTTTGTTTATAAAAATAGACAAATGGCTTCTTTTTAATATGTAGTTAAAAAAAAGAATGAAAAAATTGCTTAAGTATACGAATCAGGGAACAGGTTGCCGAAAATATTTATGAAAACTTTTGTTCTCTCGAAAAGCCCATTTTACCTATCTCGAAAAGGCCCCTATATAAGAAAAATATCTAAAATTTATTTTAATAGCTCCACAACTTTCCTTAATATTCAAATTAACTTTTTTTTCTAATGTTATGTAATTCTTTCATTACCTTTTCAGACATAATGTCTTTTTTTTATTGATAAACATATTATTCAAGTTTTTAGAGTTTTCTAACCTTTTAATGAATAATAAATTGTTATATTTTTGCTAAAACCTAAAATATGTCTACGAAAAGGACTTATCTTAATTTGTCAAGATTTACTAGCAAGTAAAGTTCAACCAGTTCAGAGTAGTGTTATCTACCTTGTATTCAAGCGGAAAGTCTCAAGTTAGTGATGGGCGATTCTGGAAATTTTGAGAATCGATTGAAATCGATATCGTATAAAACAACATCGATCATCAAAAGAATCGATTTCTCAGTTCTAGAATCGATACGAAAATCGATATTTCGATATTCAGGTTCACACAGAGAAGATCCAAATTACTAATTCCAAAACTTAGACAATCAGCAGGACCGTAATTACCGCCTCCCACCCCCCATCCCCATTTAGGGGGGCATAGAATTAAGCTATTGCAGATTTTAGAGTCGGATAATAAGAGTTTTGAAAGCTAAAATGAGTGTCACTTATGGTTGTCACTTACACAAAAACTTCGACAAATTTGAGAGACATAACTCAACTAATAACAACACTGAGTAACTTGGCATTAAACCGAGTATAAAGAATGCCAAGAGCGTGTAACTAGGATGGGGAACAAAGAGTATAGACAAAAAAAAAACTTTTTTTTCTAATACCAACCAAATGTTACACGAGATAGTTTGGAAGAACAAAAAATATGCCCCATTCCCAAGGGGGCAGGTAAACCCCACTCTTGACGGAAAGGCGACCATAGCCCAAATGTATCTTTTGTCGAAGTTTCAAAATGAGGATTTACAATAAAATAGAACGAGAATTGGACATTTTAAAAATTGCATGCATACTTTGAACGGCCCATTTAGTAAAGACTGGCGAAGAAGGGGGGGGGGGGGCGAGGGATTAGAACGGACGAACTTGAAAAAAAAAACATAATTAACTAATAACCCAAATAACTGAGCTTCTAAACAAAAATATAGTGTTTAACTTAGTGTTGAATTCATGGGGTGGCTTGCGGGGAACATGCACTCTTTGAAACTATAAAAAGTGCCAAGAGCATGTAACTAAATGGAGAGAGGAGTAGTAACAGAAAAAAGACGAGGAGATAAAAGCTTTATAACGATATGTTACATGAGATGGTGCGGAAGAAACAAAAAATATGCCCCCCACCCAGGGGGGGCAAGGTAAATCCCAGACGGACAGAAGGACGACCCCGGCCCGAATGTATCTTTTGTGAGGTTTCAAAATATGGATTTATAACAAAATAGAACGAGGATTAGACTTTTTTAAAATCGCAGTCATAATTTGAACGAACCTGTAAGTTAAGATTGGTGAGGAAAAAAGGGGGGGGAGGCGATAGAAGTGAAACCTTGAACAATTACGTGTGTATTTTTTGAATCGTTAGGATATATAATTTTGAATCGCCAGGAAATACTTTTAAATGTATAAAAAAAGGTTCTATAATATTAAAGAACATATTAATATCTATAAAAAAAAAACGCGCGATACCATATGTCCAGCTATTGTAGTTAACTCACTATAACTACTCTCTTACATTTTAAAACGCGATAAATACACCAACCAAAATTAGACCATACTATCGATACCTTAATCCTTATCCAAATAAACCATTTTGTATTAATGCCTGTTACAATATCTGTAGATTACTTTTTGAATTATTCAAATCGGACATTCCATTCAAAAGATATTACGAATTTAAATATGACAATCTAAATAAATAATAGCGCTGCTGAGTACTCGGTGGCCAATAAGCTTAGGGATTACGTGTGCAATGAAACGATTGCGGGTTCGAACCCCAGTTTCGTTGATGATCAATGTTTTTTTTTTCTTTCTTTCTTTAAAGAAGTTTGAAAAATTAAAATTTTAATACATTATGGGTCCGTAACGTGACTTGAAATGATGGGAGAAATTTTTTTAATGCTAGATTTGTAATGTAGGAAGCATAAGCTTTCAATAGACATATTGTATCAAGAAATGAGAAAAAACCCCTCTGCCCCCCCCCCCCCCCCCGCCAAAAAAAAAGGTGCTATAGGGAAAGCCGGGAAACTGGAATAGCAAAAAGAACGGCGAGAAATGATTAGCTATACTAGAATTTTTCTCATCACTGTAACCCCTATAGAAGCAAAGTTATAGCCTTTTAAAGATTGAAATGAAGTGAAGAAATAAGCAAAATTAGGTGAGTGATCGACAGGGGGGGGAGGGGTCCACAGCTCTGGGGGTGCCATGTAGCTTAAACTTTTAAGTTAAAAATGGTAGAAAATTAAATGAGCGAAATTTTAAGGTGTATATTGGGGGAGGGTGCAAGCCCCCCCCCCTCAAAATTTTTTTTGTTCCTTTTTAAGAAACAAAAAAATATGCCCCCCCGGCGGGGCGCAGATAAACCCCAAACGGGCGGAAGGGCGACCCCATAGAAGCAAAGTTATAGCCTTTTAAAGATTGACATGAAGTAAAGAAATAAGCAAAATTAGGTGAGTGATCGACAGGGGGGGGGGAGGGGTCCACAGCTCTGGGGGTGCCATGTATCTTAAACTTTTAAGTTAAAAATGGTAGAAAATTAAATGAGCGAAATTTTAAGGTGTATATTGGGGGAGGGGCAAGCCCCCCCCCCCTCAAAAAATTTTTTTGTTCCTTTTGAAGAAACAAAAAAATATGCCCCCCCCCGGCGGGGCGCAGATAAACCCCAAACGGGCGGAAGGGCGACCCTTTATTTATCTTTTGTCAAGGATTTAAAATGTGGATCTAAAATAAAATAGACCGAGAATTGGACATTTTTAAAACTGTATGCATATTTCGAACGACCCTATAAGTTAAAACTGACGCGGAAGGGGGGGGGGAATTAGAAGAGACGAGCGTGAAAAATAAAACATAATAAGCTAATACTTCAAATAACTGGGCTTCTAAACAAAAATATAACGATTTAACCTACTGTTGAATTAATGAGGTGGCCCGCAGGGGATTACCCCCCCCCCCCTAGAAGTTATGAGTCTTTATACTTTTTAATGCACAAATTACGATTCCCCCTCTCTTACAGAGCTGTAAAACATGATGCCTATCTCCTGAGGCGAAATTTTAAATTGGAGGGCCAAAATCACAGTCCGGTGAAATCTAAACACCTCATTGGTCATTTGAGTCGCGTCCTTTTCAGAGAACAATCTCTTAACGGTAGGCGAAATGTCGCCTTACTCCTTTTTTCGAAAAAAAAAAAAATCGTAGCGTCAATTTTGATGTAAATCTTATCTGTTTTCATTTATAATCAATTTTTCACTCTCATTTTATATAATGTCATCAAAATATCTTAATTGAGTTAATTTCGTTGGTTTATCGTAAATAAGAACAGACGATAACAATTGCGTCAAAATTACTTTACCCCTCATTCTTTTTCAAATGGAGAAACACGTTCGTGATTTTCACCTATACCACACGACCAATGAGGTCGCTGGATCACACCTGACTGTGATTTTGGCCCTCCATTTTAAAATTTCGCCCTCCGGAGTCGCAGAAAAATACCTGCATTCAATACTGATTTAGCCTAGAAAAAAAAAAAAAAAAATCGAAATCGAATCTAAAGATCGAAATCGAATCTAAAGATCGACATCGAATCTAAAGATCGACATCGAATCTAAAGATCGAAATCGAATCTAAAGATCGAAATCGAATCTAAAGATCGACATCGAATCTAAAGATCGAAATCGAATCTAAAGATCGACATCGAATCTAAAGATCGAAATCGAATCTAAAGACCGATCTTACGGGCAGAATCGATTTTACATTTTTACTTTCTTTTGTAACTTTACAAGAAGAGAGAAATAGATTCGTGAAAAATTTTGACTTCCCGTTTTTGATGGATTTATATATTTTAGAAGGTCTTTAACACGATTTCATGGTTTTTAGCTCACAGGCTATCATAGCCTGAGAGCTTATGTGTCCGTCCGTTCTGTATGTACGTGCGTTCGTGCGTAACGCGATAACTCATGATCAGTGGCGTAGCTAAGGGGGGGCAAGGGGGGCGTCCGCCCCGGGCGCCGAGACCTATGGTCGCCAAATTGAGAGAAATTGTTATATATCTATATTGGGGTGGGGGCGCAAAATTTCTTGCTGGCCCCGGGCGCCAAAAAACATAGCTACGCCACTGCTCATGATAAAAATATCGGATCCACTTGAAATTTTGTATATAGGTATATCCTGATAAGGCGCTTCCCTGATTAGTTTTTGGAGTTCATTCGATGTGTATAAGAGGGGGAACGGGGGGCTCATGCCCCTCCCTTTAATGGATATAAATGGGTTTTTCATGCAGAATTAACAGTTTTTGTCCAAAATTTAGATATAGGATCATTCTGATGAGGCGATTCCGTGACTGTTATTATGTGTTCATTGAATAAGTCTAAACAGGGGGAACGGGGGACTCATCCCCCCCCCCCCTTAATTGATATAAACGGGATTTTCATGCAGAATTAACAGTTTTCGTTCAAAATTTAGATATAGGATCATTGGGATGAGGCGATACCGTGGCTGTTATTAGGTGTTCATTGAATAAGTATAAACAGGGGGAACGGGGGGCTCATGCCCCTCCCCTTAATTGATATAAACGGGTTTTTCATGCAGAATTAACAGTTTTTGTCCAAAATTTAGATATAGGATCATTCTGATGAGGCGATTCCGTGACTGTTATTATGTGTTCATTGAATAAGTATAAACAGGGGGAACGGGGGGCTCATGCCCTTCCCCTTAATTGATATAAACGGGATTTTCATGCAGAATTAACAGTTTTCGTTCAAAATTTAGATATAGGATCATTCTGATGAGGCGAGTCCGTGGCTGTTATTAGGTGTTCATTGAATAAGTATAAACAGGGGGAACGGGGGTTCTAATGCCCCTCCCCTTAACTTGCATAAATGGATTTTTCAATCAGAATTGTCAGATTTCGTTCAAATCTCTGAATAGTTTTGGAAGTTTAATGGTAAAGTATAAAAGAGGGGAATAAATCCTCTTAAATTATATAAATGCTAAATGGGTTTTTATTACGAATTATCCGATTTGCTCTGAATTTTGGATATAGATTATTTAATATGATAAAGCATGTACTTGATAGTTTAGGAAGTTCAATGATTAAGTATAAAAAAGGAATAAGGGGAGAGCTGTTTCTCCTTGTTAATTTTTTTTTTCGAACGGAATTAACGAAAATACAAGGCTGTAATGTACGATTAGTATGCGTAGCCTGTAAGCTCAATGCCATCAGTTTAACAGGGCAATATTCTTTTTATTAAGAAATATCTGTCTGTGTGTGTGTCTGTCACTTTGTGAGTCTGTATACGACAAAAATTTCTGACCGTTCTATCTCAAGAAAAAATTTACGGAATTCCACAAAACTTTAGATTTAGTTTTACCTTGATATAAACTGAATCTAATTAATTTTTGGTGCATATAGCCTAACAGGTGGCGCTGCTATGCTGCATTTTTTGAGATTTGCGCAACAGCTATATCTGAATAACGAATGAACGGATTTTCATCACATTTTAGATCCAGTTAGTCCTTGACATGAATTAATGTTTTTTGCATTTTGATGTATATAGCTTCTCAGATGGCGCTGCTATACTGAATTTTTCACAATTTCCACTCAGCGCCATGTGAAAGGGAGGGGGGGAGAAAGGAAGCGGTCGTTTCGAGCACGGAAATTTAGGGGGCGCCAAATTTTTACTACTAACATCACTTCTAGCCCATCACAAGAAAAAGTTAATAGGGGGGGGGGGGCTAAATTGGAACTTTGAACCGGACGCAGTTCTCTTTTCGCACGCCCCTGTTTCCATTTTAGCTTTATCTCAAGAACTAATGCACGGACTTTCATAAAAAATTTAGATTCAATTAGTCCTTGATATTATTTGATGTTAATTACATTTTGGTGGAAATCGCTTGAGAGATGGCGCTGCTATACTGCATTATTCATGATTAACGCAATAGCGCTATCTCAAGAAAGAATTTTCATCAAAATTCAGATTCAGTAAATCTCTGACATAGATTAGTGTTATTTAGTTCTTGGTGTAAATTGCCCAACAGGTGGCGCTGATATGCTGCATTTTTTGTGATTTCGCTATAGCTGTATCTCACGCTTTCATGGATTTTCATCAAAATTCAGATTCAGCTGTTACTTAATAAAAATTGATCCTGATCAATTTTTGGTGTACATCACTCAACAAAAAAAGTTATTTTGTAGAAGAGGGGGGGGGTCTGAGGTTTCTTTAATTCTTCTATCTTAGAAACTAATACACTGAAATTTTGGAATTGGCACATCCGTCTATTTTATCATCGAATTTTGAAGGTAAATGAAAATTATATTACCTTCAGAGAAATCGATTAAAAATTTTAAAGTATCGATTAAATCGAGTTGGCCGTAGTATCGATTAAATCGATTTAAAAAATCGAAATCGCCCATCACTATCTCAAGTTCATTTAATTGTCGAAATATTAAAAAAGGGCAATTCTTTTTGCTGCCCCTTTTTATAATGCATGAGTGGGAAGAGGTACTTTCGGCTCGAATCTCTTGCATTTCTCTCAGACGTTCTGTCTGCTTTAAATTACATTCGAATTTGCAACACTTTTCTCTTGCATTGTATTTGCTCAATTATTTTCTCATTTAGGGTTACGCCAAACTACGTCTTACTCCGTTTCTATTCAACGAGTTATGATGCTGAAGGTGCCTCTCTTTGCATTTGAATGGGCTTATGAATATTCTCTTAATTGTCTGAAGCTGCTTCTGAATTTGACCTAAACTATACTATAAATACTTCATTTTAATGAAATATTTTATAAATATCGACTTATTTTACCGGTGTTTAATCCTTTTAGTGAAGTTTTCATTTATGAGATCCCATGTTATTGCACTAATTTTAAAGTTAAATACATTAATAAATTGCAAAAATACGTCTTTTTTAAATACAAAGATTCATATGAGTACAAATATGCCTTTTTTACGTTTTAATATAGAATAAAATCTGCTCCTTTCTGTTCCAAATTGTGTATTTAGGCATGTCTAGGATAACAGATGATTTTACCAACTATGACACTAGAAATTTATTAGTTAACCTGTGCTAGTCAATTTGGGAAATTTAACTCGTGAGATGGTGAGGATAATAATTTGAATCTTGTTTTCATGATTACTAATTTATAAATTTTTGATATCTCTAACTATTATAAGTAATGTTTATTTATTTTATTTTTATTTAAAATTTTCAGTTCCACTTATTTTAAATTTAAATATGAATACAAAGGTGCCTTTCAAAATGGCATAGTTACAACATCCTCTTTCAAAATCTGAATATAAGTATGCTTATGATCTTGGCTGATTTTACCACGATCACGCTAATATGTCATGATATAACTCTTGCTACGCCATATTGGTAATAATTGTTCGTTTGAAGGTGTGCTTTCTCACTTGTCAATTTCTATTTCAATTTTGATTCTTGTATCTTTTATTTCTGCTATTGGGTATAATTGTTTGAGACGAGTTGCCGCCCCCGGCAATTTTCAAATTATTTTTTTGTGAAAGTTTTTATCAATAACGCCAGTTTATCATTTTCCTTCTTTTCTATTCCAAATTTTTGTTTTATTCTGACACACTATAGTGATTAAAGATTTATTTGTTAATTACTATGCTTCCCCTATTGTTTTGGCATACTAACAGCCGAGCCATTTCGCGAAAAACCGCCGAAAAAGTGAAGCTGGATTCAGCTTCAAACCCTGAACCATTTCATTGGACCACATGTGAGTCCACGTGACGCAAACCCTGCCAAAATTAGCATTGAATAAGTTGCTTTCTGTTCTGTGCACATGTTTGCACACGTGGTCATTGTTTTGGTTCAGGGTTTGCACGATTGGTCAGATTAACTTGGGCAAAGTATCAGAGTTCTCTGGCGGGAGACTTCATACATTAATCTGAAATAAACAGGCCTTTAGATATAGTGGGCCATGGTTTTGGTCACAATGAATACGAAGATGCATATTCTAGTAGATTTTTTTTTACTTATAATTTTACTTTGCCTTTCCATCTAATACCATTTCATATGAATGTGAATATGTCCCCCTATTTTCTAGTTTTCTTTATCCCCCAAACTCTTTTTCTGTAAATCAATTTTGTAAATCATCTTGATTAAGGCCCAAGTAAATTTTAGTCAAAATTTTGAATTATTAGTATTTTTACTTAACCTTCGCTGTGTCGAGTATTCCGATGCCTTTTAAGAAAATAGTTATCTGAACTTCCTCCAGATCTTTTAATTTTTATCCAATAAGATGAAGTTGTACAAGCTAATAATTATTTATATTTATATATTTATTCTTTTTTTTAGTCCTTTCGGATCGAATAGCATGAGTGCAAAGTTTCACCCTATTCTTTTGTCTTCTACATTTTGTATAGTACAACATTTCTCTCTCTGCCCCTCTTCTAAATTTTGTAAATTAATATTGCTTAATTATTGGGTGAATTTCAACCCCAATTTTGAGCTAGTAATATTCTTATTTAACATCAGATGCGTTATGAATATTTTGATACCTCTTAGAAAAGTATTTATTGCTTTACTTTACCTTTCCCCCTAAGCATGAAAGTAAAGTTCCTAATTGCAAGAGTGTTAAAGTGAGTAAAACTATGAATGTGTAGACTTATAAATTTATAACTGTGAGGATGAGTATTGTTGAAATTAGAGCCAATTCATTCATGTGACATTTAGTAAATTTCTTTCAACTTTAGAGCAGTCCTACGTAGACCGGGAGGCGGCTGCACAAATAACCACTTCATCGTGTTCAGGCTGAAATTCCAGAATCAATTAAAACTTGATTCGCATATTAAAACTCAATCAGGGTGCCAAGTTGTATCTTGGTGGAAAACACCTAATCCAATTTTAGAGATTGACTCGTAGGTTTAAAATTGTGTTTTCCTGCTCCGAGTCGTCCATGTTTTCATGTCTTTGGTTGCAGAAATACGCAATGGTAAATCAACGAGTCAATTGCTGAAATCGAGATTTTAGGTATTTTCCGTCAAGATACGACTTGGCAGACCGATTGAGTTTCGACATGTGAATCAAGTTTTAACTAATTCTGGAATTTTAAACAATTTCAGGTTGAAAAATTAAAAAGAAAGAGAATGAAGAAAAATGTTAATATCAATTCCACATACTATTAGAAACACATTTCACTCACAATCTTAAAAAAATGAAATGCCATCTCTTTACCTCCAGTCAGTTCTCCGCTTAACCTCTGAATCCTAAGGAAAACACGATCATCATTTTAATTCCCTTTTTCATGTGATAAAAGTTTTCAGAACTCTACCGTACATGAAAAGCTAATCTAAGTTACTAATATGATTCACAGGATTCAGAAATGAATTCACACACAGTTAATATAATAGCTTTTTTTATGTTTCCTCTATATATTACAGATAGTTTTAGTACATAAAGTTGTTGTGTGCTCAATTATCAGGCCAATGTTATGGATGTAATATGATTATTTAACATCCTACTGATCACATTTATATTTTCTATTTAAATAAGGTTCCTGAAGCAACACGTGGATTATCTCTTACAATAAGCAAACTTCCTCTTTAAAAAAAAAAAAAAAAAAAAAAAAAAAAAAAAAAAAAAAAAAAAATTAAACATGTACTATAAGAAATGAAACTAGGAATTAAAGGACCCATTTCATATAGCATTAGCTATTTCGGAGTCCATCTTAAATTTCAGAAAGGAAGCTCATGCTTTACGGACTTTTTAAATAATCAGGCTCTTCCTCCAGTGTCATCAATTTATTGAATTGCATCAAGATAAAGCAAATCGCCACACATCACAATCCACTGCTAATTTCCTGGAAAAATGGAACTAGAAACGGGTGCTATACCAATCACTGATATATCTGGGAGATATCCTGATTTATCTCCCATGATTTTGTGAGCTTTTGGAATTTTAAAAAAGTGCGTTATTCAAAAGTCGACCTACAACCCTTCATGTATTTTGGAACATTTTCAAGAGGAATGGACCTCTTCTCTACAAAAGTCATTTTTGTCATAGAAATTAATATGTAGAAAGGTAGTTAAGAATAAAGTTTACCACACTGAAGATTTAAAATACAAATATTTTATGTAAAATAGTTTTCTGAGTATCATGAAAATCGTTTCCAAAATGTGCGAACACTCTCTGTTCTTAAAAATGATAAGTAAGGCCTTTGTGCTAGAATATCAGAAGGCAGAAAAACAATGTTCAAAAATTCTCAAATAATACACAAAAAAGCAGCAAACACTGCTGTTTCGAATCTACAAGCGAGATTCTTCATCAGTGCGACAGAGAGCAAGGTACAACGTGCTAGAAAAGCAAGGCTGGTCGAAACAGCTGTTTGCTGCTTTGTGTATTATTTCAGAATTTTAAAACGCTGTTTTTTTGTCTTTTAATCCCCTGTAATATGCAGCGATACCAAGGGCAGCTTGTAAAATGATTATTTTGAATGTCATAAAAACATTATCAGTTGCTTGTAAAATGTTTAGGATCTATATAAACTCTGACCTATACACTATTCTTTCATTGTGTTTCATTTTATAAAATCAAATACTATTTATTTTTAAAAAGTGTAATTACAAAACTTCACAGTGAAATACGAACCATTATGAATTGCTCTTCTGCATTAATCTTATGGGTTCTTTCTAATTTATTGGCACAATATGTCAAGAAAAAGACACCTGTGAAGAAACATATGTATAGTTAAAACTAATTTGGAAATAATATATACATGGTGTATCTGAACTATGGATCAGAAGTGCATAACCCTTTCAGGGGAAAGACTTTTCTGTTCTAAAAAATGTTCAAATAATTTATTCACGCCGCAATTTGTGAATAAATTAGTTTGAAAATAATGAAAAGCGTATATTATAAGATCGAAATTGTTCTAATAAATTGCGATTGCCATTTGACAGTTTCAGCATTAAAAGGTAACCGTTTGCAGACTGCAAACCGCGCCCTTGAAAGGGTTAAAGGACGTAGTACATCTCAAGACAAGCAATTTTTGTACTGTAAACCAGGGTCGCTATTCACTTATTCAATTGTAAATACAAGGGTCTCACACCAAACAAAATTTCGTATTTGTTCGTAAGTGTATCAATAATGAAGAGATTTTTCAAATTCTTCAACAGAATAACCTTACATTCTATGAAATGTCATGAAATAAAAAATAGTGCTGGAATTGTTATGTAAATTTGTCAATAGTGACATATATTCTATCAAACGAAATTTGAAACGTATAGTCTACAGATCGGTTGGCGACAGATGATCACCTCATCGAGTTCACAATTGAAATTGCAGAATTAGTTAAGACTCGGTTCGCCTATCGCTAATCGGTCTGCCGAGTCCTATTTTGGTGGAAAATACCTAAAAATCAGATTTTACCGGTTGATTCTTTGGTTTATCATTGTATGTTTCCTCTCTCAGTCTTCCATGTTTTCAGACATTTGGGTGCAGGAAAACACAATGCTAAACCCATGAGTCGTTCGTTAAAATCGGGCTTTCTGGTGTTTACCAAGCCTAATGATTACCACCAAGATATGACTCGGCGGATCGATTGCGTTTTAATATGCGAATCGATTTTTAACTAATTCTGGTATTTCAGCTTTCAACTCGATGAGGTGATTATTATGCTGCCGCGTCCTGGTCTACTATTATTATTATTTAGATGGGGAGGACAACCATTTCTAACATTTTTTGTGGCTTTATTATGTTACACAGAAAATGTGGGACAATTTTGTGAACGTATTTTTACTATTCTTAAATATGAATTTATGAAATAAAATCCGGGCTCAGCTTCGAGTGAGATATCTTGTATTTTTCATTAAATAAGTGGATTAAGACCATGATTTCAAACAAAAATTAGCCAAACAAAAATATATTAAATAAATAAATAAATAAAGAACTGAAATCAGGCGTTCTAGAAGAGTTGGATCCTGGTAGTTTTTACCGGCTCTATCCTCTGTGTATGGACCTGCACATACACAGAAGAGTAGGTACCGGTATTTCATTTTCATATAG
This sequence comes from Maratus speculifer, assembly GCA_964019185.1. Taxonomy (NCBI): domain Eukaryota; kingdom Metazoa; phylum Arthropoda; class Arachnida; order Araneae; family Salticidae; genus Maratus; species Maratus speculifer. The sequence continues at coordinate 42,329,948 of OZ025301.1, forward strand.
ATATTTAAACTGAATTATTAGTTTTGTATTTCATACTCTTGCGACTGCCTTTGCTTTTATCAGAAGTTTTGATTTTAAATAATTAATATGCAAAATAGATAACACAAATAAATAAATAAATAAATAAATAAAAGTAAAATTCTATGTTTAAGAAAACGGTATCTTAAACGAAAAATTCAAATGAAACTGAAAATTATAAATAGTATGTATATGTATCTAGACGAGGAAATTTTAGTTCTTTTACATTTTAAGAACTTTCTGAAGATTTTAAAAAAAAGTAAATAATTAATCTAAAAAGTCATTGAGTAGACTGTATGTTAATGATATAAATTCTTACTTCCAAACCTCACAAAGAGACAGAGACCCGCAGACCACAGAACAAAGCCAGTGTGCCAGACATGAGTATCGTCTACCAACACCATACCCAAGAAAAGGAATATAATAGTATCACAGACTGCACTAGATGAAAATTGAATATACATTAAAAAGTATAAAAGTAAATATACATGTATATATATATATATATACATATAAATATACTACTTTGAAAATCACACCTAATTTCTCGATTACAATTCATGATTTTTCCAAAACAAATTCTGTTACAATACACTAATTAGCCGTGGGAACCGAACTTCATTATAGAAAATTCTCCTGTTTTATGAAGTTTGGTAGAAAATGCGGCATAGTGAATTTATTTAAAAAAAAATATTTTTACCTTGTTTCTTTTTTACTTTCTTCTATCTTTACAAGAAGAAAGTATTGGATTCATGAAAATTTTCGACTTCCGGTTTTCGACGGATTTATACGTTTTAGAAGGTCCTGAACACGTTTTGACTATTTTTAGAAAATGTCTGTCTGTGAGTCTGTCCGTCTGTCTGTCTGTCTGTCTGTCTGTCTGTCTGTCTGTGTGTCTGTCTGTCTGTATGTGACAAAAAATTTGTGGGCGCTCTATCTCAAGAACTAATGCTCGAAATTTAATAAAATTTTATATTCAGTTAGACCTTGATATGAATTAGTGCCTATTGGTTTTTGGTGAAAATTGGCCTGCAGGTGGCGCTGCTATACTACGTTTTTCATGATTTTCAAGATTGCTATATCTCAAGAACTAATGCACAGAATTTCACCAAACTTCAGATTCTGTGACCCCTTGATATACATAAAAGCTGATTAAGTTTTGGTGTAAATTGGTCAGCAGGTGGCGCTGCTATGGCACGTTTTTCATGATTTTCAAGATTGCTATATCTCAAGAACTAATGCACAGAATTTCACCAAACTTCAGATTATGTGACCCCTTGATACAAATAGACGCTGATTAAGTTTTGGTGTAAATTGGCCAGCAGGTGGCGCTGCTATGCCACGTTTTTCATGATTTTCATGATAGCTATATCTCAAGAACTAATGCACAGAATTTCACCAAACTTCAGATTCCGTGATACCTTGAGATACATAGCCGCTGATAAGATTTTGGTGTGAACTGCCCTATAGGTGGCACTGCTATGCTACATTTTGCACGATTTTGCGATAGCTATATCTCAAGAACTAATGCAGAGAACTTCATCAAATTTTAGATTCTGTTACCCTAGAATATATAACATAATTAGACACTGATTACATTTTGGTATTAACCTTGTAACAGGTGGTGCAGCTATGCTGCATTTTGCACAATTTTTCCGATAGCTATATCTCAACAACCAACGCACAGAATTTCATCAAACATACATTGTTACAAAATGACATATAACATAATTACACGATGATTACGTTTTGTTAAAAATTCTTTAACTGATGGTGCTGCTGTGCTATATTTTACACGGTTTTTTTTAAACTAGCTATATCTCAAGAACTAATGCACAGAATTTCATCAAACTTCAGATTCTTTTACACCATAACATAATTAGACGCTTTTTTACGTTTTGGCATAAATTGTCCAAGATATGGTGTTGCTGTGCTACGTTTTGCAAATTTTTTGTTATAACTCAAGAACTAATGGACGAAATTCCATCAAATTTCAGATTCTGTTAGGTCTTGACATAAATAGATGCTTATTAGGTTTTAGTATAAATTACCCAACATGAGGCACTACTAAGCTCATTTTCTCAGAATATTAATTAAATTTTGCGTTTTAGGATTTCGGATACCAGAATCTCATTAGGCTAGGTCAATTGTTCGAGGAAATTCGATAGTGGGTAACTTTGGCGTCACCACGTTTTTTTTTTTTTTTTTTTTTTTTTTTTAATATTAAAATGTACTTATGAGATAGAAGAAAGTTTTGGGATTGACACATCCAACTAGTTGAGATATGGCAACAGGAAAGAAAAAGAAGAATTATTTAAACTATCTTTTCATAATATTTAAATAGATTTCAATCATATGAAACTAATAATTGATTAAGGCGTGATTTTCAAAAATATATCACACTCTTTATTTATTAAATATATTTCCTATTTTATAGTGTTTAAAGTATTTGGTTATTTCAACTTCGCAATTGGCCTTCCAGTTGGTCTTTTTTGGTGAGAATGGTTTGGTGAATAATTAAATCCATTGTTGTTACAACTTGTATAGAATGTTAACCAAAAAGAATATTTAGAGTTACACCTGCGACAGGCTAATGGAAAAATGCTTTAAAATTAAATTATTAATTCATAATTAAGTTCCAAAAATATTAAAATTTCATTACATTCCCAATTACATTCCCTGTCACCCCCAAAATCATAACCTCTTGAAAAAGTCTTATATTGTTAGAGTTTTATGAATTTGACAATTCTGCTACAATACATAATTTTAATTTCAGATTTTTATTCGTAGAAGTTATAATCCCACTAGTGGATGAGAGGTTCTGCTCAAGAAGATGGTAGACGGGAGGTGCTAGGTTCAAACCCAATCGCGTTCGTCGGCCTAACCTTTCGGAATTTTCGTGGTTTTCTTCGAGCCTTGAGTAAATATGGGTTAGATTTAGGATTTCTTATGCAGGTAATCGGCCGTCATAAGTAAAATCAAAACAGTAGAAGTTATATCCGAGTTGGTAAGGTCATTGATTTCATAACTAGAAAGATGTGAGTTCAAATCCTGCCGATATAAGTTAAAGAATTAAAAAAGATAAGTTTGTAATTTTTTGTGGAATTTCTTTTAAAAAGTAAATTTGCGAAGTGGTTGTGTTTCTCTCCCCCCACCCCACCCCCCAAAAAAGAACAAACATTTAAAAAACGGAATTGCGTTGACATTTTAAAACGTTGTAATTTTTTTTAGTGGAATTTCTTTTGAAAAATAAATTACAAATTATTCCCCCCTCCCCCCTAAAAAAATCCTTAAAAAAGAATAAAAAAAAAAAAAACTAGAATATAAAATATAAAAAAAAGTAAAAGCTAAATTTTTGTTTGATGCTATCATCTATAAGCATTTTAAGGAATTAACGAAAAACAAATAATTAAGGAATTAACGAAAAAGGCACGTTATTTAAATCTAATCGTTTCTAATTATCGTTATTTTGCATCTTATTTTATTGATCGATTTTAAAATTTCAGTTACTTGATAACACTTAAAAATTTTAAAGAAGGAGAGATAGTTTAATATCAGGTGTGACAGGGGGGGGGACACATTTTTATAATTGTAGTGATAAGTATAATTTTAAGATAACAAGGGTTCATTACTTTTAAATTGATAATTTTGATTTATTGATTTTAGGATAAAGTATTTTAAAAAAGATCTTAAGGGGACGGTGGACGTTAATTTTTTTTTTTTTTTCATCATAGCAATATGAAATTTTGTGTATATATACGTTTCCCCAAAAGCATATAGTACACTTTCAAAAAAAACTTCCAATCCTATTAAAATTTTCGATTTTTAAATTTTTTGTTAATTTTTAAACGAAATTTTAAAATGCTCCTCGTGTCTTAATTTTTGAGATATTTTTTTGCTTTTGTATTTGTATCACTTAAAATTTTATTATAAACAAACTTGTGTGAGATTTTTTAAATCTCTTGAATAGTTAATATTTTACAGATTTTTTTCTAAATTCCATATCGATTTTCATCAAAATTTTGCTTTTTAATAAGTAAAAAATTAAATTTGACTATCTTGATGAAGACGAATTTTAAAAAGCTTACACAATTTTTTTTCTAAACAATATCAGGATACTTCCTTATCAAATTCATAAATACTAATAAAAAATTACGTCGCAAGGAGCATTTCAAAAATCTAAAGACGCTGAAAATTAGTTTTGAGAAAAACAGATTCAAAGAATATAAATACACTTACCTTTACTATTTACTTCTTAAAACCTTCATAAATCATATTTTAAAAAGAAAAAAAAAACTGCTTTGGTACTATTATGCCACAGAAATAGACCTTTTTTGTGACGGTTTTCCTCAAATAAAAGTCCACTGTCCCCTTAAGATATTCGAACACGTTGCAATCGGCATTTTGGGCCAAAAACCATAATTTTTTTTATTATTTTATTATATAGAACATTTATTTGGCTTTCCAAAACAGGTTTGTTTTTGCCTCTACGCTAATTAGAACAGGAGATATTAAAGATTTTGTGAAGGTCGATAAACCAGAAGTGGGTTTTTAAACCACAAGGAGTGGGTGTTTAAAGAGCCAAGCACCTGTTATAAAAGGAAATAAACAACATGCTGTTTTAAACATAATTATTTGTAAGCATTTAATAAAATATTTAAAATAATTAAACTTCCGGATATTAAGTGGCAACACTTAAAGGGTTTTAGGGGTCGAGGAAAATTGACCGATACCTTTATCGATAAATTGCAAAACTATTATGGCATTGCAATCCGCAGTTATGTAAATGATTTGCGGGGTATGCAAACTGCAGTATTTGCTGCATTTTTCCATTGCTGCTCAGGTGCAAAAGTACCAATGCATGGACAGTGTTCTGTCGGAAAAGAAAGCTGGTGCAAATTTCAACGAGCTGCTTCGAATGGGAGAATTTATAACGATAATTCAAAAAGACTTCCAAAAAATGTGATGAACATTATCAAACCAATATATATGAAGCTCTGCGATCAAAAACTCTTGAAAAAATGTTTGCATGGAAAAACACAAAATGCAAATGAAAGTTTCAATGGTGACATTTGGAAATTGGTACCAAAAGATGTATTTGTTGAGCTGCAAACACTTCAGTTGGGATCATTAATGGTTGTTATTCAGTTTAACAAAGGATTTGAAGGATTGTTGGATATTATTAAAAGTATTGGAGTACATCCTGGTGTTCATGCTTTGAAAGGTTTTGCTAGACTTGATGATGAACATGTAACGGAGTGAAAGCGTCATTCCTTGCCAAACATAAAAATAGCCAGAAAAAAAAAAAAATAGGTTGGCTAAAAAAAGAAAATTAGCTAAGGCAAAAAGAAAATTAGCAAAATTAGGGTTTAACTTACAAATGTGGTGAATTTTAAGTATGTATGTTCCTGATTTTCATAAAAATGTAATATTTTAAATTTCAAATGCATTTTTCTCAAAGGTGATTTTTACGTGTAATTTGTTCATTTTAAAGATGATAACTTAAAATTGCATAATCATATTTTTATGAAACTTTGTAAACTTTATCTATATGTTGTTTTTTAGGGCATGACCTAAAAGAATGTTGATATTATAATTATTTTTGAAATTTGGGTCCTTAATCTGAATTGTTATATTGAAAAACATACGAAATATCTTAATAATTTACTCGATCAGTTCTAAAATATTTGTTTATTGATATAACTTTAAGCTTTTAAGTCATTCTCTGCATAAATGTGTGTAGATTATTTTGGTAGTAAATTTTTTTGAATAAGTTTAATATTTTTTAATAAAAATAAAAAAAAGTTTCCTGAAAATTTGTTCAAAATTCTTCCCATTTTCACCATAAAAAAAAAAAAAAAAAAAAAAAAAAAAAAAAAAAAAAAAAAAAAAAAAAAAAAATGAGGATTTATGTATAATTTGGACAGCCGATTATTAATTTGAACTGAAATGAATTGTAAAAAAATAGTTGCAATGTTTATATATCATGTTTTTCTAAAAAAGTGCTCCGAACGTGTTCGGATACCTTAAACGAAACTCTCTGTGCCATTTGAGATAACACGTAACCACTTGTTATAATTCTAATCTAGCGGGAAGTGAGTTAAAAATCGATTGCAAAATTTCATCTTTACATAGAAAAAACACGTTTAGTTAAATAAAAAAGTGTTTTAACAATAATAATAATAATAATAATAATAATAAATAGAAAATTATCTGTTTCGAGATTCGCGATTGAAAAATTCTGAAAAATTCATACCTTAACATTTTTGTGAAGTATTTCACAGTAGTATTAGATTTGCTGGAAATATTTTTCGCTGCATAATGAGCTTGTACGATTCCACATCCAATTATGCTGAAACGATAAAAAATTACATGTTGAAACTATGTTACATGTAGATAAACATACACAATGTTTAAATATTATATTAAATATAAATAAAAAAATGTACATTAATAATAAATCTATAAAATATGTATTCCAAAAACTTCAAAATACATATTGAAAACATTTTAACAGACGGCAAATATCAATAAAAACATTAAAATATTAACATGTTTCGATTGATTCACTCATTCATCATTACAACATATGAGAAACATAAATACAATGTAAAACACTGGAAAAATAAAACCCTGGAATGTCAGTCAGTCTCTATTATAAGGGTATGATATATATATTTCTCTTTATTTCCAACACTGTCCGTTGCTCCATCTGTAGTTCGCTTCCCAAAGTTTTTCAACCATTCTACACAAATATTCGAAACATGAAATGATAACGTATCATTATATACTTTGAATCTTTTGTATATATTTCAATCAATCCCATCGTAAATAGATGTAATAAAAAAAAGATTTATAAATCAATTTACTTTTATTGAATACGATATTAATATTTCCTTTTTCACTACATCTTGATAAGGCCGTATCCCCCCTACTATATTTTACATATGAAACATGTTCCTTACATCTAATACTGAATTTCCTTTGGGTCATACCTACATAACAATTTCTAACACATCCTCCCTAATAAGTGAAGTAACATATACTGATGAAAGGTCATCCTTATCAAGCGTTAAATTTTTGTAGAATGATTCTAACAAGATTAGACATTGAATCACTACATCTGACAATTGATCAGAGAGTGGAATACTTTATTGACAATGCAGAAAAATTTGATGTACCCGGGAAGAACACATTGAAGAATGGTATGAAGTAACAGTTTTTTGCAAGTTTAGACATTGAATAACTAGATCTGCCAATTGATCAGAGCGTAGAATACTTTATTGGCAATACAGAAAAAATTGATGTACCCATGAAGAACACATTGAAGAATGATATGACGTAACAGTTTTTTGCAAGTTTAGACATTGAATCACTACATCTGTCAATTGTTCAGAGCGTAGAATACTTTATTGGCAATACAGAAAAATTTGATGTACCCATGAAGAACACATTGAAGAATGGTACGAAGTAACAGATTTTTGCAAGTTTAGACATTGAATCACTACATCTGTTAATTGATACAATATAAATAGCTCAAGACACAGAGCAATTTATTGATAATACAGAAGAATTTGATATATCCATGAAGAACACTTAAAGAGTGGTTAACTAATGTTATCGGTCTCACAGACCACTGCTTCAGTTTTTATAGTTCAACTTATAAATTTCGGTTTAACTATAAATACTGCTGAAATTTGGTTTTATTTGGAAATTTAGTACTATTACCAGAGACTTTCGAATAGTTAATTTAAATTGGAACAGCAGTATTGTTGACAAGCGTATTTTGCTATTTTGATCATCTTAAGCATACATTTAAGAGCCTAGTTAAAGAAAAACATTAAAGGAGGATTATGCTAACTCAACACGCTCAACCCCTTCGGGACCGGCACCATTTACATAAAAAAAATTTCGGTTGGTACCACTTTTTTTTTTTTTTTTTAGTTACCATTACTTAAATAATCAAGAAAAGGCTCTAATTAAAGAAAGCAAATAGTGCTGTTCTGTTTTACTGGTGCAAAAAGCAAGATCTGTATGCTCATTTTGAGCGTGCATATATGTACTCACGGTCTCCAATGGGTTAATTAAACATAATATTTGCTTTAACACCTTTGCGACGAGAGCCTTTTGCTTAATTTTTAATCTTTTATCACCGGTTTTTTAAAGCAGAAAATTTTCTGTAACTGAATCGCGAAAATTCTCTGATTAAATAAAGTGAACTGTATAATAAAAAATAAATGGTGAGAATAATGCGGGATCCTGAGCTCTTTAAATGCCACATATACAGGTCACTCGTCCCCATAAGATTAAACAAATTTTAATAAGATACCACATAAATATACTTCGTTAATCTCCTAAATGTCTCAACGCATTTACAGGAATTGCTATGCCCCTATTAAGTATTTGCAGAAAACAAAGTTTCCAAAATGCTTAATATATTATTTTCTAATCTAAGAATTGAGAGTATTTTTTAAAGTTTACAGGTCAGTTACATGAAACAGACAATACAATTCTTGACTTTCATAAGGTTATTTGATTTTAAAGATAAAAAAGAAAATCCCAGAGCCAATTTCGAGAATTTTTGTCGTATTTTTGAAACATCGGGGAGCTGAAAAATGAACGATATGTATTTGATTGGAAATTTCTTTTAAAGAAAACATTTTAAATGCAGAAAAATGTTTCGGATTTTGTTCTTTAAGATCGGATGCCTCATTATACAGTATTCATTTATTATTCTTTAATTAAGATTTTAAGTAAAAGAACATTATCACTCTTAGGAGTCATCATATTTAGCCATAATGACTTTATATGCAGTGGAACCTCGTTAATATATTAATATATTCAGTAATTCATGTTATCAGTATAATATTTTGTATTCGTCTTTATAGGGGACTGTGAAAACAATTCATGTTAAAAGTAATTCACATTAAGCGTGTTCATGTTAACGAGGTTTAACTGTACAATCAAATTCGTTTGAAAAAAACTTTATTTAAAGATCAAAAAGAAAGAAGTGATGATCTAATATAAAATTACATACCAAACTTTTTGTTACGAGGGAAACTCGAATGTAACAAATAAAAAATTTTAGGTTCAAATTTTTATAATATTTTTTTTTCATTTATTGAATGAAATTTAAAGAAAAATAAGTTATGTGAAAAGACTGGTATATAAAATAAAATAGAACTTCTTCCTTTTAAATTTGCTTACTCTAACAAATGCGGATCTATGAGCTGATTTCTCCTACTACTTTTATAGCATTTTTACCTTATTCAAGCGCGCATTATAAAAGTATGAAAATAAAGCTATAGACGTAATTAGTTATTAATTGTCACGTTGCTAAGTTCGTGAACATAAAACTATCATTCACAGAACATTAATTGGTTTTAAATTATTTGATTTATATTTTATTTGCCTCCTAAATAGATGATGTTTTCTTAGTTATTGCGAGAAGCGAGAACTTTATTATATAGAACCGTAATGTGACATTTTCGGTTTTCTTATAATTAAGTTTAAATGCAATTTTTTAATTACATGTTATTGTGCTTCATAGAATTCATGGTAGTTGAAGTTGCATAATAAAAACAAACAATTAACAGATAAATTTTGCTCGAATAGGTGATAATTTAGGAAAGTAAGTAAAAATATAGCGAAAGGAGCCATCAGTTACCGCTTGTCAAATTTGTCAGAATTTAATAATAATGATAATAATAATAATAATAATAATAATAATAATACCAAAAGTTGTCCAAAACTTTGTAGATTTTTTTTAATAAATGTTTAATTTTTAGAATCCTTAAGTTGTTCAGTAAATATCCGTAGATTGCAATTATATGTAGTCAACAAGGTCTGGCTATTAATTTCCAGGACTCTTGGAATAACTCAGAAGAAAAAAAGTTAAACACATAGCCATTTAATATGATTCGAAGTAATCACCATCAATCGTCATGCACGTCTGTGCTCGGCTGTACAAATTTCGGAAAGAAGTTTTAAAGTCCTTTTTTGGAATGCTCTTTAATAGTGATGTTACAGTTTTCTTGATGGCTTCGACATCCTGAAATCTTGTTCCCTTCAGCGAATTTTTCAGCTTAGGAAACAGGAAAAAGTCTGCGGGTGCTAGGTCTGGAGATTATGATGGATACTGCATCTCAACGACACCATGCTGGGCTAAGAATCGCCCTACAGGCAATTTAATGTTAATTCTTTGCTCCATTTTCATTTCGACAACAGGAATATAAGAGCTACGTTTTAATGCACATTTCCACAAGAACCACTTACTTCAGAATGGCGCCGAGTGCACTGCACATGCGCAAAAAAGCGCTCTTCAGTGTGCAATCATCAGCACCATCTTCCGGCTTTTCGTTCTCGTACAGTTATGTTAGTCCTGGAATAGCCGTATTTTGTAGTAATATCTTCATTTAGAATAATCTATGAAATATCGTTTAAATTAAACAAAGTTTAGAAAATAATTTTTACGAATTACCAGTTTATTATAAGGGGGTCCAGGACACAATTTAAAATTATTTTTATTTATCGATTTAAAATTTTCAATTAATTTGTGATGGTTGACCATATTATTTGTAAACAAAATCGCAAGATAAAACTCTTCATAATTTTTGTAAAAAAAAATTAAATTAAAAATTTACTTTAAAAAGTGGGGTAATTTAAAATCGTTATCATTCAGTAGAATTTAAATTTTTTTACACTTAAATAAATAGAAATATCTAAGTTTTAATTTTTAAAAATATTATTATTATTATTTTAATATTTTAAGTAAAAATTTGAAAAAAAAAATGATGTAACTCATATTAAAAAAAATCATATTTTCAAAATTGAATATCTTTTTCAAATTTGTTAAATCAAAATTAAAGTAAAATAATCAAAAAAGAAATGTTCCAAGTTTCAAGCATTTATCTTAAACTGTACTTGAGTTATAACAATTTAAATCCGAGAAATGGTGAAATAACCCACCAGAAGAAGAACGTATTTTCACAAGAAGTCATTTCTATGATAACCACTGCTTGACAACTAAATTTTGAAGAAAACAAGTAAGAAAAATCATGCGTTAAGCATAGATTATGAAGCACTTTCCAACATTTAATGAAATCTTTAACAAAACTTTGTTATTTAGGGAAATAATAGTGTATAGCCAAATATACCCAAATATGTATTCCAGTACATTAGAACAGCCCTGTATTTCATATGTCAGTTCATATAATGGGAAAATTTAGCTTAGCAAGAAAATACCCAGTAGCTTGAAATTTCTTTTTCAGCAATTCATACTATTAGATAGAAACATACTTGAGTACTTTTGTTTAGCCCTGTAGTTTACATTGTACCTTTATTACACGTCAGCATTAGGCTAAAATTTATTGTAAACTAAAACACTTTTAAAACAACTGAAATCACATTCTCATAAATCATCATTCATAGGCGTCCATGTACCGAATTCTTTGCGTGGCCCTGTATATCCCTTTATCTATATTCTGCAAACATTTCTCAGTAAATTGAACGCAGCTCAGCGTAAAAATGCATGGCTTATTTAAGAACTACCTTTAAATAATTTACGCTCATATTCAGTAACGTTGGTGAGCTCTTTTGGGTAGCCCTGTATATCAACTATAACATTTATACACATCATATAATGTGCATATATTTAGCGAAATATAAACGCGAATATCATAATTAAAATGCATTTCATACCTTCATCAGCCATCATCGGACATATATACGGTACTTCGGAAAGAATATACTATTTGAAATCTTTTGTATGGCCCTGTAAATGCTATGCACTTCATATTATCCAAGACAGTAGCGTATAATTTATATTAAGCTTAAGTGACATATATCAATTTTATTATACATGAAAAAGCCTAATACATTTAAAATATGTCACACACAATTCTCCCTTTTACTATTATCTAATGGAATTCTTTTGTGTGGCCCTGTAAATGAATAATAGCTACATTTTCACCTTATATTTTATAGAATGCATATTTTAATATGTTTGACAGGGTATAACATCTTTAAAATTCTTTTGAAACGATTTTTCCCCATAGGCCGTAATGTAATAGGAAACTTTTGATTCGCCCTGTAGATAAACTAATCATAATAGAAACTTCATTTTCAATAGGGTTCGTGCTAGGGTAAACGTCAATAACGTCCTAAAATTGCATAGCAATCCGAGTATATTAACGATTTTTAACCATAGGCCGTAATGTAATGGGAAACTTTTGATTCTCTCTGTAGATAAACTAATCATGGTAGATACTTCATTTTCAGTAGGGTTCGTGCTAGGGTAAACCTCAATAACGTCCTAAAATTTCATGACAATCCGAGTATATTAACGATTTTTCCCCATAGGCCGTAATGTAATGGGAAACTTTTGATTCTCTCTGTAGATAAACTAATCATGGTAGATACTTCATTTTCAATAGGGTTCGTGCTAGGGTAAACCTCAATAACGTATAAAAATTTCATAGCAATCCGAGTATATTTACGGGAGTTAGAGCGCGGACAGACGGCCATCCGGACAGACGGCCAGACGGACAGACGGCCAGACGGCCAGACGGACAGACGGCCAGACGGACAGACGGACAGACAAACCGAATGCATAAGCACTTTTCAACTTTGTTGGAAAGTGCTAAAAAAATACGAAAAAATTGATATTTTATCTTCTAATTAAGATAGAAACATGATTAAAACATCGTTTTAAGCATAAAAAACAGATAAAATTTTAATGCGGTGGATGTTTTTTTTATATAGAAGAGTTGAAGATTCGGACTCCCTTAAATTCATTGGGAGTTGATACAGTCACATTGGAGGTAGATTTAAAAATTATAACATTTTCTTTGTAAAATGAAGAATATGACCAACCTTATTATACCTGAAAAATGTACCATTTCGGCCAGCAAGTATGATAAGTATGCCACTCCCAACATGGCTAAAGGTTCCACAACTGTTGAAGGGAAAAATAAATCATTAAAAGTAATATTTCACACCTTTTTATAGTACATATGTGTATTTTTATAACTACATTCTTAATTATTCTGTTATTATATACTTAAACAATTTTTATTTTTAAAAATAAAAAACAAAATAAAAAGTTAAACATTTAGTTATATTTAGATGTTAAAAATGAATTGCCAAATCCCCAATTGAATAATTATTAAACATTTAGCATCATAATTGCTTGAAAATGAGATATTTCAGCTAAACTTTGTTAAAAAAGATCATGTTTCAGCAGAGATTACATGCGGTTTATGCAAAGCGTTGTATTGGTTATTACTTTTTTTCCCTCAAATTTTTAAGTAGATATAGTTATTCATATTATATTAGAATTCACGTATAAAACATTTTTAATTTACCACCAGATTATCTTTATGACTTCACCATCACTTCATGAAATTTTGAAGAGAGCTATATCTTTTTCTCGGAAACTACCAAGAACAAAACAGAAATGAGAAAAGTTGAATCCTCTTTTAATGTATATTAAGTAAAAAAAAAAGAAAGAGTATAAGTAAAAAGTGTAACTATCAAGATTTATAGATTGCAAAATTATTACTTTTAAGTTTCATATCAAACGGATATTAAACATTTCATAAAAAAAAAAAAAATTGTGGAAACTGATGTATTTTCTGATGTAGATATGTTCACAATGTGATATTGCAGTCACATATGATTTCGAAAACCTTTCTCTTGTTGCCAGAAATTTTTTTCTGAAGCAAAATAATCTAGTCTTTGGGAGGCCACACCGTAATGCTTATCCATCATAGATATTCAAAATATAAAATAAGAAAATAGAAATGTGTAAACTATTTATAAAATGCATTGCAATTTCAAAGTAAAATTTAAACTTATATTTAAATGTTTTTAACAAAACGGGATCCTATTGCATTACTATGTCATTTGGCTATGGGAATTTGGCGAAATACCGGAAATAGCGCCAAGTTGGTGTCTCTTTTGACGAGTGATTTTTGTCGCCATATTTGAAGATAAATCGCCAAGTTGGTGACAAACTTGACGATATAATTTCTGGTCGATGGGATAATCAAGTGGTACCGAATTGCGTAAAAGAAACATTCTAATAACTCCAAAAATGATAATCATATAAATTAAAAAATTTACTGCGTTGGATTAAGCATCTCGTTTTCAATAAAAATATGTCTTTGAATTGAAATTTGAATGAAATACAGGATCATGAAAAATCTAAAAGCGTAGAAAATATAAATAAAATATTTCGGCAACTAATAATCCGATTGGATTCCTTCTTTATGCAAAAAGTATATTTTTCTATTGTTTTTTATATTCATTCCTTGAAATAAACAATTTCGAAAATTTTTATCTACCTTTTATATAGACGAATATTTCGAGAGTCCGAAAAAATAATAAACGTAGTTCTGGATAATTGAGGTTACTGATACTCAATAGGTTTCTTCCCTTTATTGCATACTAAAGTACATTCCGAATTTCAAGTCTCCATTTCAATTTGTTCGGGAGATAAAGGTTTACAAACTTACAGACAGACGGACGGACGAATGGTAAATTTTTTTTCTAAAAATATGTTTTTCGGAGATTCCAGTGTCTGAAACGTGTGAAACCGTCAATTTTTTTTTTTCGATTTTTAAAACTATTACAAGACTTATCCTATACTACGTATGTATAAGTAAGAAATATGTTCTCAAAATTAAATGTTTTTTCCAAAATTTACAGATATTAGTGAGGTACTTTTATCTCAATAAATGTCTCTGCAAATCTCGGAAACGTATTTTCGGATATTTTTGATAACAAGGGAGAGGTTTTCAAAACAGGAGAATTCAATATAATAAAACGATTTCATTGAATTTGCATAAGTTTCCGCAATATATATGGTGTCCTGGAGTAATGACACCCGGTTAAAGTTTTACCAATTTTCACAGCTTTGTGTTAGATTTTTTAAAAACAAATATAGGATTTGATACAGCAACTTATTGACTATGCATACAAGAATGAATATTTTAGCAGATATTCATTCATAAAATCTAGTGGCTGGATTTCTTGACCAATGCTATCTGCCAATGCTATGCAAACAGAACTATAAGATGGAATAACGGCATGTAAATTGTCCGATTCTAAAAATACAAGTTTTACAGCTCTAGAAGTTGACGAACTGTTCCTACTTACCATTAATTGCGATATCAGAATGCAATAACAATCATTTGATAATTTATTTTTCTGACATGAAAGAATTAGCAGCATTTAAGATATGCAAAATTCTCTTTATTTTTTTAATTTTCAACAATGACAATAACGCTTTCTCATGCATAAAATAAAAAATAAACCTTCTTCGGATATAGTTCCATCATTGAAAAGAATCAATCGGCGTAATAACGCTAATGTATAGTGTTGTTACCTGGTATGCTTATTGCGCAGTATATACTTTAAACTACAAGCTACCTCGCGAACCCATTCAAAATCCATAACAACGTTTTGAAAGTACCTGAAATACACCAAAACATTTTGTAATAAACCAAAATATTTCCTAATAAATGTATAGTAATTATACCACAATATTTACCTCGCAAAATTTTGATAGGGCCTTGACTCTTACGCGCTTCTTTCAGCAATAAAGTCTGTAAATGGAAAAAATTAACTTTCAGCGTTTGTTTGTGATTCAGATGCCCCAGAACCCTTCTGTGCAGAACGATGTAAAGTCATCTTCCGGATTCCTTCCTAATTACGCGTAATTTTAGCACTTGGCGTTATTACCCACCCTGACCTTATTGCCCCCAATACACCTTATATACAGGGTGTTCCTAAATTCATGGTACAAACTTTAAGGGGTGATAGTACACATCAAGACAAACAATATTAAATAGGAAACTAAGGGTCCCAGACGTCTTCCGAAGGAGATAGGCGCCATTAAAGTTTAGTGTCCAAAAATTCAAATGATTATAAAAAACAGAAAAATTGATCGATTCGTTTGCGGTTTTCACTAAAACTATTATTTATGTCAGTATTGTCTTGAAAATAAATTATAAAGATAAATTTCAAAAAATGCCGATAGAGGGCGCTTTAGATTTTGGAGTAATGAACAACTATTCTTTACCGTTATTTTTTGCATCTCATTAAATATTTTTAGAAGCTTAGACATAAACTTAAATTTTGAGCTTAAAATCTAAATCGACGGGAGTGGTTAAGCAGCGCAAACTAAACTGTGGGGGGAGGTTCAAATTCCAAATGATTATAAAAAACGGAAAAATTGGTCAATTGATTTACGATTTTCACCAAAGTTATTCTTTATGTCAGTATTATCTTGAAAATAAATTATAAAGATAAAATTAAAAAAATGCCGATAGAGGGCGCTTTAGACTTTGGAGTAACACAACTATTTTTTACCGTTATTTTTTGCATGTCATATTTTTTTTTTTTTTTTTTTTTTTTTTTTTTTGAAGCTTAGACATAAACTTAAATTTTGAGCTGAAAATCTGAATCGTTGGGAGTGGTTAAGTAGCGCAAACTGAACTGTGTTCAATGGGGGTGGGGAGGTTCAAATTTCAAATAATTATGAAATACGGAAAAATTTGTCGATTCGTTTGCTTCGTTTCATAAAACTATTCTTTATGTCAATATTTCCTTGAAAATAAATTTTAAAGATTAATTTCAAAAAGTACCGTTAGAGGGCGCCTTAAAATTTAGAGTAACCAACAACTATTTTTAACCGTTATTTTTTGTATCTAATTAAATGCTTGTAAATGTTTAAACTTAAATTTTAAACTCAAAATCTGCATCGTTGTGAGTAATTAAGTAGCGGAAAATTGAAATGTGTTCGAGGGCTGGGGAGGGTAACATTTCAACTCCTGAACACATTTCAGTTTTCGCTTCTTAACCCCTTCCATCGATTTAGAATTTGAGCTCAAAATTTAAATCTAAGCATTTGCAAGCATTTAATTAGATACAAAAAATAACGATTAAAAATAGTTGTTGGTTACTCTAAATTTTAAGGCGCCCTCTAACGGTATTTTTGGAAATTAATCTTTAAAATTTATTTTCAAGGAAATATTGACATAAAGAATAGTTTTAGCGAAAACGGCAAACGAATCGACCAATTTTTCCGTATTTTATAATTATTTGAAATTTCAACCTCCCCACCCCCATTGAACACAGTTCAGTTTGCGCTACTTAACCACTCCCAACGATTCAGATTTTCATCTCAAAATTTAAGTTTATGTCGAAGCCTCTAAAAAAAATTTATGAGATGCAAAAATAACGGTAAAAAATAGTTGTACGTTACTCCAAAGTCTAAAGCGCCCTCTATCGGCATTTTTAAAATTTTATCTTTATAATTTATTTTCATGATAATACTGACTTAAAGAATAATTTTAGTGAAAATCGCAAATCAATTGACTAATTTTTCCGTTTTTTATAATCATTTGAAATTTGAACCTCCCCCCACAGTTCAGTCTGCGCTACTTATCCGCTCCCAACGATTTAGATTTTGAGCTCAAAATTTAAGTTTATGTCTAAGCTTCTAAAAAAAATTAATGAGATGCAAAAAGTAACGGTAAAAAATAGTTGTTCGTTACTCCAAAGTCTAAAGCGCCCTCTATCGACATTTTTAAAAATTTATCTTTATAATTTATTTTCAAGACAATACTGACATAAAGAATAGTTTTAGTGAAAACCGCAAACGAATCGACCAATTTTTCTGTTTTTTATAGTCATTTGAATTTTTGGACCCTAAACTTTAATGGCGCCTATCTCCTTCGGAAGACGCTTGGGACCCTTAGTTTCCTATTTAATATTGTTTGTCTTGATGTGTACTATCACCCTTTAAAGTTTGTACCATGAATTTAGGAACACCCTGTATATATATATATATAAACTCTGCAGTTTCATTCTGTGTAGTTTTACCATTCATTTATAAATGCAATTTTGCAATTGTAATTAATGATAAGAGTTTTATCTTTGACAAAACGATTATAATATTATTTTGGGCTGTACGTAACTTTGACAAATTACTTTGAGTCCATGCATTTTTTTAACATATATAAAAATCTCCAACTCATTATAATAAAAAAAAAAAAAAATGTGAAAAACAATCGTGCACTGAAAGCTTCTATTATTCATATCAATGACTGCTTAGAATTTTTGAAAATTTATTTTCCCCTAAGAATTCTTGAAAGAATTTTGAATTACTACAATACAATGTATTCATATATATGGAATAAAAGTTTATGCTATATATTTTTCCTTATCTGTCACGATATTTTTCTAATCAGAAATCGTGTATAGTAGAAACATTTAATAAGGTACTTTTGCGTTAAAAGAATGCACCGATTTAAATAAATAAATAATGGTAATAATAATAGAAGGTAAACTGAAATACAACTTAGATAAACATCTAAATCTTAAATTTAAAAAAATACTGAGCATTTATAACGTAATTAGTTGTGCTGTAATAATGCAACACATAAAATGAGTTATTAACGTATATATTTTTACCTCTTACTTCTTCGGTATATTTGGTTATTAAGGCAGTAAATATGCCCATAAAAATCCCTATTGAAAGACCGCCCAAACTAACGCATATAAAGGCAGCAATACCCATACCTACCTGCAAAGAAAGGCACAGGAAAATATTACATGAAAAGATGATACAGTAAAAAAGTGAAAAATAATTTATGACATAAATTACTCATACATAAATCATTGGTACTATTATAAATTAATATATTAGACTAGTATAAAAGAAGCAAAAAGGTGAGGAGCTGTATCCAAATATAGTAGAACGTGCAGCATTGTGTAGACACTAATCAATTAGAATATGGATACAGCCCCTCATTTTTTTGTTTCATATTGGGAATGTCGGATTTTGATCTTATTCTTTCGACGATAATTTTCAGAATTTTCAAGCTATGATTTTAAAGCTTTAACAAAAGTTGCTTTATACATTTAGCTAACACAAAATAGAAATGAATTTTTTTTTTTTATAGAGTTGACGCATGCGCAGTGAAAATTTATTTAGTAAACCTGCTTATTTTTCATACAATTATTAATATTTTGAAATTTTGATTACAGGGTATTATGTACAATGTCGTTTCTCATATTTTCTGAAAAGAAGATTGTTTTTTATTTAGAACTCTGCAAATTATAAGCAAAAACTTGGCAAAATTTGGAACCGTTTTTATAAAAACCTTAATTTCTCTACGAGTATACATGCTATCCGCATAAAAATGAACACAGTTTATTACCATAAGCCATTTAATCATAATATGCAGTTTAAATGCTTTTGATACATTACTTTTGACAAGGTTATTCAAAAGATATTCGTTCTTTTTCAATTTGTTGACGGTCCCCTATTGGATTTTGGAAAAAAGTCTTTTCGGAAATATATGACCTGTACTATTTTGTTTATACATTTGGAGTTTCAGAGTCATTCCTTATGTATATGTCTAGATATTTAACAAACGTCTGAAATTGCAAATGTCAAGATTTTTTTTGCTGTGACTGTAGTTTAATTTCCCCCCCTTATTTTTGAGCCATACTAATATTTTATTCATGTTCGCCGTGTTTTGTTTTTGTTGTCTAATTGCTATTTCCGCCAATGTTAATTCAGTGTTTTGCAGGAAAACATGATGTGCAAATGTTAATTCTGCATTCCTCCAACAACCCCCCCCCCCCCCTCAAACATATTTCATTGTTTAGAGGATCCGGGAGCGAAAAGCCTGTCAAACCAAACACAAGCCACCGGGCTCTTTGAAACGCGCTCAAGAAAGAGCCTGGGCCGAAATCACACTGGGAATGGTCTATCGCGGCCATTTTGAAGAATTTCCAGGAGACCTATTGGTCCCTGCGACGAAGCCATTACGAATTCTCTCGGTTGATTCTTGTACAGAATTTTTTTCTTTTTCGAATGGTGAATAAAACGGCATGTTTTGTTCATTCATTTTAAAGTTATGGTATTTTATTTGCGTCACAGTATTTATGTGTATCCCTGAAGATGCTGATAACAAATTTTTTTGTGATGGCCGAAGCAAAGTTTGTAGTAACCATGTGTTGCTAATTAATGCAAATATGAGATACAACTTATATTTAAGTGGTTTAGATTTCTTTCTAACTTAGTCTTTTGATTTATTTAAAGGAATTTCTGAGATGCAACATAGCGGCTTTGTATTGCACATTTTATAATTCATTTTTGTCTTCAAAAGTATAAAATTGGAAAATACTCTTATTAGAAACTATGTAATCGAAACCTTTTTTTTTTTTTTTGGTAAAAGCAGTAGGTTTTTCAGAAAATGCTGTCATAATTAGCGTCTACACTGTTAAAAATTTGACTCTTTTGCCGCATCGTCCGTCACTCCACCGCTTTTATAGAAAATGATTACTTCACCATATTACGGAGCATTTTCATGGGTCAAAAGAGAGATATTCTATAAAAGCCGTGGAGGGACGATGCAGCAAAAGGGTCAGTTTTTTACAGTGTAGAGCTAAATATCCAGAAATGATATAGCGCAGGAAGGGAAAAAGTCTGCCGTTCTGAGGCAATTGTTTATAACTCAAGATGTAATACATTAACTGGAAAATGAAAAAAAGCTGTTCAATTACAAATCGCTTTCGCTTATAATTTTAAAATAAATCTCATAAACTTTTTTAATCATAAAAGTATGAAGAAAAATATCATGAATTTATGTTTAAACAAGTTGGAAATTGCACGTAAAGCGTAGCAAATAAAGTGCGTACGTACGATAACGAAGTTTTTAAAATATTCAGATCTTGCTGTTATAATAGACAGTACTTCGGATACAGTGTAGTGGTCGAAATCTTTTTTGTGTGCTTGCAAACATACAAGAATAGTAGCGCTTATTACACCTCTGCAACGTATATCATATTTATAAAATGTGAAATAGTTTAATATATTTAAAACGCGCACCGAACAATGTTCCCCCTATACCATTATGTAATGGAATAATTTTGCGCGGCCTTGTAAATCAATAACAAATGTTCTTTGCAGCACAGTTTGTGCAAAATGTATATTATAATATGTACTTCATAGATTCATATCAATTTTATTATGTTCGAATGTGTGTAACACCATTAAAATGCATTCGAAACATTTTTACCCATTGACGGTATAATGTAACGGAATACTTTTGATTGTCCCTGTAATTGAACTATGCATCTGATTTTGATAAAATTTGAAATCACTCGACAAAATTATGTAATAATTATGTATTTTAAATTTCAAACGATTAAAATGCATTTGAAACTACTTTCCCCATTGACCGTAATGTAAGGGAATACTTTTGATTGTCCCTGTAATTGATCTATGCATCCGATTTTCATAAAATTTGAAATGACTCGATAAAATTATGTAATAATTATATATTTTAAATTTCAAACGATTCGGTTGGGTAGTTTTTGCGTTGTTATATGCGGACGGACGGACTGAACGACAACTATAGATGCTACGTATTTTCATAATTACGAACGCATCTAAAAAGGATGAGAAAGTTTTGCATTGCTGGGCAGAGAGAAATATTTTATCAAGAATGCATCAGCGTATAGGTATAAAATAAGAATGAAATGATCTAGAAACATCTTACTTGTTCAATTGTTATGTATTCAGCTTTTGAAAAACCAACCATCACCATGTAAAGAACAATAGTAACGGCATCTAAAGAAAAAACACATTAAATAGAACAAGTATTTTTAAAAGCATTTTTAGTTGAAATGTAGAATGAAAAACTTAAAAAACTGAAATTCATTCGTTGTTTAATAAAATTCGATACCTACCTACTCAGTCTATATAAAATCCAAATGTAACAATTTTATGAAACTGCTGGCACACATTTTCTCGGCTATTTTTCATAAAATACGGAATGTTTGGCGGTGAAATTACCGCTAATTATCCGTATTGATCCACATGTGTCAAAACTGGTATTAAAGTTTTAAAATTTGAATTTGTTTTCGATATATTAATTTTTTTTTCTAATTTTAATGTCATTTCTTTAATGATAGCAGCAAAATTACTCTATTTTTGTGCAAAAAAGGAAGAACAAGGAAACACTACAAGGATTAATATATTTCTTCTTTTTTATCATTTTCACATTTAAGTTAGCTTTTATTTCAGTCAATACCATATTGTGATTAAATTATTTTTTCAGGAAAATTTGAAAATATAAAAATTAGGCTTGGTTTTTTTTTTTCTTCATTTTTAAATTCGAATTGAAAAGTGAAATTATCAAATACAGAAAGAAAATTTTAAAACAAGAATTAAATGATCATGTGTTAAAAGTAGAAAATAGAGAAAATTACGTCAAAACTTTTACAGGTAAATATTAAAAAAAGCACGAAAACATTAAAATAATGAAATTATTTATAGGTTACATTTATAAGTGATAATTACCCCAAATTTAAAACTCCCAAATATTAAATATTGTCATATTTAAGGTTTTCCAAAAAACTTCAATTACTATGTGTGGAAAACTTTTAATGGTGAATATCAGATCATATTTAAAAAGCTCAAATAATAATAGCTCCAAACACATTTAAGTTAAATAATATGTATGCCAGTACATCTTAAAAGAGAAAGAAGTTTAAAACAAATAAAAAAAATACATGGGCCATTTTCAAATTTCACTTACATATTCTTTCCTAGAGTAAAAAGAAGAAAATTCAAACATAAATTAATATTTAAAGTTTGATTTGAGCTATGCATTAGCTAAAGAAGATTATATTGAACATTTCTAACATGAAAAATTAAAAAAAAAATCAATAAAATTTTTTGAGCTATAAATCTTTAAAATTTTGATTCTAAGCAAAAACGCCTGTCCGACTCCAAGTTTTATGTTTTTAACTGTGTTTTTTTAATTTGAGCTAACTTTTTTAAATAAAAAGGTTTAATTATTTTAAATATGAACCGTTAGTGTTCTACATTAATGAAAAAAGTTATTACAAATGATATTTTCTTTAAGAAATTACCAGAAATCTTTTGTCCCTCACTTTTTGTTAAGTCCGTGATTATTTTAGTCAAAATAGGTTTCGAATTCTGCCTAATGTTAGCAGCAAATATTCGGCGATATAGTTAAACTATTCTCGCAACTACTACTTGCCATTTTTTACTCTTCAATTGTGAAGCAATGTAATAGTGGCAAGAATAAGCTTTCATCAAGGTTTTTTTCTTTTTCTTTTTTTCTTTTTCTTTTTTTTTCTTTTTTTTTTTTTACTGTCAAGTCTGCCACCGTAAATGATTTTTGCACTTTTGTAATTAAATATTGTTTACTAAATAGTTTCAGAAGGTCTGTGTATTATTATCTCAGTTAGAAATTATTCAAGCTAGTTTATTTCTAATAGTTTTATTTGAAATGTCAAGTCTGTTACCATATTTGTAAGCCATGAAATGTAAGCTGCTACGTAACTTTACTAAATAGTTTTAGAAGGTATGTAAATTATTATCTAAGTCAGAAAATATACAAGCTAATTCGTTTTGATAGTTTCTTTTAGTTTTATTTGAAATGTCAAATC
Source organism: Maratus speculifer (assembly GCA_964019185.1). Lineage (NCBI taxonomy): Eukaryota > Metazoa > Arthropoda > Arachnida > Araneae > Salticidae > Maratus > Maratus speculifer. Next base: position 42,353,468 of record OZ025301.1, read on the forward strand.
CGTTACTTGTCAAGTCCGTTACCATGAAATGTAAGTGAATGGTGAAAATGGCCCACATAACAAATGCATTTAATAATGAAAGTTACGTCATATATTAAAACGATTTTCATTCAGTAGAATTTTAATGTGACGTCACATGGTATAAAAGTTGAGCGACTAGCAAATTTGATTATATATTGCATCATTTGATTATATATTGCAACGTAAGTATTAGGTAAATGTAGGTGCAAAACACTTTTGCTTTATTTTTATGCGAATTACTATAAATAAATATATTTTTAAAAAATCGGATATTTTTATTAATTAATATAAACAATATACAGGGTGGTTAGTTATTAACGTCAGGTGTTCAGAGCCCTCTAGCGAGTAAAGTTTTGATCAAAACATAACCAAATTTGATCAGCATATATAGTAGACCATGGGATTTCGAATTCTTAAAAAAAAATTTAAAATAAAAAGTTTTAAAAATCGTCACTAGGGGCAATTTTAACGTTGTTCACCGACTAAAATGCATTACTTTGCATAAAATCAGTTGTGTATAGCAATCGTGAGTATAAAAGGAAAGGCTGGGAGAGTTCTCATCATTATCAACTCTCATCATACTTTACTTGTCAAGCTGCGTTATCAGCAGAACGAGAATTGCAATGATGCTCGTTCTGAATTTCACCGATTACAGAATTTGCCAAAAGAGCCGATGAGCATAACAAATTTACAAAAGATGATTAATCGATTTGAAACTATGCGGCAACAAGGCCTAGGACGCAAAGTGACTAGTCAATAACAAGTTGACGAAGTTGTAACTGCTATTGTCGAACAAGAGATGAAAAATGTGCAGTTACCATCAGCTCTCTGTCAGTATTCCAGCAGTATAAAATTGATCTGTACTGTATTTTTTGCCATTTAATCATTCAACATTTACACTAATACATTTTTGGTGCGCCAAAATTGCCGATTTTATGCAAATTAAATGTATTTTAGTCGCATTTTAGCTAAAATTGCTCCTAGTGGCGATTTTTTAAACTTTTTATTTTCTTTATCTTTTTTTAAGAATTCGAAATCCCATAGTCTACTATGTATGCTGATCAAATTTGGTTATGTTTCGCCCAGAACATTACTCGCTAGAGGGCTTTGAACATCTGACGTTAATAACTAACCACCCTGTACATTGTGAAATATAAATATTAAAAAAGTATGAAAACTTTAAAATAATAAAATTGTTTCACGCGAAACGCATTTGTAAGGGATAATTACGTCATATTTAAAATTTCTAAGTATTTTGTATCATCATATTTAAAATGCCTAACATAATTAAATAATTAGACGTGCATAGCTTTTAATGGTAATCTTTAAAAACCATATATAATAAAATTTCCAAACACTTTTAAATTAAATAATACATATATCCGTGAATCTTATAACAAAAAAAAAAAAAAAAAAAAAAAAAAAAGAGAGAGAGAGAGAGTGAGAAAAGTTTAAACTAATAAATTGTTACATGAGGAATGCATTTCATAGTGAAAATTATGTCACATATTAAAACTATACACTTAAAACGATTTCCATTCCAGAAAATTTTAATGTGACATCATTTAAATTAATAGTAGCAGAAAAGTAGTTTATACATTACATCACGTGATGCAATGTAAATACAAATAGATATTTGCACAGAATACTTTCGTCCAATTTTGTAAGAATTACTATACGGAAAATATATTTTAGAAAATTCGAATATTCTTATTACTTAATATAAACAGTTATTAATTAGCTGAAAATGTAAGTTAAAAGATAGTAGAGACTCACCATTTAGTAAAGATTCTCCGAATACAAGAAAATACAAACTTTTATTCACTCCTACCTCTTGAAAAATGGCAAGCACCTTTAAAAACGAAAATTAATGAATAAACATACATACCATTACGTCATCTGAGAATAATAAAGTTCTATCTGTGATTTTGAGAAAAAAAAGATTTATCGATATAGATAGGTTCTATTTGTACCTATGAAGGCATTTTTGCATCGAAATGATGTTATATATAATTTACATACGACCTTACAGTCATAATATGACATTATTTTCAGCCCGAAATGCCTTCATAGATACAAATAGAACATTTCTACACCAGTAAGTCACTTTTTTCAAAAACACAGATAGAACCTTATTATTCTCAGGTGACGATTAGTCAACTTTTTTGCTTAAAAATACATTAATTATACTTAACATTTCTTTATTCAATGACTTTGAACCTAAGTTGAGATAAAATACTGAAAATAATCTATTTAATGCGTATAAAGCAAAACAAATATATATAGTAAGTGCGCCATAAGTTTCTCGGTTTCACAAATGGATGGTGCTAACGACACATGTAGACGACATATATGTCTAAAGTTATGTTTTTTAATAGCTTGGACATTTTTTAACAATAAATTGTCGTAAAACCAATACATATTGCAACCCAAAAATATTTTTTCTAACAAGGAAAAGATCTCAAGTTTTGCGTGAAATAAACAGTGTTTGCGGGAAGTTTTCCATTTCTGCTTTAATCTAAAAAAATTGCAGTTGAAGGACGTCGTTTATTAAAGAAGCTTACGGCGAATATGCAACATCGGAAACTACCTGTAAAGATTTGTTTAAAGGCTTTAGAAGTGGCAATTTTTCCAGAAAAGCCGACCCAGTGGCAGTGGCGTAGCTAAGATGGGTGACACCCGGGGCGGATGTAAATGGTGTCAGCCGCCCCCCCCCCCTCCACACACACACCTCAAATCCGTCATATTTTTCAATCACAATTCTGCGTTATTACAAATAAAATTTCAACATTTTTTGCATGCCTGATGTGATTTTATAGATAATTCAAAGAAATGGATACAAAATTATAATTTAAAAATAAAAAAAACTAAAAAAATCCGTACATTTATAGGGAAGCCTATTTTGATTTTTTAACAAAATTTCTGTAAAATTTTACTGTATTCTTTATCGGAATTAACTTATGCTACGATTCTTATCATTGCCCTTTTTACTTTCTTCTATCTTTACAAGAAGAAAGTATTGGATTCATGAAAATTTTCGACTTCCGGTTTTCGACGGATTTATACGTTTTAGAAGGTCCAGAACACGTTTTGACTATTTTTACTTTCTTCTATCTTTACAAGAAGAAAGTATTGGATTCATGAAAATTTTCGACTTCCGGTTTTCGAGGGATTTATACGTTTTAGAAGGTCCTGAACACGTTTTGACTATTTTTAGAAAATGTCTGTCTGTGAGTCTGTCTGTCTGTATGTGACAAAAAATTTGTGGGCGCTCTATCTCAAGAACTAATGCTCGAAATTTAATAAAATTTTGTATTCAGTTAGACCTTGATATGAATTAGTGCCTATTGGTTTTTGGTGAAAATTGGCCTGCAGGTGGCGCTGCTATACTACGTTTTTCATGATTTTCAAGATTGCTATATCTCAAGAACTAATGCACAAAATTTCAGATTCTGTGACCCCTTGATATACATAGACGCTGATTAAGTTTTGGTGTAAATTGGCCAGCAGGTGGCGCTGCTATGCCATGTTTTTCATGATTTTCGTGATAGCTATATCTCAAGAACTAATGCACAGAATTTCACAAAACTTCAGATTCCGCGATATCTTGAGATACATAGCCGCTGATAAGGTTTTGGTGTGAACTGCCCTATAGGTGGCGCTGCTATGCTACATTTTGCACGATTTTTGCGATAGCTATATCTCAAGAACTAATGCAGAGAACTTCATCAAATTTTAGTTTCTTTTACTCTAGAATATATAACATAATTAGACGCTGATTACATTTTGGTATTAACATTGCAACAGGTGGTGCAGCTATGCTGCATTTTGCACGATTTTTCCGATAGCTATATCTCAACAACCAACGCACAGAATTTCATCAAACTTCAGATTTTGTTACAAAATGACATATAACATAATTACACGATGATTACGTTTTGTTATAAATCCTTCAACAGATGGTGCTGCTGTGCTATATTTTACACGGTTTTTTAAAAACTAGCTATATCTCAAGAACTAATGCACAGAATTTCATCAAACTTCAGATTCTTTTACACCATAACATAATTAGACGCTCTTTTACGTTTTGGCATAAATTGTCCAAGATATGGTGTTGCTGTGTTACGTTTTGCAAATTTTTTGTTATAACTATACCTCAAGAACTAACGGGCGAAATTCCATCAAATTTCAGTTTCTGTTAGGTCTTGACATCAATAGATGCTTATTAGGTTTTAGTATAAATTACCCAACATGAGGCACTACTAAGCTCATTTTCTCAGAATATTAATTAAATTTTGCGTTTTAGGCTTTTCGGATACCAGAATCTCATTAGGCTAGGTCAATGTTCGAGGAAATTCGATAGTGGGTAACTTTGGAGTCACCACGTTTTTTTTTTTTTTTTTTTTTTTTAATATTAAAATGTACTTATGAGATAGAAGAAAGTTTCGGGATTGACACATCCAACTAGTTTTTTCCGTGATTATTGGTTCATTTTTGAACAGTTATTTCAAAAAGTTACCTGTCAATATACTTTTGAGACGCAATATAGTTTACAACCTAAAGTTTATGCATTTTTGGAAGTCAAGGATGCTGACACAGACTAAAGTATAGGTTATTATTATCTTTTAATATGGATTATATTGTATGCAAGTTAATCTCTAAGAAAAAAAAGGGGGGGGGGAGGAATGAATTTATGGCATCTATAACATGGGAAATGACGAAATCTTTTTAGTTTATCTTCAGACCTCCCATATAAGAAATTACAGGGGCAATTCATATTTCATCCCATACTTCTCACAAATCAATGTGGTGCCTATATGTAAAAAAATAATCTTTTTTTGTGTGATAAGCTGTAAATTTCATTTTTTTTCCAGAATTCTTTCCCAAAATTTTATAAGAGATATATATATGTACTTGCAAATAAAGATTGGGTGTCACCCCTTAAAGGGTGACACCCGGGGCGGACCGCCCCCTCCGCCCCCCGCTAGCTACGCCACTGCCCAGTGGCGTGGTTGGTAGCGGCAGCTGCTGCCACACCGTGGGTTCCTGGTTCGAATCCGGGTACGGGCATGGATGGTGTGTTGTTCCTTTGAAGTGTAATAAATTATATGTAATGGATATATGTAATAAAAATTGTCCTGTACTGTCTCTGTTTCTGTAAATAATGGATCAATCGAGGCGACAGCCATAGCAGCTAAAGGCCTCAAAGCACTGTCAATTCAAATTCAAATTCTCCAGAAAACAAAAACAATTGAGGATGCCGATCTGCAAGTGTTATTCAAGGAAGATGTTAACAAAAAAGCAAGATTAACCTGGGGATTCAATAAACATGAATCACCAAAGTATTTCCAAATGCTTACATGTCATAGGAACAATTTAAAAAGGAAGGAAAATGGGTGTCGCATGAGTAGACTGAAAAACAGATGAAAAACCGAAGAGCCATTAACGAAATTTTGCTTTTGCGGCACAAAAGAAAAAAATTTCCTGCATCGAATTGTTATTGGCGATGAACAGTGGATATGTTTCGAGAATCCCAAACGCAAAAAATCCAGGATTTCACTTGGAGAAGCATCAACATGGAACGGCACAGCCAAATCACTTCGGAAAGTAAACAATGCCCAGCATTTGGTGGGACCACAAAGGAATTGCATACTATGAGCTGCTGAAACCGGGCAAAACTGACAATGGTCATTGCTAAAGACCACAACGAATTAATTTGAACCATGCATTGCTCAGACAACGACTATAAGTAGACTCGAGACACAAACGAGTGATACTGGAGCATGACAACGTTCCGTACTATCGCAAGTCCGTCGTTCAGGACGCTACCATAACGCTGAAATAGGATCTGCTACCACACCCATCATATTCGTCAGACCCACACATTCCACAGATTCCACACCCATCATATTCGTCCCCTTCCGATTATTACTTGTTCTGGTCGATGGCGCAAGGCTTAGCTGTGATACTCTTGGCTAATTTCGAAGAGGTGCAAATTTGATCCAAAGATGCGTCGTTTTATCGTTGCGGTATTCATGTATTGTCAGAGAGGTGGCAAAAATGTGCAACTAGCGAGGGATGATACTTTCAATAAACCATTTTTGTATTTCTTCTGAAAGTTTTCAATTTTTCATGGATTAAAAAAAAAAAAAAACCAACCCCGAAACTTAGTTGCGCACCCAGTATCTATATGTATATGTACTGTATATTGCTTTATGTATGTTAGTAATATTTCACAATAAGAAGTTATATAAAAAAAAATGTTTTTTTTTTCTATAAATAATTTTGCATATGAGTTTCTGTTATATACACAATGGAGGATTATTGTTTTACTTACCCATCATACGTAGGATAGGGTAAGTCTTGCAATCGTTTTGAAAATCGAAAAATTTTTTTTGACGGATTTACACGTTTCAGATACTGGAGATTCCGAAAAACATATTTTTTTGAAAATTTTTTTTGCCGTCCGTCCGTCTGTCTGTCTGTCTGTCTGTAAACGCTCTATCTCCCGAACAAATTGAGATAGAGACTTGAAATTTTGTATGTACTTAGTATGTAAGAATGGGACGAAGCCTATTTAATATCAGTAACCTCGATTATCCGAAACTATTTTTTTCGGACTCTCGAAAAATTCATTCCGATGAAAGGTACATAAAAATTTTCGAATTTTTTTATTTTAAAGAGTGGATGTAAAAGGCAATAAAATAACACAAATTTTGCATAAAGAACGAAGTCGATCGAATTATTAGTTGCTTAGATATGTGTAATCCTGTTTTCCGGATTCTTTGATTTTTCATGACCCTCTATTTTAATCAAATTTCAATTCAAAGATATATTTTTATTGGAAATGAGACGCTTCATCCGACGCAGTAAATTGTTAGTTAATATGATCATTATTTTTAGAGTTATAAGGATGTTTCCTTTACGCAATCCGGTATTACTTGAGTATTTTGGCGTTTTATATAATTTGTCGAATTTGGCTCATCAGCAATTCATTAATAAAGCATGACTATGTATATTAAAACTATTTAAATTTGCGTTTAAATTATTTTTTGGAATTGCAGTGCATTTTATAAATATTTTACACATGTTTTATTTTCATATTTTATATTATGCATATCCATGATGGGTAAGTATTACGGTGGCCTCCAACGACTAGTTTTTTATTAGCCTCCAATGCTATTTCTTTCAGACAAGCTAAAAAGTGTCGTGTCAGAAATTGTGGCTCACTTTTACTTACCTATCATACGTAGTATAGGGTAAGTCTTGCAATCGTTTTGGAAATCGATTTTTTTTTTTGACGGATTTACACGTTTCAGATACTGGAGATTCCGAAAAACATATTTTTAGAAAAAAAAATTGCCGTCCTTCTGTCTGTTTGTCTGTCTGTAAGCGCTCTATCTTACGAACAAATGGATATAGAGACTTAAAATTTTGTATGTACTTAATAAGTAAGAATAGGACGAAGCCTATTTAATATCAGTAACCTCAATTATCCGAAACTATTTTTTTCGGACTCTCGAAAAATTCGTTCTGATGAAATGTATATAAAAATTTTCGATTTTTTTTATTTTAAGGAAAGGACGTAAAAGGCAATAAAATAACACAAATTTTGCATCAAGAACGAAGTCGGTCGGATTAATAGTTGCCGAGATATTTGTAATCCTGTTTTCCACATTCTTCGATTTTTCATGACCCTGTATTTTCTGCAAATTTCATTTCAAAGATATGTTTTAATTGGAAATGAGACGCTTAATCTGACACAATACACTGTTAGTTAATATGATTATTTTTTTGGAGTTATAAGGATGTTTCTTTTACGCAATCCGGTATTACTTGTGTAGTTTGGTATTTTACATAATTTGTCGAAATGGGTTCATCAGCTATTCATTAATGAAGCATTACTATGTATATTAAGATAATTTAAATAAACGTTTAAATTTTGTTTTGGAATACCAATACAATTTTATAAATAGTTTTCACATATTTTATTTTCACATATTATATAATGCATATCCATGATGGGTAAGGATTACGGTGGCCCCCAACGACTAGTTTTCTATATTTCTTAAACAGACAAAGATTATTATGAAACTTATTGAAATTCAATATTTGCATAGAAAATCAAAACTAGACATCTGTTTTGCTAATGTAAATTATTACCAGGCGTGTAAAAATCTAGGCGCCAACTACCTCCATGTAATTTTATTTGTTATTTTTCGTCTTTTTTTTTTGTAAGAATGCTAATAAATTTTAGTGGTGAGAGACTGTCCGTTGGTGCCTAAATTTTTACACCCCTGATTATTATATATTAATTTAGGAGGCTCATAAAAAATTGTAAAACTTATTATTTAAAAAAAATATATAAAAATTTATAGATAAACGGATGGTATAGTGACAGACAATCCTAAAACTTAGGAAGAGACCTACAATAGTTGAATGTTAAAATAATCTTGCAACTGAACATACGTTTTCTTTTTATTTGTAGAAATCTTATTAAAAGAACCACAAAAACTTTCAGTATAAAACTCAAATAATAATTAAGAAACCTAATTCTAGAATTTTGAAAAATTTATAAATAAATAAATAAGAAAAAACTACAAAAAGCAATATTAAAGCTTGCAACAGTTAAAAAAAATAAATGATTATTTGCTACAAATTGGTTATGATTTTACACATTTAACATAAAAGAATAATAAAAACATCAAGATACATAGATATTTACATTTAGGGGGTCCGGGACACATTTGAAAATAATTTTAGTATATTAACTTAAAATTTTTGTGATGTTATATGGTAAACATATAATTTGTAAACGAAATCACGCGATAAAACGTCTTATAATTAAAAAAAATATATATATTTTTAAATAAACAGAAATATAAAATATAATTTTTATTCAACATTCCCCCCCCCCCCCCCCCAAAAAAAAAAAAATTATTTAAATAAAAATTAAAAGTATCTAAAGTAAAAACTTTAAAAAAAATCAAGTAACTTAAAATAATTATATTTTCTAAAGTAAATATTTTTTCAAATGTGCTGAATCAAAATTAAAGTAAAACAATTGAAAAAGACCTGTTCCAAGTTTGAACCATTTGTCCTTAACGGTTCTTGACTCATAAGAATTTAAATACGAGAAATTGTGAAAAAAACCAGAATGAAGAAAAACGCATTTTCACCAGAAGTCGTTACTATGACAACCATTGCCTGAAAGCCAAATTTTGAAAAAAAAACCAAGCCAAAAAAATTAATATTTCTTGTTCTAATAAAGATAGAAATATGATTTAAACGTCATTTTAAGCAGTAAAAAACAGAGAAATTTATAATTCATTTTTTTTTTTTTTTTTTTTTTTTTTTTTTAGAAAAGTTGAAGATTTTTGCGGACTTTCTTCATTGAAAATAGTTAAAAAAGCCAGAGCTGAGAAACTTACTGCGACAGGATCGACAGCTGAAATAAGGGCACTGAATACAAGACACTCTATTAGGTGAAAATGGATGTCACCTAAGGCACCCCAGTATGTCAAACCATACAATGTTAGCCCTAAAAAATGACCAAATTATGTAATTAAATAAAATACACTATTTTAGCATATTTTTACTCACAAAAATAGCTTACGAAAAAGGTCTCTGTAATAGAAATAGTTAATAGCCAAATAGCTGAAAGTTTTTTTTTTTCGTTTTTTTAGTGGTATTCCGACGTTAAATTTGACTGCCCTTTTATTACGTACATGCGTAGTTTCATTAACATTTTCCTAAAATATTCTGAGTACTCGCTTTAAGTTGACCTTCTTCGTTAGTAATTTTTATTTTAACAAAAGACAATGTACTCACCTATTACAAAACAGTTCATAATTGTACCCTGAAATAATAAAAAAGAAGATACTTTTAGTTGTACTGTGTAGGTATAATAAGGCATATGTAGAAAATAAGAAATCTTTCACCATGCAAAGATGAATAACATATTTCTAGTACTACTATCTACATAATTTTATAACACTAAATGTTTAACTCAAGCTGTGTATTATATTATAAAGCAATAACACTGACGTTATATTTACGGTTGACATATATTACCAATAAATCTATTTTAAAAGGCAAGAACATGCCTGTGAGTAACTCTGACGTCATATTAGATGACCAATAAATTTCACTTTTATTGCAATTTTTTTTTAACTTTTAAGCATCGCACAGTTTCAATTTTTGACTTCGAATAGAAAAAAAAATATTTTTTTAAATATGATTTTTTTAAAAATTGTATTTGAATTTCGTTACTTTTTATGTCTTTTAAAATAATTACCAAACTATTTCTTTAATTAAAAAAAAGTTCCACAGTTGCTAATATATTTAAGTTTTTTATGCATTCCTAGCAAAAAAGAATATGCTATACCAGGACTTTTTTTTTTTAAGAGAAAATAATCTCGTTTACCCAAAAAAGATATTCAATTTTAATAATCTTCCCTTAAACTTTATGGAAACTACCAGTTTTTTAGTTTCTGTTAAAGCCTTTGTATATGAAGCAGCCCACATGATTTCAGTACACTTCAAACACAACAATGAGATAAAACTATTAAAATCATTATTGTTAAAAATATTAACAAAATGTTGGGTCGGTTTGAAATGACATAATGGCACTATGATAAATATCTTTCGCCCCCCTCCCTTTTGAATTGTTTAAAAAACTCTCAAAATATATTTTTCTTTTAAAGGAAAAGGAAAAAGGAAGAAATTGATATTTCTTTAACTCCCTTTTAAAATTGAAACTATCATTTTTCATCGTTTATGCTCTGATAATTTTCTATATTATGCATATCTAAAAGTTCATTGCTATTTGACCAGAAGAGACATCCTTTTGATCAAGTTAATCGATAATTTAATGTGTGTGTGTCCGTCAGTGTATTTTTAATGACAGCATTCGGAAATGGAACGTAAAAAAGATAAGCGATTTAACTAAAACGATAACTGAGAACCCTTCTGTTATAAAGCTTTGTGTACAGTTAGTAAAAAAGCTCCACTGTTAGACAAAAAAATATATATATTAAAAAAAGTTTTTTTCTAACATCAACAACATTTTAAAAAGTTATATATGTGACAGTTTAGTTAAAATGACTTTTCAGCATCAAAATACAGTTGAGTCTCTATATAATGAAATCCATCGTTCAGACAAAAAATTCGTTGAATAGAGAACGGCAAAAAATGTTAATTTCATGTTTAAATTTTGAAGTAGAATTGTTTTTGAGGTGTTTAATTAAGTTTTTGAAATATTTAATTGAAATTTTCCAGAATTTCAAACATTTTCACCACTTTCTTTTTTTTTTAGTGTTTATTTTCAAAATTATTTACTTTATCAGAAAGAGTTCTGCTTATCCTAAAAGTGATTTTATACAGATGCAGTAGAAGATAACACCAGCATAGATGACATTTAGTAATAAAAGTAATGAGAGTTATTTTAGGTAGATGAAAACCTGCCTAACGACCTTTTCTGCAATTGCCCCCTTATTCCTTCCTTATTCCAGCCTTACAATCCAAACCAAGAAACAAACAACGTTTTGAAGACGACAATAGAATAGTTTTATCTTTTAGGATGCTTTGTGATTATTGCAAATAGCTCCAGTAGCAAGCAAATGTTTCAATCTTTTCCAAAAACGCATGCTCATCTTGGCTAAAACAAAGTCAAGTGTAACCATGCAAAAAGGATGTTTTTTTTTGGGGGGGGGGGTAGCGGGGGGAGGGATGTTTGAAGGCCTTTTTTTTGGACATAAGGAATACGGTAAAGGAATGCAGCTGAAAATATAAACCAGAAATCAAAGAAAAAAATTTATTCTATAAATAATTTGAAGCGTTTTCTGAAAATATGAAAGAAAATTTTCGAAAAAATTCGTTAAATGGAGATATATATTTCACTATATGGAGATTATTTTTAATGTAATCATGAAGAAAGTTTACCGTTCCTACAAAAAATTCGTTAAATAGAGAAATTCGTAGGATAGAGTTTCGTTATAGAGAGACTCGACTGTATATGATTTTATTATAAATTTTCGCTAACATCAATGACATTTTATGAAAATTATATCTGCCAAAACTTTTACTCAAAAAAAAATAAATAAATAAAGTCTATATTTGTACAATGACAATAATAATATAATTACTTTAAAATTAGTAAAAATAAAAATAAAAAAAAGTCGTTAAAATAACAGTATACAAAACGATAGACAGGGTGTATAAAAAAAATTTCTTCACAAGCGTTTTAGCTCTTCAATAGATGGCACCACGAGTATTCGTAACAATAGTAACTTTCGTTTTCAATCTTAATAAGGCAGCATAAAAATGAAGCATCGCTATATGAATATTTCAAGCTGACCAAAAATATGTATAACATGCACTCCATAAAAGTAAAAATCTTATGTCCAATAAAGCAGTGGCGTAGCTAGCGGGGGGCGAAGGGGGCGGTCTGCCCCGGGTGTCACCCTCTAAGGGGTGACACCCAACCTTTATTTGCAAATAAAAATATAATCTTATGGCATAGTCCATGTCAATTTAGGCAGCCAAAGAAAAAATCTTACCTTCATAGTCTCAGAAGTTCTTTAATTGAACATATGTTAAAATTCAGGAAAAAATAGAACTCCCGTATTTTTTTGTTTTCCCCCAAAAAATTTCTGGACCGAGATACAGGGTGCCAAAGATGGCATCCCGAGCACCTTTTTCCATTTGCGATTTTCGAAAAAAAGTTTAAAGTGCTCTCTCTCAGAAACGATGCAAGATATTTCGTTGGAGTTTATTTTATTTTAAAGATAATATTTTTTTGCTTAAAAAGATATACTCCATTTTGAAATATGTATTTAATTATTTTTACAGGAGCCTTCTAAAAAAAAATTTTTTTATCAAAAAGAATTTTTTTTCTCAAAAATGCCAATCTCAAAAATTTTGATTTTTTTACTGTTTGTCAATACCATTGAGTACTACCTGCACTGTAAAGGAGAACTTCCACTATTGAGTTTAACGAGTTTTAAAAACATTTTAACAATTTAGAGTATTTTACAGGAGCTGCATGTTAACAGTTCCAATAAAAATCTCTCAGTTTTTGTTTATTTGTGTCATATGTAGCCTATTACATATCCTACACAAGTTAGAAATCACACGTCAAACGTGGTAAATGAGGTGCATTCGTACTATGACTAGTTTTATAAATATTTAGATCTTGGTGCAATAAGTGTTACACTCTTGGGAAATTTGGCATGAATACAAAATTTATTATGTTTCTATATATTAAATTCAGTAATACGGAAGTAATATGAATCCATCCTAAAAAGAACATAATCACCAGGGCAACCTAGAATCATTACCTATCATGGGATATGATTGAATTAATTATGCGTAATAGGATTTAATAGGATGAATAAAACATTTATTAGTATCTTTTTTTTCGGTTTTAATTTGACTTTCATAACATTTGACAACATTTTCATATTTGTTGCTTTTTTTTTATTTTGAATGTAACATTTTTCTGTTCGAAATGATATATTCAATTTTGAAAAATGTATTCATATTTTTTGGGGCACCCTTCTGATTTTTTTTAATTAAAAAAAAACAAAAACAAAAATGCCAATCCTAAATTTATTTTATTTTATTTTTATTTAATTTTTTATTTTTTGCTGTTGATTAATACCATTGAGTACTTAGTGCCTTCCTTATATCGAAAAACTTCCACTTTTGATTTTGACAAATTATCGAAACACATATAAAATTTTGCGATATATTTTAACAGTTCCTGTATGACAATCATATACTGGTCTTAGAAAATCAAAATCTTAGTCTTGTTTGAATAGCATTTTATTTCTTAATAAGTATAAGAAACAGACAGCTTTAAAAATAGCATATAAAAGAAAAAAAACATACACTAAAGTTCATAAAATAAATGTATAAATTTCAAAACATCCTTTCAGTGTACTCTGCATAGAACTGAAATTAGAAATTCATAGACTTTATAATTTGTTGAACTGCATCTGTATCTTCCTTTGATATTTAGTGATGCCTTCCTCGCTTCCTGTTTAACCAATATGGACTGGGGCTTCCATAATCCTTAAAACATTGTGAATAGGAAGTGAACACTGGTGTTGTGTTACTGTCTTGCAGGTGGAAATCTGTATCCAACAGCCGATCCATGTGGGAGCATAAAGTTAACGACAATTTCATAAACAAAACAACTGATTTCATTGACCTTTGCAATCCACCACTCACAGTATATACACAAGCCACAAAAATTCCTTTTCATAAATTGTGAATCTGAATATTTTGCAGTTGTTTCAGAGATCTTGGTTGAACAAAGTTTTTTCTTGCTTGCTATTCAAAGTTTGTGCAATATAAGTTACGCCCATCACTATGTTATTAATAAATGATTGTTCATCCTATTAAATCCTATCACGCATAATTAATTCAATCATATCCCATGATAGGTAATGATTCTAGGTTGCCCTGGTGATTATGTTCGTTTTAAGATGGATTCATATTACTTCCATATTACTGAATTTAATATATAGAAACATAATAAATTTTGTATTCATGCCAGTTTTCCCAAGAGTGTAACACTTATTGCACCAAGATCTAAATATTTATAAAACTAGTCATAGTACGAATGCACCTCATTTACTACGATTGATGTATGATTTTCTAACTTGTTTAGGATATGTAATAGGCTACATATGACACAAATAAACAAAAATTGAGAGACTTTTACTGGAACTGTTAACATGCAACTCCTGTAAAATTCTCTAAATTCTTGAAATGTTTCTAAAACTTGTTAAACTCAAAAGTGGAAGTTCTCCTTTACAGTGAAGGTAGTACTCAATGGTATTGACTAACAGTAAAAAAAATCAAAATTTTTGAGATCGGCATTTTTGAGAAAAAAAATTCTTTTTGATAAAAAAAAAAGTTTTTAGAAGGCTGCTGTAAAAAAAATTAAATACATATTTCAAAATGGAGTATATCTTTAAGCAAAAAAATATTATCTTTAAAATAAAATGAACTGCAACGAAATATCTTGCATCGTTTCTGAGAGAGAGCACTTTAAACTTTTTTTCGAAAATCGCAAATGGGTAAAGGTGCTTGGGATGCCATCTTTGGCGCCCTGTATCTCGGTCCAGAAATTTTTTGGGGGAAAAACAAAAAAGTACGGGAGTTTTATTTTTTCCTGAATTTTAACATATGTTCAATCAAGGGCGGCGCCAGAATTTGCCCGACGTGGGGGCACTGTCTCCCCGACAGGGGGGCCAAGTTCATAACATATATCAGAGGTCCCCGCGTGCTGGAGCAGGTCCTAAAAATTGCGTGGGCAAAAATTTCAAGGACCCAGTTCGTACAAAATAAATTAATGTTCCGGTCTGCGTAAAATTTAAAAAGTTGTCCTGCTTATATGGTCTAGCAAGTATTATATATATTAGCCCCTTCCCCCTCCCCCCCCCCCAAAAAAAAAGTTACAATCTCGACCCGACTTGACTCTATTTCTACAAAACATGAATTTTTACTTCGATATTGTTATAAACTGTTTTACACGAAGAGTTCTGATCAAAAAGAATTAATCTTTTTTTTTTTTTTTAACTATTTGGGAAATAGTTGTTGATTTCGGTGGAGAACTGGAAAATCTGAAGCAGATCTGAATCTTTTTATTGATTGAATTCCGGAACTTATTTTATTTTATTCGTTTTGTGATTGGTCCATATTTAATGTCCAAAAATGGAATACTTCTGTTGACACGATGACAAAAATGTAATAAAAACTTTTAAAATATTAATAATTTGAAAACAAATTGTGGTAAAGTTTGCAAACAAATTTCATTTAAAAGAGCATTTTTTTTCTCTATGTCACTGTATAAAAATTTAAAATGTGCGATATTTAGAAGTTTAAAAATTCGCAGTTCCGAAAATTGTAAAACTGAAATTGCATTTAAACCTTGTTTATGTTGGGCCCAGGAATATTAATGTTTAATCCATGTCGCACGTAATATATGAGGCGTAATAATGGGTGCTCTACTGTATGTATTACTGAATGCAAAAATACAAATGAAAAACTTACATAATTTCTTTAAAAAGTTAAATTATTATTATCAACAAAATTACGAATTCTGCGTATAAAGAAGTTTTAAAATTAAAGCACTCGGGTAAAAATATCAAATTACATACAAACGCAAAGAAATAAGAAATCATTTGAACTTACTCGTATGAAAGACTTGAAACTTTTTATGTACTGCAGAAATATAGTATAGTTCACACATTCGTAAAAAGATTGAACTCATAAAGTATTTATAATTAGTAGAAATAATAATTCAAATGCAAAATTTGCAAAGTCATAAATTTCATTGTTTTATAGTCAGATTCGTTCTTTAAAAGGTCATTGTAGCATTGTTCTTACGGTTACTGTATTATTAATTATATAATTTTTGTAAGAAAAAAAAAAGCATTAAATAGACGATTTCGATATTTTTAAATAAAAATACTAGATTAGGAAAAAGAATTAACTCCTTATATCTGTGGTCAATGGACAAATGTCGATAATAGGGAACTGCACCTCATGTAACTCTGAAATATCCTTCAAGACTATCAGAGCAGATGTTTTTCTAGTAATTCCCACAACAACATTGAGATGTATAAAGGTTCTTTTTACAACCAATCAGCAAGAATACGTTTGCTGAAGCTAAACAACATATTCATCGATCTCTTTATCATTCCAGCAGTCGAAAAGTTTGTTTTATATTAACTTGCAGAACAGAATTTGAAAACTACTCAAAACAGATAGTCATGCATTTCCTTTTGGTGAACTGCAGCTGTTCTTTGCAGTTTAAACATCGTTAGATTGAAATCTAAATAAGAATACGAGTATAAAGAAACAACATACTTGGTTAGAACAAAATCTGTATAAAATTGAAATTTCTTTCAGATCCTTTTTCGTTAAATCTGAACACGTTGCTGTACTAAATACTAATTTCCTTGAAATTAATGTGAAAGTAATTAATCGAACTAGAATTTTTGAAATATATAAATTTTAAGAGTTTATAAGTACCGCGTTTTACTTTTTTCATCATTTTCTAATTTAGTCATTTTTGAGAAAATGTAATTATTTTATAAACTCTCAAAAAACATTTCGCAAAAAATAAAACATACAGGCAGTAATTTGCTGGAACTCACGTGTGGTTGGAACGGATTTTTCTATTACTTGAAGAATTTTCTGTCTTTTGATCGTAGAATTTTTTTAAAAATTGAGATTTGATTCATGAATTTTTCATATTTTGAGAGAAAATAGAGGCAAGTAAGAAATCAGTTTATAATAGAAAATCCTAGTACACAGCGTTGTTGCACAGTTAATTAAACAGTCCTTTAATTAAAAAAATGCATCTGTAGATATTGGAGGATTTCAGGTAGTTTTAGCATTAAGTTGATTAATTTTCTTTACTTACGAAAAAATGTTCAAATTAAAGCAGACTTTTTTAGCTATAGAAATAATAATAAAAACAATGAGGGAAAATAACTTCAATTTCCATTTTGTTTTAGAGTGTATGTTGATCAAATGCACAAAGTGTGATGTTCCAAATTTTGATAAGATCAGAATTTAAATCTGAAACAAAAACTTTAACACAAAATTTCCAAGAGAAATGTAAATGAAGTGAAAAATTGTAAAATAGTTGGGAATCTAAAAGTGAATTATTTTAATATCAGCGAAAAGCGATCTGCAATTATAAATATTTCGCTGATTCAAACTGCGGGTTATGCATGAGATCTAGCTGAAGGTTAGAGGTCTGCGAGGACCAAAATTTCCCGCTCAACATTGCCGAAGCATTCCTTTGATTTTCATCTTTTCTATTATTTTAATTAATTTCTGCCTTCTGACATAAGATTTTTTTTTAAATTTTGATCTTAGATTTCTCATTTTTACATATTTATAGATAAAAGGGATTTAAATTCCTTTTCTAACACGAATAGTACTAAGCAACACAGATGCTAGAATACCCATGTAATTTGACGAACATGCTGTTTAGGTGTGAGTATTTCAGGTATTTGGTGTTTTTTCTGTATTTTTTGCGGGAGGTGGAGTAGAAATGGCAAAATTAAAATGCAATTTTTTCTGTTTTTACGGAATCTAATCAATGGAGGGGGGATAGTTCAATTCACGGATTGTTTACCGAGCACGGAATACTCCACGGAATGGGTTATACCTGACCTGAGCTAATTAATTATATATCCATTCAACCTGAACCAGTTTTTAAAAAATAGATAACCCGAACTTGACAAAACTTCTAAAATCAATAGTATTCATTCCGAACGCAATCCCAACTCAGTATGAAAAAACAAAATTCCATCTTGTAAAGCAATAATGGAAAAGTAGTCTAGTATCAATTATATTTTTTATGTAGAAAAATCGATATATCTGTATATTCATTCATTGACATTCAAATAATGTAATTTTTCATTTTAAAATATATTTTGGGGATACTTTTGAGGAATCTGATAGAATCGAGCCCATACGCTAAAACAATTAAAATTACCCGACTCGAAAAATAGAAGTCAATTCTAAACTTTCCGAAAAAAAAAAATTAACTTTAGCCAGGTCCGACTAAAACCACCAGTCGAGTTGAGTTTAATTTTCCGAGGAGATGCAGGATCGGGTTTCTACCCGAAACCCGATTTAAGCTAGACATCTCTACATTTCGACCTGAACCCGAGATATTTCAACCCAACCAAACCCTAATTGTAGCTGATGAAAAAATATATCCATGCTGTAATGCAGTTATGTAAGAATATGTTTACAAATGTATATTCAGTAACAATTTCAGATTTTAAGTAAAAAAAAATCAGTATACATAAATTCATTGACATTCAAATACAGTTTTTCATCTTAAAATAAGTTTTGTAAATTCTTTTGAGAGATCAATTCTTCTCGAATCAAGAACCATAAGTATCAACATCCAACCCGAACCTGAAACAAAGTTAATCCGACTTTAATCCGACACTCAACGACAAAAATTTAGGCTCAACCCGATCCGGTCCAGACTGCGAGTCATGTCAGGTGCAGTTTGCCCCACACGGTGAAGCATGCTACTTGTTATCCAAGACAACCCCGACAAAATAATTTTCGTTTTCGTATTTTAACTGAACTAAAAATTCTTCATTACCAAGCCGATCGTAAATCCAAAATAAGCGAAAACTGATCCACAAATTTAATGTAGTTAAAAAAAAGTATAAAATTGATTTTTAGTGTAAATTTTATCTTTTAGTTGAAAAATAAACATGCATAGAGTCATTCACGCATCATCCTATGCTGTCATCCATGTAGATTTTTATTTTAAAAATTCAGATTTTTTTTCGACAATTCTGGTTTATCTAAACTCAAATTGCAAGAATCAAACTTCAGTCAGAAACCGATGTACAAAAAAGAATTAGTTTAGTCAATCCGACTTTCAAAAAAAAAAAAAAAAAAGCTCCATATTTCGACCCAACTTGAATGGGCTGAAATTCAAAAGTCAAAATATTTTCCCCGACGAAATTGAATTTTGACCCCGATGGGGGGGCCAGGTATGCCCGACGGGGGGCATATGCCCCCACGGCCCCCCCCTCTGGCGCCGCCCTTGTGTTCAATCAAAGAATTTCTGGGACTATTAAGGTAATCCTCCTGCCTGAATCGACATGGATTCGACCCAATAAGAGTTTGGATAGGAATTCTGAAATAAAATGAAAACTTTAGCGCACGACGCAATAGAGTTAGTTTTCGTTTCTTTGAGAATGAAATTTTATATAGAATGGTATATCTAAATAAAACATCCTCCTGCGAATAAAAACCTACCTATCCAACGAGTGCGTAGCAAAAGCAAATTTTAAAAGAAAGAATTTTTTTCTACATTATAGACACCAAATAGACTTATGCGGACTATGGGTTGAGTGATGTGTCGCTCCTGTGGGTTTTTTTTTATGCAGGAGGACAAAAGGTAAATAAGGAATGGTATGGTCATTTAATATAAAAACGTAGAATTGTGATCGAAAAAATATGACGGGACGGAAGGGGGGGGGGTGACACTATGATAGCTGGGGGTGACACCATTTACATCCGCCCCGGGTGTCACCCATCCTAGCTACGCCACTGCAATAAAGTGCATCATTAAACAAATGCTAAGTTACATAAATCATTTCTTTTTTAGCACTTTCCAACAAAGCTGAAAAGTGCTTATGCATTCGGTTTGTCTGTCCGTCTGTCCGTCTGTCCGCGCTCAAACTCCTGTAAATATACTCGGATTGCCCTGAAATTTTTTGACGTTATTGACGTTTACCCTAGCACGAACCCTATTGTAAATGAAGTTTCTACCATGATTAGTCTATTTACAGGGAGAGTCAAAAGTGTTCCATTACATTGCGGCCTATGGGGAAAAATCGTTTCAAAGGAATTTTAAAGATGATGCACCCTGTCAAACACATTAAAATGTATATGCATTTACAAAATGCACTAAAATATGCATTCTATAAAATATGCGCTGAAAATATAGCTATTATTCATATACGGGGCCACACAAAAGAATTCCATTAGATAATGATAAAGTGGGGAAATTGTGTGTGACATATTTTAAATACATTAACCCTTTCCGGCGCAGTGTTACTACTCCCGGCAACACCTAATTTTAATTCCAAACTTAAAAACGGCACCAGTAATATTTTAATAAAATTTTACTTTTACAATGACAGCTTAAATCAGGGAATTCTTAATTTCTAAAAAACTCTTTTATAAATTCCTGTGTCAGTCAACGATTTTTCATTTTACGAACAGAATTTGTCTGCGCCGGAAAGGGTTAAACTGTTTCATATACAGTGAAATTTCCGAATAAGGGACACCCATCGGACCTGAGCTTTTGTCCCTTAAATAGAGGTGTCCCTTATTCAGAGTTTTTGCGGGGCTTTTTAATTAATCATTCCGAAGAACATAAAAAATAACATTAAAGGTGAAGTTGACATTTATCTGAAGACTATAAATTACGTTAAGCAGATATAAAAAGGAATAGCGAATTAATTAATTCAAAATTTCAATCGATTTATACATTAAATGATTTGTAAAATTTTTGATTGTTATTTTATACATAAACATTTTGTTTACATGCTAAAAGAACAATGATATTTAAAAGACTCACGAAAGTAATAAAAATGATTGATATACAGATTTCAATTTTTTACTAAACCCTTTCATGTGCTCACTTACCATAGTTATTAACGTTAGGCCCCTATTATTAGCATTATTTACGAAAAATGTATTCAACTGCTTCTCTTATTTTAAAGCTTCTGTAAATTTGTTTATTTTAGATTTTTCATTTCTTCTTCACTTTCAATCATTTAAAAAAAATTCAAATTTACTTTCAATGGGGATAAACATACCAATGTCTTTATCTGAATTGTGGGTAAATAAATGCTCGTCAATCATTTTGTATGCCTCTGTATCAATATGACTGAATGTCTGTTTGATAAATTAAAAAAATACCTACATTTTTTTTTCTTCCGAAAGTACTTCATAATCTGAAATTCAAAAACAAACCTCTTTAATCTTTTTTTCAAATGTCCCTTAAATCGAGTGTCCCTTATTCAGAGGTAAATGCATTACATCTCCTATACCAAGGGACTGGGACTGGAACTTTTGTCCCTTAAATAGAGGTGTCCCTTATTCGGAGTGTCCGTTATTTGGAGGTTTCACTGTATAAAAAAATTGATATATGTCACTGAGGCTTAATATAAATTATACGATACTATCTTGCATAATATGAAGTACATAGCATTTACAGGGACACACAAAAGATTTCAAATAGTATATTCTTTTGTAAGTACTGTATTTGTATCCGATGATGGCTGATGGATGAAATGTATTTTAATTATGATATGCGCGTTTAAGTTTCACTAAATCTGTGCACATTATATAGCGTGTATAAGGGCTATGATTGATATACAGGGATACCTAAAAGAGCTTGCAAACGTTACTGAATATGAATTCATAGCTGCCAACTTTCAACTAATCTTCCGTAATACCTGGATTAGTTTGATCCAGGTTAACGTCATTTCAAATCAGAAAATATATTTCATGAATCTTTCTTTATTTATTTTCAGGATTGTTGGTCGAACATAGTTAATTTCATTTCTTTGAAAAAATCCTGGTTCGAAACTCATTAAACGAGGGTCAAATTAACGCACGTATTACGGATAATCGATGTCAGGTTGGCACCTATGTAAATTACATGAGGTGGTTGTTAAATAAATTATGCATTTTTACATTGAACGCATTCAATTTACTAAGAAATGTTTGCAGAATATTTATAAAATAATATACAGGGCCACGCAAAGAATTGTGTACATGGACACCTATGAATGATAATTGATAACAATGTGATTTCAGTTGTTTCAGAGTCAGAGTGTTTTAGTTTAAAATGAATTTTAGCTTTTTACTGACGTGTAATAAAGGTACAAGGTAAACTACAGGGCTGAACAAAAGTTTTCGAGCATGTTTCCCATTTATTAGTACAAATTGTTCAAAGAGAAATTTTAAGTTTTTCTCTTGCTAAACTAAATTTTCCCATTATACAATATGCATATCAACTGACAGATCAAATACAGGGCTTTTCAAAAGTACTGGAATACACATTTGGCTGTATTTGGCTATATACCATTATTTCCCTAAATAACGAAGTTTTGTTAAAGATTTCATGAAGTGTTTGAAAGTGCTTCATAATCTATGCTTAACGCATGATTTTTCTTACTTGTTTATTTGGGCGTGAGACCTTCCAAGGCACGAAACACTGTGCGGCGGCACCCATTTTACATTTCCTTTAATGAATGGCTAAGTCCAGATCTAACTACTTATTCATGAGTTGCTCGTCAACGACAACATACACCGAAGAGCCGTTACACCCTCCATCTATAACAGTGAACTCGCCCAGAAACAGAACCACGGAGCGTGTGTGGCTGATGTAGAAGTATACAAAGGCCCATGCTGTGTACTTCAAAATACAGCATAATTAGCGACAAAATGGGAAAAACAGCAAATTTATCAAACTTTCATAAAGGTCAAATCGTTATGGCTCGGTGACTGGAAACGTCGATATTAGAAATAACGCGTTTAGTGAGCAGTTCATGTGCAGTCGTTATAAGCACGTATCGAAAGTGGTGTATGGATGATGAAACGGCAAGTTTGTGTTGCCCACGGCGAGTGATTCCAGAGGAGAGCCGAGATTTTTACGCATAATTCGCCTTGAAACGTAGAACAACAGCCGAAATCACAAGCAGCTACAACTCTGGCGACCGACACAGTGTTTCTCAACTCACAGTGCAGCGTGCACAAATGCGTTATGCGTTTACGCTACCGACCGAAGCACGTTCCTACGCTGACGGCACGTTATTATCATTCATTATGGACCAAAGAACATTTGGAATTGGACCATAGAAGAATGGATAAATGTTACATGATCGAAAAAATCATGTTTTTTGGTCAATCATCTCGACGGATGTGTGCGAATACGCCAATTACCAATGGAAATCCGGTCTCTTGTTTGCACAATTGGCCGGAGATAAGCCGTTGATGGCGCTATTATGGCATGGTCAATGTTTTCATGGAGCACATAATACCGATAACTTTTGTGCGCTACTTGAACATCACTGCTGATCAGGTGGACCCATTAATAATGAGACTGTTTCCAACGGGTGACAGTGTCTACCAGTACAATAATGCACTATGTCATACGAGTCAAATGGTCAGGGAGAGATTTGAATAACATTCTAATGACTTTCAAGTCATATCTTTGCCTCCAAATTAATTTGATACGAATCTAATAGTATATTTGTAGTTCCACCTGGAAAATCGAATTCTTGATGCCCATGCTATCACCTTGCTATGTGTGGGAATTGCAGGACCAGTTGGTGAGTGCTTGGTACCGGATATCTCAGACTACCTATCAGACAGGTATCTTTTTGAGTCAATGCCATTCCCGTGTTGTTTGTTTATTGGATATGAAAATGTTTAATTGAGAATTGATAGTATTGATAAAAGCTATATTTCGGGTTGAGAAAATTGCTTAATATAGAGTAAAATCCCACTAATTTTTTCGTACTAGAGTCTAAAGTCTATAATGTAAAATGATGAAGAATATGCAGAGTTTATGTTCACAAAGTCTGTTTACAATTTTAAGCTTTTATTACAAACAGAACAAATATATATGTTACAGGCCAAACCCGATTTTAGGCCAAACCGATCTATCCTAATGCCCATCGGATAAACTAGTTTTTCCTAGGCCAAACCGGTCTATCCTAACGCCCATCGGATAAACTAGTTTTTCCTAGGCCAAACCGGTTTATCCTAACGCCCATCGGATAAACTAGTTTTTCCTAGGCCAAACTAGTCTATCCTAAGGCCCATAGGACAAACTAGATTTTCCTAGGCCAAACTAGTTTGGCCTAACTCTTATAGGATATACTAGTTTAGACTGATGTTTATTGGTCTGAACTAGTTTATCCTAGGCCAATTCAATTTGGCGTGATTTTATTGAATTCAATGACCGCCTCAACGCCAACATTCTTGTTTGTCCTAGGCTGATCTAGTTTATCCTAGGCCAATGTAGTTTTACGTGCTTTTAGCTCACGGGCGTCAAAGCCAGAGAAATAATGGGCTCGCAGCTTATGTATGTACGCATGTATGTACGCATGTATGAACGTATGTACGTAGGTATGTGCGTAACACAATAACTCTTGATAGAAATAATGTAATTTGACGTGTTTTTATCTCATCAGGCTACCAAAGCCTCAGAACTAATGTGCCCATAGGTTCTGTATCTATGTATGTACGTAAGTACGTAACGCAATTATTCTTTATAGAAACACTCGATTTGCATCAAACATTCAATATAGGTTTATTCTTATGAGGAGCTTTTCTGATTAATTTGGGAGGTCATTGGAGAAGAATAAGGGGGGGGGGGCAGAGAACGAGAGGCTGATTCACCCCTTCCCTTAATTCAAATAAATGGGTTTCCATGCATTATTAGCATACTTTATTCAAATTTTAGATATAGGCGCATTCTCGTGAGGCGTCTTTATGATTAGTTGTGGGTGTTCATTGTTTAAATTTAAAGGGAGGGGAGAATAGGGGTAACGCCCCATAATTTATATAAATGCGCACGCAGAATTTACTGATTTGCTTCAAATTTTAGAAATAAATTCATTCTGGTAAAGCGCTTAACCTAATTAGTTTTGGGGGTTAATTGAATAAGAACAACTTGAAGAATGGGGGGATCCCGCCTAATTTTGGCAAATGGGTTTTTCATGCAGAATTAACCGATTTGCTGCAAATCTTGCATTTGTTCATTCTGATGAAGCGCTTCACTGATTAATTTTGGTGGTTTTTCGGTTAAATATAAGGGGGAAACTTACAATTTATTTCCATCTATAAATTAGATAAATTGGTTATAATACAGAATTATCCAATTTGCTTAATATTTTGGACATGAATTCATTTGATCAGGCGCTTCTTTAATTAATTTGGTTTTTTTCTTTTGGTTAAGTATAATGGGGTAGTGGACGTTTTATCGCCTTCCTTAAATTCGATAAATGGATTTTTATGCAGATTTATCCGATTTGCCGTAAACTTTGAATATAGTTTTTTTCTTTTATAAGGCGAATCCCAGAACTGTTTTGAGGGTTTAATGATTAAGTATAAAGGGAGGAATGGGGATTGCCCTCCTTAAATCAGATGAATGGGTTTTTGAGCAGAATTGTCTGATTTGCTTCAAAGTTTGGATAATTGTATCTGTGATTAGTTTTGGGGGTTCAATGGTTAAGTAAATTGGAGAAAATGGGAAAAAGTAATCCAACTTACTGTATTTTTCGAGGGTGTTATTCTTTAAAAAAATAAGGCTGTAATACACAATTAGTGTAAACAGCCTGTGAATGCAAAGCCATCAATTTAAATGGGCAATATTCTTTTTAATATTGATCCCGACAATTTCTCCATAGCTAAACTTGTTCAAAGTGGTTTTGTAATCACCCTTATATAATGTATTTTATTCGAAAGGTTGTAGAATACTGTCGGAGGTTTCCATGGGCCGGAATTTCGAGGCCCGGGCCCCGCCCTTCCTGAAGGAAAGTTATTTTGCCGTGACCCTGTGTAAAAATTAAAAGTTCAGCCCGAGTCCTGCCTGTACAAAAATCAGTGAAAAGAGACTCAGTCCGGCTCAACCTGGCCCAACTCACTTTCTGCAAAAAATTCAGATTTTACTTAACATGCAATTAAGATTCCTTTAAAAAATACTGCATACATATTTATGGGATAAATTTTCAATGTATTTTTAAATTACGATGTGTTCACAGAATGGTAAATACACAATGTATTATTGATTTAGATTCTTAACCCTTTGAGCTCTGGTGGGCAAATTTCTTCAAAATTCCAAATGTCACTTTGGTACCAGTATTTTGCAAAGAAATAAAATAGTTAACGATATACGCGAAAAAATACATGAAACCTTTTTCAAGTAAATTTGGTTGAATTTTCTGGTGCTGTTGTGACATTTCGGAATTAAAATTATGTGGTAGAAAATTCTACCATCAGAGCTCAAAGGGTTAAACCTTTCAATACTCAAATAGGGATTCATTAAATAATTAATGTAGTTTAGAATAAAAAGAAAAAAAAGGAAAGTTATAAACATCATAACTATTGAATCTGTAATCTGTTCAATAAAAAGTAGATTTGTGAATATGTTTTTCTGTCATTCTTTAAGGCTCTTCTCAAATCCAAAATAGCTACACCCTAATACATTTAAGAACTAATTTATTTTCGGAAATGCACAAGATTAACAGGCATTCTCACTCAGAAAATATGTAATCGAATGGTGTTAACCATTTTTTCATAAAAGCGATGTACCTTTGAGAAAATACTATTAAAGCTACGTTTTGAATCGAATTTCCGCTTACGACTTAACGGAAAAGAAAAACTTGACGCCGTGACAAAAATAGCTTATATGTTGACAGGTAATTAATTTCTAAAAAAATGGAAAAAGCTGTTCGATTCCAAATTATGTTCAGCTCCGATCTGGCTCAAATATGCAAAAAAATAAAATAAATAAAAAAATAAAAAAATAAAATAATAATAATAATAATAATAATAGTAATAATAAAGGCAAGTCTAATCTCAGTTGGCATGAGTCTGCAGAAAAAAAAAATAAGCAAACTCCATATCCAATGCATCATGTCTCTACGGTGGACATGTTAAATTTCTGTATTGATGTTATAAGCAATGACTCTTTACTGACATTTATACTTATTTTTGTGAAAGACGTGTTTTTACCGGCCAAACCCATTTTCAAGCCAAATTAGATTTTATCCTAACGCCAATTGGATAAACTATTTTTTCCTACGCCAAGCTTGTTTATCTAAATGTCCATAGGATAAACTAGTTTTTCCTAGGTAAGAGGGTAATCCTTCATTTTCCCCTTCATACTTAACTATTAACCCCCCCCCCAAACTATTCAGGGAATCACCTTATCAGAAAGAACCTATATCTTAAATTTGAAGCAAATTCGTCAATTCTGCGTCAAAAACCATTTATCTAAATTATGTTGTGTACATTGCCCTTTTTTTAGACTTAAACAATAAACATCCACAACTAATCACGGGGGCGCCTTTTCACAGTAATCCTATGCCTAAAATTTTAAATGAAAACTGATAATTCTGCATAATAAATCTATTTTTCTAAATTAAGGGTGGAGGATTAGCCTCCCGTTCGCCCCCCTTTATTCTTATCCAATGAATTCCCAAAATTAATCAGAAAAGTACCTTATCAGAATGAACCTACATTCAAAATTTAAAGCAAATCGGATATCTCTATCAAAAGTTATCGCGTTACGTACATACGTATATACATGCGTACATACATGCGTGCCTGCATATACAGAGCCTGTGAGCCCATTATTTATCTGGCTTTCACGCCCGTGAGCTAAAAACACGTAAAACTACATTGGCCTAGGATAAACTAGATCAGCCTAGGACAAACAAGAATGTTGGCTTTGACGCGGTTATTGAATTCAATAAAATCACGCCAAATTGAATTGGCCTAGGAAAAACTAGATCGCCCTAGGATAAACTAGTTCAGACCAATAAACAGCAGTCTAAACTAGTATATCCTTATAGGAGTTAGGCCAAACTAGTTTGGCCTAGGAAAATCTAGTTTGTCCTATGGGCCTTAGGATAGACTAGTTTGGCCTAAGAAAAACTAGTTTATCCGATGGGCGTTAGGATAAACCGGTTTGGCCTAGGAAAAACTAGTTTATCCGATGGGCGTTAGGATAGACCGGTTTGGCCTAGGAAAAACTAGTTTATCCGATGGGCATTAGGATAGACCGGTTTGGCCTAAAATCGGGTTTGGCCTGTAACATATATATACAATATATGTACAGAAATACATATCTTTACAAAGTGATACAAAGTAATATAATTAAGAGTATATATGCTAAAAGGTTTTTTTCCATCAATCTCTATTTGTCCACTATTGGTTGTGTGAAGCCGATCAAGGCTTAATATTCGACGTTTTTCTCTAACATGCTTTTTCATTCACTACTTATTTTAATCAATACTCAGCCGATAACACAAAATCTCTTGTACCCTCATCCATTCATTCGTGAAAAGCACAAGAAATTCACAGAGACCGGATCGGTAATAAGGATAGAGGAAAAGGATTATCACAGAAAAACGCCCACGATTTTCGCTTTGACGTGTTCATGAAATAATGGTGCATATAGAGAGGTTTATCAATTGATGAAAAAAAATCAGTTTATATTTCCAGTATTGCACAACTTTTCATACTTGTTTCTTTTCATTTGTGCTTATATCAAAAGCTTGAAATTGTAAACAGACTATGTTGATAAGCTGTATACCCAAAGTGAAAAAAGAAATTCTGTATCTTTGATTTATTTAAATCGAAGCAACTTATTTCATTAGAAAAATTTTTTTGTAAAGAAAAGCATTTTTTTAAAATTTTCTATTAAAGTCAAAAGATATTTTTATATTTTTACTATTTATGCGTTGGTAATCACTTAAGTGTAACGCATGTAAATTTCGTCATTCTTTTAATAGATAATAAATATATATATATATTTGAATGAATGAATAAATAAATATCTTTTTGAATGGACTAAATCTATAACTCTATACACTTTTCCAATATATTTCTAAAGATGACATTTGTAAATGGAGTGTGAAAGATAAATGATTGAACTAAAATGAGAACGATAGCATTATCTGTAATAAAGCTTTGTGTATGGCTAGAAATAGCTTTATAGCGATTTGAAAAATAATTATATTCAAATACTTATTTATTTTAAAAAATTTTTAAAGAATGGTACAGAACTTTTTCTTTTTTTCTCTTTTTTGTAAATTTTTGTTTTCCACCCTCACATTGTGCAATGAACTAGACTGGATGATGTGGAAGGCACATAATCTGTTGGGAATGGTAATTAAATGCTGTTAGAGAGTCTCAGGAATTATTTTTGGGTTTACATCTGCTTGTCTGGATAAAGGCTGATCTAAGCTACTTTGATAGAAGGTAGAATTCAGTCATCCGACGAATCAGAACGATTAACTTTGAAACTGCTCGTCTCGTGGATTGTTCGGTACATATCGTTGTTAGTACATGTAGAAAGCGAATGAATAAAAATTAAACAATCAATAGAAGCCATCGCGTTCTATGTTTAGGCATAATCAAATAAAAAGGACATCGGATTATTGTATAGAACAAATAATACATGTAATTTGTAGCTATAAATACTGGTAATTGTAATGGAGAATAGTAAGCAGTATTGTTAGAGGTCTTTTTTTTTCCTACGGTGAATGTTTTCTAAATTCTAGATGTCAAGGCCTCCAAAAATTGGCAGCTGGGTTTAAAATTATCGTATGTTTACTTAACGACGCGATTTTTAGCAGGGTATCAAAAATGTCATATGTTTCATTAAATGAAATTTTTCAAACAGTTAAAGAATTCCTAAAATTGTGTGTATTTTCTTCTTGTTTTAAGTAAGACTTCCTTAAACGCAATCAATGCAATATAAAAAAATACGAAAAGAATTGACTTCGTTTTCTAGTTTATGGGGGTCAAATCATGTGCTTCTCTTACTTTTTGGGTAATTATGTCCTGTATACAACTGCCTCTTAAAATCATGAGCTTAGTCTTCCCTTATTTAATCAAAAGCAGACACAGACATGCGACCAGATATTTTGCAATGATAAAATATTACGGTAATCCCCAAATGAACAATATTAAAAAGTTGTATTTCAGTTAATTCTGTACATTTTAAACGGATGTCTACTTTGATTCAACTAATTTGTCTATTTAATGTCTAAAATGAAATTCTGCAACTAAATTTACACTTCCATACTCTTTTTTTTGTAAGAATGATTACTGTAGATTCTGCTTGTGCAATGTTAATCATTATACAGGGTGTCCATAAAGAATGTCCCAGTTATAAATTTAAATACTATCAACTGTAAGCGTTGAAAAGTGTTGGTTTGTGGTACCAATAAAGAATAATTCAAGCAGTTTTAGATAAGCGTTAGCGCGAGTACTGCTTTTAGGCCCGGAGGCAGCAGCACAAACATTCACCTCATCGAGCTCACAGATGAAAACCTAGAATAAGTTAAATCTCGATTGGCATAATAAAATGCAATTTGTCTGTCAAGTCATATCTTGGTGTCAAACACGTAAAAACCCGCTTTTTGCGGTTGACTCATGGGTTTACGAATATGTTCACCTGCTCCCAATCCTTCATGTTTTTATACTTTTGCGTGCACGAAAGCACAATTGTAAACCTACGAGTCAGCCGTTAAAATCGGATTTTTACGTGTTTTCCACCGAGATAAGATTTTGCAGACCGATTATATTTTAATATGTGAACCGAGATTTAACTAATTCTAGATTCCCATCCGTGAACACGATCAGGGGATTGTCTGTGTTGCCGCCTCTCTGTCTATTTGTTAATGACTCGCATGCAGTGCCATTTACGCAAAATAGCGACTCTTGAACGTAAAGCGTTATTGCTGGGCTGGAGATTTAAAAGGCGTTAGAGACATGCGATTAGTGCTGTAGTCATAAAAAAAATCAGAAGGTATACGCTAAAGGTAGAGGGTATACGCTAAATTCATGAACATTCATGAATGAAGTACACGGTAGTACTTTATTTGAAAAACAGAGGGCATACAGGGCTTCTCAAAAAAAAAAAAAAAAATACAAAGGTATAACTACGGCATATAACTCCTTAAGGCGTATATCTCCGTATACTCCCCAGAACACTACTGCATAAGATTTTTTTTTCGAGGCTTTATAAACAATTGTATCTGTTTCTAACGCTACTAGATGATTTGCCAGTGTTGAGACACAGGATTAAAGAGGCTATAGTTTACAATGCTCCAGAGTTATTAACAGAAGTGTCGAAAGAATTTGACTTTCGATTGGATGATGTGCCGTATGACTAAAGATCCACATATTGAATTTTTATAAGAAAAAAAAAATAGGTTAGTTTACTGTCAATTTCATGTATGATTTGTTGTAAATAGTACATTAAACTGTTATTTATAATATACCGTTGAAACTAAGACATACTTTTATGGAAGCTCTGTATTATAGTCTCTATAAAATCAAAAAGAAAAAATATGCGAAAGGAAGATAATAGGCTACTGTTTTGCTAATTTAAGGTGGTAGAGCTATCTATAGCTTGAGAACCATATATAGTTTGGTAACATTGGATCGAGGCAAACGAATATAATTCTATATGAAAAGTCCAATTGAATATACAGTTGGCAAAAAAAGTATTTGTACACTTCATTTTTTTAAATTATAATGAAATTAAACAAAAGATTTAAGCAAAAAATACCGTAATACATTAATTTAATGCATTATAATATTATAGAAGCAAAAACAAAATTAAACGAATCGATTTTTTACATTATAATAAACAAATATACAAAAATACAATGCAAAAAAAGTATTTGTACACTATATTAATGTAATATAATTAATGAAAATTTAGTAAAATGATACAAATTAATATGTTGTGCGAATTCATTTAGCGTTTATGACTACTTCTAGATGGTGTGACATTGATTCCACCAACTTTTTTGTATCGGTCTGGTTAATGTTATTCCATGACACAATAAGAGCTTCTTTAAAACTGTTTTTTACCAATACATATTTTTTTTTCGGATTTTTGCATCCAATAGCATCTGCAAATTTTCTATTGGATTCAAGTCTAGAGATTTTAGAAGAGTTACCAGTCGTCTTGGAGTATTGTCGTAAGCATGTGCTGGTGATCACAGCAGTATGCTTTGGTTGTTATCCTGCAGAAAGTGAAAAGCTTCCTCTATGCATAATTTCTTGGCACAGTTTAATAAATTATGGCGCGACACATCAATGTATGTTAAACCTGTCTTTCCATTGTCGATAAATTTTAAATGTCCTGCTCCATTAGAAGCTATGCACCCCAAAAGTATAATATTCCCCCCAACATGCTTGATAGTTTGAAGTATACGTTTTGGATCTAGAACAGTTTTATTTTTAAGCCAAATTTTTCGAATGCTTGGTGATAAGAAAATTTCGAATTTTCCCTCTTCAGAAAAAAATTACTGTTTTCCAAAAATCCAATGATTTACTTCTGTATGCGAAAGCGAATACTATGCATTTTCGCCTATTTGTTTCGCTGATGAATGGATTTTTCCTTGAGGTTCTTCCTTTTAAATCTGCATTGAGAAGAATATTTTTTATTGTTTGAGGTATTACTCTGATGCGAGAAGATGTCGCAAGGTCTCCAGCAAATTTTTGAACCGAACGCATAGGATTTTTTAAAGCTTTTTTAACAACACTCCTTTTTTCCCTCATTGTTAGTTTGCTAAGAAGTCCTGGTTTTCATTGAATTTCGATGCTTTTAATTTATTCATAGTTTTTCACTATACATTCAATAGTTGTAAATGGTAATTTAATAGCTTTTACAAATTCTTGTTGCGAATTTAAATTTTTATTATGATCAATCATAGGATTTCATATATCTAGAGGTGCCTCTCTAGTATTAGGTTCTATAGTCAATTATTTCAAGAGAAAATTAGATTAAATGTCAGACAAATATAATATGAACTCAAAAATTATTAACAGCTTCTGTAAAAGTAGTCCTTTTGAACGATAAACACTATAAAACACAGTACATATCAGGATGGAGAAATGTACAAATACTTTTTTTGCAAGAAATTTTTAAACTTTTCGTATTAGAAAATTATTTTGCATCTTTATCGAAATTTTCTGTTGTGTAATTTAAAACACACGGTAAACAGACTGTATTAAAACTATTTTTGACAAAATATCTGTTTTTATTGGGTTAAAAATAAAAAAAAATTAGGGTGTACAAATACTTTTTTTGCCAACTGTAGATGGGGAACAGCATGAAAAACTTAAATGCATAGCAAAGAACAAGTAATAACTAATAATCCAAGAGCCGACAGCACAAAAACCTAAGAATGGAACACAAGGAAAAAACTTTTATTGAAGAGTAGAAATAGGGGAATCTAATGATCCATGTCTGCCAGAAGTGAAGCGGTGCATAAACCAAACATTAATACTACGAGTGGTTGCCTCGTCATTTTATCATAGTGTTTTTCTGCTTTCTAGTTTTCCATGTTTTCATACCTTTGATTGTATGACAAACACAATGATAAAACTGCGAGTGGACCACTCGCGTTATTAAATTTTGGCTTACCCACCCCTTCACTTCCAGCAGACATGGATCATTACATTCCCCAATTTCTACTCTTTTATAAAAGTTTTTTCTTGTGTTCGATACTTTAGGTTTTTATGCTGTCGGCCCTTGGACTGTAAATTTTTGTTAATTAGCTATTGTTTTGTTAATTAGCTATTAGCTTCCCGATTGTTCAGTTGATGTTAGTACGGAATTTTTTTCTCAAATTAAATGACACAGTTTTCTTCTTCCTATTTTTTTCTTCCCCGAATTTTGTTTTGTTTTGTTTTAAACTATTTTCAAATATAAACAATTTTTGCTTGCATAGTGTCAAATAAAATAACGTAAATTGAAAATTAGGAATATACGTATAAAAAACTACTATTATGTATATGAACTATGCCAAGCCTGGATATAAAAAACAGCTATCGCTTGAAGTAAAAAAGAAAAAAAAAGTTTCACAGAAAATGCAGCAATGTATAATTAGCGATGCATTATGTTACGCTTAATGTTCTAGAATAAATGCAAGATTTACTACTTAGAATAAAACTAAGTTACACAGTCTAAACTTTAAAATGTCTTACGATTACAGCATACAAGATGATGGTACCCAGATTGCTGAAAAAAGCTCTGTCATGGAGGGAATATGCTGATTCCAAAACAATTCTGCAAGAGAAATAAAATTAAAATGCATAAAATCTTCACAATTATCATCATCAATACGCCAAAAGTATATAAGGGTACTTTGGGAGGAAAAAAATTAAAACTGATATATTAGTAATATTCTTGAAAATTTGCAGTATTCTATAGAATTTAGTATATGAAATACTAAAAACTTTTATTTGTATTTAACAAGTATACAGATAGAAAACGTCATGTTTTTCTTTATGTACCTGTGTTACCATATAGCAGTGTTTCACAATCTTTATTTTAGATTAGTAATAAGTTTTTCTGGAACATGCCATGATTTTTACTTTCTTCTATATTTATTGGATTTGTGAAAAATTTCGTACAGAGTAAAAAGACACCATATCTCTAGACCAGTGGTGTAATCATAAAGAAAACAGAGTATATGCTCAAGGCAGATGCTATATCCAAGAGTGGATATATTATAGCTTTCTTAAGGCCCCTGTCCTCGCTCGAAGAAACGCTCGCGAGCTAATGCTATTCCTATGGGGAAGCATTTTTCTAATAACTCTTTCGCATTTTGACATTTTTGAATAATTTTTTTTGCATTGGATAGCTGAGGTGCATGCCGACAGCGCACCTTTTTTACTTTTCCGATTTTGGTTGCAGATATTTTTTACAAAGTTAGTTTCATTTCAAAACCGGTTTCGAAACTGAAAGTGCTTTTTAAAAAATATATCTGCAACTAAAATTGAAAAAGTAGAAAAGGTGCGCTGTCGGCATGCACCTCAGCTATCCAATGCAAAAAAAAAAAAAAAATATTTAAAAATGTCAAAATGCGAAAGAGTTATTAGAAAAATGCTTCCCCATAGGAATAGTATTAGCTCGCGCGCGTTTCCTCGAGCGAGGACAGGGGCCTTAAGAAACAGAGGTTATACGGTGTCCCTTATAATAATCCAGAAGGTATATGGCGTATACTCTCCACTACATCCCTGCTCTAGACGCAACTAAAACCTAGGCTGTTTCCGCCATAGTTGCTCAGGGAATTATATAATTTGGCCTCGTTGAAAGTCTGTGAGATCTGACATTTTACATGTTTGCCAAAAATTCAAGACGTATGCAACTTCACGGAAGCTATTTCATACTACCACTATAATGTTGTTTATATTTAAGCAAAAAACTGGTAGCTAGAATTATTTTTCATTGCGTATGAAGCGTATTCTTAAATCTCAATTTCATTCATAGGTGATTCCATTATTTTGATAACCACCTGTAGATTTTATTACCAATCGTTTTGTACCAATACCTTTTTTCTAAAATAATTTGTTGCAGAGTTAGTAAGCGCTGGTTACTTTTTTTCCCCCCCACAACTGTACATAGTGTACATTATGTGCATATACAGGGTGTCCAGCAAATAACACCCTGATTTCAAAATTAAATTCCTCAAAAACAAAGATCAATAGAATTATGCAGTAAACGGTTCGTTTATCAGGTAAGCTGTAAAAATCTTATAAGGTACCTGTACCCTATATGGACACCCTAAGGAAAATGTATTTTTTTCAGCCCCATGTACAAGTCATAGGACTCCAAAAATATGTGACCACTATCCTTGGACTATTGACTATCAGTATTAAAATTAGCGATCTTGTAATTATTCTGGTTTAATTTAAATAATAAAAACAAAAAAATGTTTACAAGTGTCCATAAAAGGAACTACCTGTCCCTATTATGGAAAGGTGTTTCCTTATTGACTTTCTACACTGTGTGTATGGAAGAGCCACTTTTCCAAGGGATTTTAGAGGAGAGGGAATAAAAAAATGTATCTTAAAGTATTCTGAGGAGGAGGGGGGACAGTAAATATCTTCAGAACATGCATTTTAGAAAGGGGGGAGGGTCATTCTCGGTTTTTACCCTTTGAAGACCCACGCAAAGCCCCTTAGTTACTAGTAAATATTATGAAATAATATTGTTGGTTTTGCTTAGCTTTATTGCATCTGTCTGCGAATTTACCTCTGTTATTACACAGTCCTCACAGCATGGACAAATAGAAACTTTTTCACCATGAACAGTAAGTTCCACATAATCCTCATGAACATACCTGCCACATGTGATGCATGGCCGCATGTTTGAAAAAGCATCAATACTGCAAAAGAAGCAGTACCAGTTCTCCTTTGTTGAGGAAGTCATACCATTGGTACCTACGATTTTGCCAACAGATATCCTACTGGGGGGGGGAGGCTTCTTTTTATTTTTCTACGAGGGTTTTTTGGAGGAAGGTTTTTGGAGGATTGTTCAAATGGCATCTTGTTGAACAAAGATTTTAGCATTTTGATGCTTTTTCAATTTATTGCTTGGCAACTTTGAATTTTCTTCTTCCTTACAGTTGTAGTCGATGGGGACATAAGCTGTCCATATTGGGAACCGGGAGTAGTTTTACTAAATCTTGTAACAAATGAATAAGGAAAATATTTTTAAGCAAAATATGCAATACCAATCGAAAATATGTTTTATTAGCTTTCTAAAATACTCCACTTTTCAACATTTAATGTAATTTTACCATATCTAATAAGAATTTAAGCTTACAAGTAATTAAGATCAGCACATCTCGAAACAACAAGTTTCCTCCTAAATGGCGAACAGCGCGCTTTTTTACACTTTTCAGCCTTAATTATCTTTTTAACTGCTTTTCTTCGCGAAAATGTTGAGCCATCTCTTGATCAAAATTATTACCTTTAAAAATATTAGGGGTGTCCATATCGAGAGCCCTGTCCATATAGGGTACAAATACCTTACAAAAGTTTCGAACGGTAAATATTTTGAAAAGATTGTGTTCTGATTGCAAAGAATGCTTTGATTTGACATTTTTCTTGCTTTAGATTGCTGCCAGAGAATGTGTTTTTCGGCTTAAAGTGCCATATTTCATAGTTTTTTGAAATTAAGTTTTTGAAATTTCGAAATTCTAAAAATTTACTTCGAAAAATCTATAAAATATTGCACTGTAAGCTGAAAAATTATTTCTCTGCAGGCAATCTAAAACAAGAAAAATGTCAAATCATCTATGCAATCAAAACGCAATTTTTTCAAAATATTGACTGTCTGAAATTTCTGTATAAGATTTTTACAGCTTACCTAATGAAAAAACCGTTTACCGCATATTACTATCGATCTTTGTTTTTGAGAAATTTAATTTTGAAATCAGGGTGTTCTTTGCTGGACACCCTGTATATTTTTAATTAAATGGCCCTGTTTCATTTTATTAGAATCAATAAAGATAAGGCAGAGAGGTAAATTATATTCCTTATGTTTCTTTATCAGTTCTCTTATTGTTGAACCATTGAATGAACCATTGAATATGAACCATTGAAAACACATCTGCTTCGGAATTCTGCTTGCTTTCCAGGTTGAATTGAACTTTGAATTAATTTAAATTTTGTCGTTAAACTTTTGTGAAAATTTTATAAATGACTGGCAACAAACTGATCGGAAGGCAATTTCTAATGGTTTCCTTCTCACCTTTTTAGGTGCATTTGTAATTATGTAAGTACGTAGCACCTATAGTTGTCGTTCCGTCCGTTCGTCTGTCCACATATAACAGAGCAAAAACTACCCAACCGAACCATTTGAAATTTAAAGTATGTAATTATTATATAATTTTGTCAAGTGATTTCAAATTTTATGAAAATTGGATGCACAGGCTAATTACAGGGACAATCAAAAATATTTTATTTAACATGATTAAAATAAGCCGAAAACAAGGTTTCACCCTATACCATTATGTGATGGAATTCTTTTGTATGGGTCTGTAAATGAATAATAAACATTTTTTACACCGCATTTGTAACAGAGTGTATATTTTAGAACACAGCAATAAATGCATATCGATTTCATTCTGTTTGAAAGGCTGTGACATCATAAATATGCACTCAAACATTTTTTTCCCATTGGCCGTATTGTAACGAAAAACTTTTAATCGTCCCCTTATCTATACATCCGATTTTCATAAAATTTGAAATGACTCGACAAAATTTTGCAATAATTAAATGTTTCAAATTTCAAAGCATTCGGTTGGGTTGTTTTTGCTCTGTTATATGTGGACAGACAGATATACGAATGGACTTACTGAACGAC
Organism: Maratus speculifer; assembly: GCA_964019185.1. Classification (NCBI taxonomy): domain Eukaryota; kingdom Metazoa; phylum Arthropoda; class Arachnida; order Araneae; family Salticidae; genus Maratus; species Maratus speculifer. Next base: position 42,391,995 of record OZ025301.1, read on the forward strand.
GACTACAGTTCGTACTTATATAGTTACGAACGCACCAAAAAATGCATTTATAAGTTTAAAATATTCATTTACCAGACATGCTATTTATATATTGCAGACAAAACGCTTAAAACCCTTCAATGCATTTACAGTTTTTTGAAGAAAAATCTTAAAAGGAATTTAAATTCAAAAGAATAAGCAAAACTATTCAAATTTTATTTGATTTACTTACGGAGGCAAGAGAAAAAGGAAGAATGTCTTTGGCGTAAATTGCGGCAAAAGTTCCCTCGAATGGGTAAAACTAGAAGTAAAAAAAAAAAAAAAAAAAAAAAAAAGGAAAACATGTGATTCAAAAGTTTTCAGAACAAATTTTCTGCAGAATTCCAGAATATAAAAAAAGAGAACAACACGTACTGTACTATAGTTCCAACAATAGTTCCAAGCACTATTAACATACTGAAAAGAAAGAAAAAATTCATGTAAATTTACATGTCAAACTATACGCAAGAAATTAAAGGGATAAGAAAATGCAGTCAATAGATACGTAAATTTTACTTTATACAGACAATAAACTGGATTTAAATAACTAGTTTTGTAAATAAATAATTTTTTTGTAGATTAATAAAGATTTATAGAACTTCAGTTAAAGTTTATTATTAAAAGAAAAGCGCTTTGTGGCACGGAAATCATTAGGCTATCTACACTAATTGTATATTATACATTTACTTCAAAGAATAATGTCCCTCGAAAAATAAATTTATGGAAGGGATTAGTAATCCCGTTTCTCTCCCTTTACAATTAAACAATAAACCTAAAAATATAATCAGGGAAATGGTTTATCAGAATAAATCGGCAAACCAAATTGAAGCAAATCGGATAATTCTACATGAAAAACCTATTCATCTAAATTTAGTGGTGGGAAATCCTTTCACGATTCAATTTTAAAATTGTCTTCAAATCTATGAATAAAATTAAATTTTCTTCTTTGAATTTGACTATTTCCTGATATCGATCCGGATATTTAGCTATTCGAATGACTGAATTTCGGGCAATCGATACAATATTTTTTTTAAATAGTCAAAGAAACTGGCAGGAAGAGTACTTACCATGATTCTGGTAATATTGATGATAAAAATTCTGCATGATGAAAACCTACACAAAAAGAAATAGGTTTTTTAACGATACTTGATTCCTAATTAACCTCATAAATTATGAGAACTTTAAATCTGAGGTATTTATGATTTCAAATGATTAAGACAAAAAATGAAAAGTCATTACATTGTTAAAAATCATTAATTATTTTTATTTATACTTTAGCATGATCGCCCGTAAAACAGAAACGATGATAAGCGAATAAATGAAAAATTAATTTTCAAAATAACAACAACAATATGATAAGATTAATGTAAATTGTGAAATTTGAGGCATTTAGGATTTCTACTGATTAAGACAGAAATGAGAGGTCAATACATTTTTAAAAATCATTAATTATTTTTATTTATACTTTACCATGATCGCCCGTAAAATAGAAACGATGATAAGCGAATAAATAAAAAAATAATTGTCAAAATAACAATAACAATATGATAAGATTAATGTAAATTGTGAAATTTGAGGCATTTATGATTTCTACTGATTAAGACAAAAATGAGAGGTCAATATATTTTTAAAAATCATACTTTATCATGATCGCCCGTAAAATAAAAACGATGATAAGGGAATAAATAAAAAATTAATTGTCAAAATAAGAACAACGATATCATAAGATTAATAGAAATTCACAAGAAACATTTAACTTCAGCTTGTCAAAAAGAAAACTTACTAGAACGATAAAAAATTCGTCAAGGTCTGAAAGAATAGGAGACGACAAGAAAAGTTCGGCCTATAAATGCGGGCCATATGTTAAATGCAACCAACGAAACAGACAGGCCCCGCCATAGAGCCAAACACTACTGTTTTTTTAGCCTACTTTAATCACAGAACAATTCGAAAACTAGCGGATGATAGTCCATTTTAAATATGTGATAGCCGAGAAAGGTGGGAATATCACGGCCTCTGTCTCTTTTGTTGATTGCCTAACTAACAACTCAATCCTAACTAGGGGGAAGATCCCAAACTGTCAATTTTGGATTTTGACGAGAGTGGTATCGTTCCAAAGCTCCCATATAAGTGCCCTATACTCTTGAATATAATTGGGAATTAAAACTGGCTATAGAGGCGCTGCTCACAGCCTTCTGTACAGGATAATTGTCCCTTTAGTTTCCCTTTAACTAATGCTAAAATGCCATTGATATAATTCCTTATTTTAATTGCATTAGATATTTTTAGATATTCAAATTCGAATAACTTTTACTTTGTCATATAGCACTGAAAACAAACACCACATAAAATCTGAAACTGTGAAAAAAAAATATATATATTATTCTGAGCAGATTAAAAATACTTGTAATGCAATGCGCTTGCACGGCACTATCCTGAAGCCAGAAGTTTCATCTTTTTTTCACCAGAAGGCGTATTCGAGGTTTGAATCGCCAATAATTTACGAAATATGGGCCCTTTTCTGTTTCGGAAGAAGTAATATAAAAAAGGGAAAAACAGCATCAGATTCCTTCAAAAGCTATCGAAAGCTAGAATGTTGTCTTATAATGAATAATGATAATGTTTTTTATATCTAGAAATCTTGAAAATACATTTTCTACATCAGGCACAAACGACGATGGGCTTTATTGCTTGCTGAAATCGTTATCTTGATCCACTGGTCTTTCTGAGAAATATTGACAAAATGTATATGTTTGTTTTCAAGGATTCAGTTCGGGGAAAAAATAGGGGTAATTACAAGGGGGGTAGAGTATGATGCAACACATTTCCTATTTTATAATAAGAATTTTGTAGAGTACTTAAGGATTTTATATCCATTTCAACATGTTTGAAATCACGTAATAGCATCAAAATCTCTAGCAAGAATTTTCCCCCAAAGGCCATAATGTAAGGGTATTTTTTCGAGTGCACCTGTAATTGAACTACAAATGCTACACACTTCCTTTTAGTACTGAATATGCTATGATAAACCTCAATAAAACATACTAATTATATGGCAATGCCAGCATGTATACGCGAAATAGATAGAGCGCGGCCTGATGACCAGAGAAACCGAATGGATAAATACTCTTCAAGTACGTTGGAAAATGTAAAAAATGTGTGTTAATGATATGTTAATTTTTTTTTAATAAATATCTTGATAGCAATTTTCATAAAAAAGTTCTAACTATTTTGCATTTTTGTATTCTAAATAATTTCTAGCCAATTTTCATTCTTGCATTCTAACTAATTTTCATCTATAATTTTCCCAAACAACAACAACAAAATCCAGTTTGAGACGTTGAAAGTAGCGTTACATCTTAAATAACGATACAGGCATATTTTCAGTCTACTTTGTTATTTAATGTTAAAAGGAAAAAAGTGAATTTGTACTGACCTATTTTGCAAAATCCTGCGACGATGACAACTGCTGTGTAGATGAAAGGTGTTCTAACATATTCCCACTGCCAAGATGCCACGTGGATCACATCGTGGCCGTCATGATGAGAATGATTATGGAAATGTTCTGACGGAGTGTGTGTGCTGCCATCTTGGTCAACTTCTTCAAAATCGAAAAGTGGTTCGAAGTCCCCCACATTGGCATCGGAAGCTTCTCTTTTGTCATTCTCGTTTGGTACGAGGTGACGATTATTTGGATCAATCTCATTTTCAGAAACGCGTACTCTCTCTATTGAAACAAACATAGAAAGAAGATGTAACAGTGTTACATAATATAAAATTAATTTAAAAATACAGTGTTATTACAAAAGAATCATTGGGTTTCCGAAGGGTTTATCTCGGAACATAATTGGATTACAAAAATGAATTATACATGAAAATAAACCGAAAGTATACAAGATTGACGTCCATACTACAGATGTTCAGTATGTGCTCCTTGGGTGACACGGCAGATGTCAAGGCGATAATTCAGTTCGCTCCACATATTACTCAGCATGGCCGCCTCGATGGTCGCGAATGCAGTCGTGATGCGGTTCCGCAAGTCAGCCAAAGTGACATCAACCAATTCATCATTGTGGGTTGGTAGTTCACATTTGTACGCCTTCCGGAATGCATTCTGAACGGTTATAAACGATTCACACTTTGAAAATTTTAGTACACAAAACGCTTTCTGCTGTCCAGTCGCCATTCTGAATATGACGTTCGCGAGGCAACCATGGCAACCACAAGTGCATGAAACATATGCAGCACAAAAGTTTAGTTAATGCCCTCTCGTTTGAGTTGTCATAGAAATATATACGCTTCCTACTTTATACATAGTAACGTATCAAAACCCGATGATTCATTTGTAATAACCCTGTATTAAACATGTGGAAAAAGTTTTCATTTTATTATAAAAGATTTCAAATTTTATAATAAATGTGATATTATAAAATTGCTGTACACAAAAATTGTTGGATTTCAACAAATTTATTTAACTATTTTATTAAATTTTACTAATTTATTTTAGCGTTTTGCATATCCCACTATATTTAGAAAGTAAAAGTAGAGTTTATGCACGTTTTTATGTCTTTCGTATTAGCAGCATTAATAGTAATTTTGTAATATCGGTAAATAGGTAAACTAATTGGAAACTTTAAATTAATTATGAGCAGTGAAATCACGCTTGAAAATTATTGAATATTTATTATATGAATTATCACTATAAATATTCAATAATTTTCAAGCGTAATTTCACTGCTCACAATTAACTAAAAATGCCTCAAGATTGTGTGCTCATGAAGACTTACCAACATATAGGAGTGAGAAATGCCAAGTTGGGCATCATCCTCGTAGCTTAAATGGTAGAGCACTTGGAGTGCTATTCCAAGCGTTCCGGCTTCCATATTCGGTTTGGACAATTTTCACAATGTTGACTTACGTTTAGTTAGCAATGTGATAAATCGTGTAATGAATATACTTTCATATATTTAGTTAGTTGCACATTTTCAATAAAGTCAAAGTCTTGATTTGAACGTAAATAACGACTTTGAATTATACAAACATAGATTTGGAAAAATCTACTGAAACTTAATTTTAACGCTTGCTAAAATAGATATTTAAAGGTAATTAAATTTTTATGAGTAAATAAATATACACAATTCTTATCTCTCTTTATCTTGTTTTCCTTTTAAATGAATTTGTCTATTTTCTGATATCAATCCGGATATTTAGCTATTCGGATGTTTGAAGTTTGGGCAATTGATACAATATTTTATAAACATAGCCAAAGAAACTGGCATGTTGAGATGCTTAGATAGTTCACAAGTGATAACTGATATTGTGATGTCAGGGTGACCGTTGGCTGAACTAAACACGCTGAATTTAATAACATTTACTAATTTAATATGCTGAATTATGTACAAAATCTATATACTTGAATGACTTTCTTAAAGATTAACCATTAGAAAATAACTTCTCAGCTTTCCAAAAGAAAACTTTACTCGGGTGTTCCACACACTAGAGGTCTGCACGGGCCCGGGCCGGCGGAATCGTTTCCAATTTTCTAACGGGCCGGGCCGGCAGAATCAGAATAGTTTTCTCAACGGGCCGGGCCGACAAACAAAATAAACGGGCCGGGCCGGGCTGGCAAAAAAATTGAACGGGCCATACGGGCCGGGCCGATAAAAAAAATTTCGGGCCTGCCGGCCCATTCTGAAGATTTATGCAGAAACGATAAAATATGATCTATTTTTAAAGCAAATGGTTTTAACGAGAATAAATATAAATGTGCGTCACGAGCCATACTAGTTTGACAGCATCAATATAAGAATGTAACTTGTACAGTGTGAGATCGGCATCGGACAGTTAAATTGTGTGTAACCCGTTTTAGTATTTTTTTTAGCTGACTCATACCGGGCCGAGATCAAGCTTGCATCATTTTTCTACATATAGACTTGCCGGACCGAAACAAGACTTAATTGTTCTCAAGATCTGTAGGGCAGACAACATGATTTGTTAAATTATTAACAGCAATAAAGAACTTATGTTAGATTAATTTTTGAATATATACTTCTTGATGGTTTTTAAATTAATTTCTCAATAACGCGAAAGTTTGATGGTTTTTAAATTAATTTCTCAATAGCGCGAAAGTTAGACACATTTTCAGATTAATTTTTAATTGTAAAAACATAAAAGTGATAAGCCTGACTATTGAAGGCATTTGGAATCGAATAGCATTTTTCATTTTTGATGAATAAAATACATGCATAAATTTGTTCAGATACAATAATTTCTCAAATGGTTGCAGGTTTTTCTCCCTTCCCATGCTATCGCTTCCGGAAATTCTATTGAAAATGCTGACTATAACAATAATTTATTTCCTTTCAGTATTCTTAAATTGCTTGTATCAAAAAACGGTTAATGCCACTTGATTATATAGTTTTTGAATAAAGATACCTGCAGTGTGTTTCTGAGAAAAAAAATGAATTTAGAAATGTATCAGAAAGGCGTATATTTGAGTTAACGAATGAATTTGGATTTAAAATCTTTAATAAAATGATATAGAAATATTTTTATAAATCTTCTTCTATTAAACAGCTTCAAAAGTTACGATGTTTTTAACTTTCTTTCTTTTTTCTTTTATTCTAAGCCATATTCTTTTTTTGATGAATCTTTATTTGATTGTTGAAAGCCTAAGAATCTTAGTAATCACTAATGTTGCTAATGTGTATTTCCTGTAAAATATACTGTAAAATCATACCATAGATATGTATGCAGTATTCTTTAAAGAAATCTTAATTATATGAAAAAAATCTGAATTTTTTAGAAATCGTAGAAATTGTAACGGGCCAAAACGGGCCGGGTCGGGCCGGGCCTGTTTTCACTGATTTCTGTACGGGCCGGGCCGGGCGCGGGCCGAACGTTTAAGTTTTACAACGGGCCGGGCCGGGCCGAAAATTTTTTCCTACGGGCCGGGCCTGGAAATTCCGGCCCGTGCAGACCTCTACCACACACCCTACCAACATCTGCACACACCGACACACTTACCCGCGCTCCTCGCTTCACTTCTCTTCAATTATCGGTGAGGGCGCTGGTCTTTTCACTTCGTTTTATTTATTTCTTTTAATAAAAGAGGTTGGAAAGAAAATTGTTGCATGACACACATAATAAATATTCAATAATTGAAAACTTACCAAATCTGATGTCATCTGCACGGAATTCGCTTCTGTTGTGTTTTCTTGAACGACGATGCCGATTCGGAAAACTCAAACTTACGCTTATCCATAATGTAAAGCCCAGTAATATGAAAGCAAAGGATATCTGGCTAATATGCATCCGAAGCAGACACTTGATAAAGTCAATTGGTTCCTATGTACCTAAAATAATAATAATAATAATAAAAGAAAATGGATTAACAATCTAATCACGAAGAAGGTAATTTGAAAAATATTTTTTACATTACAATTCCGGTAAAAATATAAAAGTACGGGTTAAATGGAAGATGATATATCCTGAGACAGTGAGCCCGAAACCGGTCCCGAAGCGGATTCGGACCTGATTATATAAAGGTGGATGAAAAAAATATTATTAACAATGGAAAGAAAACACAAAATGGAATAAGGAAGTATACTTCACAATCACTTTTTTCGCATAATCACCAAATTTGTTTAGACATTTATCTAAATACAGGACGAATTTGTTTAAGGGTGTATTTCGATTCAAAGTGCTTGTTTTCCGATTTATTTTTGAATTCACTTTTGCTCTCAAACACATGAAGCTCGCAGATTCTCTTATTTAGAAAGTGTACAAGGTGCCGTAAAGGTCAATTCTTTGATAAGTGTACAAAATATTGCAAAAAAAGCAATCAAAACGGCAATTTGAGATTTTTCCGAAGTGGGAGATAAGGGAACGAAAAAAAGGGTCTTCCAGAGAAGTTAATTGCTTATAAATCAAATTCTAATGAATGGAGCGTAAAAAGACTTTACTCGGCACCTCATACGTCCCTTCAAGAATCCCCTCAGCAAGTTTCATGATTCTACTTTTAAAAATATGTCTGAAATTGTATCGGAAAAATTCGAGCTGCTGAAGGTGGAAAAGCGTTTTTTCGAATACACCCTTAAGTCGCTATATCAGTCAAGCGAAAAGACCCGTTCACTAATGTTAATCTTGTGGACAAAATTTATAAAGATGTCTCGTTTGCATTTTAACATCTTCAAACTTTTTTTTATTATTTACTTACTTATTGCATTGGATAGTTGACCGAGATAGATTTTTGGATTTTTTTCCAATTTTTGGATAATAAAAAACTTTTTAAATTGAGACGGCTTAATGACGTTATTATTACGTTATTATGCATTTCGGATGAAAATTGTGGACAGGAAATTGAAAAAAAAAAAAAAATAACAACAATTTTTTTTTTGTTTATTCAAACAAAATTTCCATTGACCCATATTTAAACGAAACGATTTGTTGGAACAAACAAATTTTTGTTGATTCAACAAAACTTTTTTCTGGGTGTTGTTTTCAAATCACTGTCTGAAAAGAGCTTTGTTCCAAATAAATGCTCTCAATGAAGACAAAAAAAAAAAAAAAAAAAAAAGGAAATAGCCACTATATGCCAAATATGGAGTGTATGTTGAATGGCTTCCGCTTCAACATTAGCAACAATTCTTGATTTTGGAGGCGAACAGTATGGGGCTTGGCATTGTCATGCAAGAGAATGGAATCATCAGTCATTATTCAACATGCTAAAACACATTTTTTGCCCATAACAAATAAATCACGGCTTACACCTCCAAGCGAGACCTAATCATTTTGCCATTTCAATAGACGCTTTCAGTGTGACGTCAGTCATGACATTTTACTTGGAAACTGACTCCAAACAAATGGTTGCTTGTTTATTGAACAACATACATCTGATTTGTGTGCTCGACATGAAGCCTTCTTTTAAATCATAGTCAATATTACAGGGACAAGATAGCACAAGGAAATTTTACAACACAAGAGATATACACCCGGCAGCTCCACACAAAGAGTGCGTGCAATGGAGCCAGTGGGATTTGAACGCCCAACCTCCTACGTTCGAAGGCGATTAGCAGCGTGGAGGCCCTAAACGGTTGCTATGTTCCAAATCTTATTAAATATAAATCGTAGAAAATGTTACTACTGAATAAAAAGTGCTAAAACATATATCTGTGAGAAGTAGCTGCAAAATATAGTTATAAAATATAATTAAGATAGGAAAAACGTACTGTAGCAACGGTTTCTTTGGAGTCAGTATCCAAGCAAAACGTCATATTTGACGTCACGACTAAAAGCGTCTATTGTTCTGACGTATCAACGAATTTACACAACTTACTTGAATAACTACTATAATACAACTAGCGCCATCTATTTTCGAAAAAAAAAATTCCCTCCCTGACAATTATTCTTCAAATGCTACTCTTGGTAACTTTTTTTTCTTTTTGATCCAACCTCGTACAAAGCTTGACATGAAAATTATATTTATTTTCAAATAAAAGGAAAAAAATATCTTTGCATTTGAGAAGCAAGAATGTAATCAAAATTTCTTAAAGTATTTTAAAATCCCTTAAAAACTAGTTTGAAAGGCAATTTAATTGTCATTTATGGGGTATAAGAAGAAACATTCGGATTCTGAAGACTTTGCGCTGTCAGTGTTAGTAACTTAAAGAACAAGTCGGATAGCCGTTGTGTATCCTCGTTTTCTGTTTGAACTCCTTTCCAGAATGACTGGAAAACAGAATTCATGTATTTTTCTTATAACCATAAAATGATATTTTAATAGAATAAGAAAAGAGATTTTTGCAGATTTCTGTTAGTGGTTGGGTATAAACAATAAAAGTGCCATTTTAATAAGATTAATATGTGTATGAAAATCACGAAAGGTTATCATGAGAGAATATTTATGATTAACATTTTTTTCTAAGTAAAAAAATATTTTTAAATGGGAAAATTAATCTTGAAACATTTGATAACCCCTTAGGGACGAGCGTCACGTATACATGACGTATAAGGTGTTCAGTTTGTGTAATTATCCCCACCAGCTATTTTTTTTTAATTTTCCCAATTCATCGAGGCAAAAATTTCTATTTAAAAAAAATCGGCTATAAAATATAAAATAAATCTGTTAAAGTCGCTTTTCGCAAAGAGGTTAAATTTTATTGACAATTCTCTACTGTGTGCTTTTGGTATCATAAATCGATAAGTATCATAATTCGATAAGTAATTTATTTATCGAAAAATGAAAAACGTGTTTTGGTTGAAAATGACTTAGATAGTCCGGACTGTCTAGCATATCCTTTCACGTTTAAAAATAAGTCATACAATGTTTCAAAAAGTTTCCCATTGTTAATCAGGGAATTTGGAGAAACGCTTTTATATATTTTTCTTTAATTATACAGGTACAGTTAAAAAATGTTGAAAACGTGACTGAACACATAAAATAAAGCTTCTCAGAATAAAAAACGTGTTTAAGTCGTTAGGGAATTTTTTTCTTTTCTTTTCAACGGTCTGGAAACAATCTGACATTTTAATATTTAATGTCAAGAGAATTTTATTTGCTTTCAGAAGTTATAACTCATATCTGAGGATAATAACGTTGTAAAGTACGAAAATTCACTTCAATCCGGCCACTATAGCGAACCACAACATAATAATTACATAATTATACATAATTACATAACCACTATGTAATTCAGCCTGGCTCCTGTGACAAGTTAGATTGCCCTTTTTCTTAACACTTTCCGAAAAATTTTTATGAATTCAATTTGTCTGTCCGTACTCAAACTTTAATAAATATAGTCCAATTGTTATGAAATCGATAGGTGTTAATGGGTATCACTATAATATTACGGTATTGAAGATGAAGTGTATAACAATGTTATCGGTTCATTTACAGGGGCACTCAAAAAATTCCGCTACATTACGGTCTCTGGCGAAAAATCCTCTGCCTTGTATTTTATTGATATTACAGTATTTTAAATATATTGAAACTGATATGCATCACTGAAATGTACTACAAGTTTTTTTCTACAGAATATGAAGTGCATTGGAACTTCTCGTTCATTTACATGGGGACGTAAAAGAATTTGACTGCAGAAGAAAAGGAGCAATAATTGAACTATTGAAGAATACAGACAATAATTTCTGGAAGCACGTTTTCGGTTGAAGTGTGCATTTTTAAGTTTAATTATCTTTTCAAATATTACTTGTTGTGTGAAAGTTCTATAGATATAAAGGGATCGTACAAAACTCACAACATCCGTTTATTGACGAAAATTGCTGAGTGGAAATTTTCAATAGTGCTATAAGTTTAATAGAAGTAACTTTTAGCTTACTACATGTCAAATTTGTGGCTCACGGGCTACATTTAGCCCGCCAACAATTTATGAATGTCCCGACCTTTGGCATTTTCCTGGTGCTTGATTCAATTCATGTTTGATGCAAAAAATATACTTTTCCTGAACACGTTGCATCCCCATTGTACACCATTTTGTCCCATGCAAGGTCCCCCCTATCATTGCTTGTAAAATCGATGACACAGTCAGAAATTCCAATAATAAAAAAAAATTTATAATTTCAATATTTTTTGTATATGACATTGGAATTGATGAAAATGCAGATGCACGAAATTGTACTCAGTCGGGCAACTTTTATTCCAAGAAACGATGTGTTTTTGAAAGTAATGAAGAGCCTCTGTAAATTATTCCTTTTTTTGATATAACATATAATGAAGAGCACGAACATTTAAATACAAAGATCAGGGTAACCGCAACTAGTAAAACCCCCTTTTTTATAACGATATAAATTTTGAAATTTCAGATATCAGTTCAACTTTTTATCTCAACATATTTTTACCTATTTCGGTGGAACACTTTTAGGACATCCTTGCTATTCTAATTTTACAGAATAATAATAGTTCTCATAGATCGGTTGATGTCTTTTCCTTAAAATAAATTTCTTTTAATATTTTTCGGAGAATAATTTTAATTTTCCAGGTAGGTATAGCTTTAGTGTTTTTCACAATAAATTTCCTTCTTTCTTTCTTTTTCTTTTTTCTTTTTTTTTCTTTTTTTTCTTTTTTTTTTTTTTTAGCAAAGTTCTATTTTGCACATGCAAATTTCATCCTGTACACTGTAAAAAAAAATCTGGAAACCTACATAACTAGTTTTTGTAATACTGCAGAAATCTGCACCTATACTAAAAGTTTATCTGTAACCGGGTGTAACATTGAACATCTGCATAGTAGAGAAACATGAAATATTTTAGTTTTACTTGACAGCCAATCAGAAAAGGCTTCAATGGTGACGTAATGACTATTCATGCAACCACAGAGTTGTTAAAGGAATCCATCTTGAATTCAATCTTGATGATGATTTCCGGTTACGACGTAAGTAAACATTTATTCTTTATTTATTCTTTGAATTGTGTTGTATATCTATTCTATTTATATAATTAAAATTAATTAACAACTGAATAAGAAGTATTGATTTTTAGTTATAGAATTATATAGCATTCTTTATTTATGGCCAATTTTCCTATTTTCTGCTAATTAAATATTTAGCATTAACTCTTATAACTTTTCTGTATGTCGGTATTTATTATATGTATATAATTTCAAATTCTGAATGTAATAAATGAAATATAATTACAATATAAATAGCAGATTAAATCCTTTACTTTTAATTAGTGATACAATAAGTAATACAATCCCTTTTGACTTCTAACGAAAGCTGCATATTCGATTAGCTTCCGTAATGACTTAGTTATGAATTATTTAATCCTTTTTTTAAAATGTTGTTATTTTGTACTTGAACCTGTTTGTTTCATAATGTTAATGTATAATTGTCTTATTATTGCAGCCTTACGGAGTACTCTGTATTTGCAGTACTAGATTCCTACATTAGGTCGAGTTTCTTGATCGAATCGGGATTATTTCTACTATTTTGCTTCGGGTCGTGTTATCAAATCGAATCGGGTTTATTTCTATTTTGCTTCGGGTCGTGTTATCAAATCGAATCGGGTTTATTTCTATTTTTCTTCCGGCCGGATTGGTTTCAGATTGGGTTTTGACTCTTGCGGGTCATGTTCGGGTAGATCTGATTTTTTAAAAGAATGTCCAAATTATTTTTTCCAGGTTAAAAATGTAAACTATAAGGCAGATGGGCCAGAATTAGTCGTCTTTCAATTTTTTTTATTTATAAAATAAAATCAAACAATAAAAAGTTTGCTTTTAAGATTGTTTTCACAATCCCCCCCCCCCCCTAACTCCTGCATTTTTTATAATTTGGGTTATTGTTAGTACTCTCAATCAAACCAGTTAGGACGCAAAATATAATCCTTTCTGAGTTTCAATGTGTTTTACTGAAAATATTAATAAAAATGCAAAGATCTGGTTTAACTTAATAAATTTATGTATTTTATAGCACAATTTAAATGTTTTTGTTTTAGTATTAAGAAACTTTGAATTTTATACATTAACGGTGATTTAGATAATTCTCGCTATCAGTAAAGCAAATCAGGAAGCAGAGAATATTGTTTAAAGACATAAGGAAAGAAGACTATCGTAGGGATCAATCCCCCTCCCCATTTGAACAAATCACTTAAATTAAAGGCGTTCTAAAAAGTCTATTGATTTCTTTCTTAAAAGTTTACTTATTTATTACTGACCACCCCCCCCCCCTACACACACACTAAAAAGTATTAGTTTTTTAGTAGTAATGATACTATTAAATCTGCAGATCAATGGTCTCAAACGTCATCTCTGCAATTTTATTTTTAAATATTCAATTTGCAACACATATTTTTTCATATTTATAATACCAATTGCTACAAGTAATATGTCAAGTACATTTGGGAAGTTTAACTATTGAAAATACAAAATAGTTATAAATATTATACGAATCTATTCACTAGTATTGTAAAGCTTTTTTTTCAGAATTTGTGTTTCTTGTTTTAATTCCTTATTTAAACCCCTCACTGACTGCAAAATTCGAATACTGTACTTCCGTAACATTTAGTATTTTATATCATCTAATTAAATTTATAGCTATCTTAAAATGTTGATCTTGTGATAATCGCAGTAACTTACAGTGAATAGCTCTTGCAAATATTTGATTAACTATTGATAGATTAATTGTTAATTTGAAAATAAATATTTGTTCTGTTTGTGTACTTTCTTTAAATTCCGGTTCTAGTTAGTCATACATCACAAAACAATTGCATCTGTTGCTTTTTGTGAGGCATTCCATTACTGTACTTTGTGGTGTTTTGATATAATTATGTTATTCAAAAGTGCATTTTGATTAATATTGGGAAATAAGATTAAGAATAGTTAAATATTGTTTATAAATTTATATAATATTGAAAAAAATGGACTATAATTATTATAAATAGTATTTATATAAAGAAATTCTTTAGTCGGTTACTTGGAATATCTAACCCGATATTATTTTCTGTATTAAATGTTTAATCATTCATTTCTGAACATAAAACTACAATATTGAATTTATATTTTAGTAATCTAGTCATAAAACTAGTAGACCTACAAGATCAATGGCTTCAAACACAAGATATGCAGTTTTTTTTAAAAATAAATTTGTTTAGTATTTAAAACATTCAACCAGCAGTTTTATATTTATAATACTGAAAAATAGATCTGTTTCAGGCTTTTTAAATGTTAAAAGTAATGGGAAATGTAAAATTCCATTCACTATATTACAAGACATTTTTTTAACACCTCACCACAACTTGATAACTAATTTGTTTAATAATTTAAAACTTTCCTATCTAAAGAAATTAAATTACAGAACATAAGAGACAATATTTTAAAAGACGAATTTTCAAGTACAGCATTAATAATTGATATTTTAATTGTTATATTTATTTGAAAATAGCATATTGTTTCATTAATATGCTTTCATTAAATTATTTTATGTCTATTTTATATCTGTTTCATTAGTTTATGTCTGTTATTTACAATAAAATTTTATTTAATATTGAGAAATGTAAAAGAACGTTTAGATACTGTTGACAGGCTAATATAACTTTGAAAATATACAGCAAAGAGTGGGGTGGAATGGGACAGTAGGTTTTTCTGTTTACGTATCATTGTAAATATTTCATCAATCACAATCATAGATAAAGCAATGGCAGCTCAATTATTAGTTGAAAATAAAATAGATCTGTATAACCTTGCAATTTTATAAAAGCAAATATTACTTCAAGAATCAAAGTAAATTTGCTTCAAGTACTTTTTATTCTTTCTGTATATTAATGACATGTTCATGGATAGATATATTTTTCTTACTTATTGAACATTATACTGTATGTTATGCCATAATTTAAACTAAGCCTAAAATCAGTATTTTTGTTTATACAAGAAGTTTAACACAAAACAAGGCAGTGGGGTGGAATGGGAGCATGCCAGTAAAGAGATGCATGGTGCATGTCAAATTCTCTTTTTTAGCAAGACAAATTTCTAATAGGCAAGCATTATAAGAGAATAATATATTCATTTACTTCAAAATACTAATAAATTGAATTGATGATTTTTTAAATAATATCCAAGACTGATATCCTGAATTTTTATACCACTCATGGAGATACTGGAATTTTATATTTTTGCACATACATTATCAAAACACAATCTTTGTTTGATTGTATATTAAGCTAATGCTAGAATATTTGTTACTTATAGCTTTGTTTTATTGCTGTCCCATACCTCCCTGTTAGTTGGAAGGAATAAGAGATATTTTGAAAATAAAATTGATCACTTTCTTAATTTTATCTTTGTTTCTATAGAGTTTAGAAAGTTTAAAATCTGTTTCACATTGAATTCTGCAAATTAAAATTTGTTTTTGTCAAAAAAGATGTTCTTACATTTGTAAAAAGGATCCCACCCCATTCCACACTTATATACATAGCCCCTCTTTTCCCCTTTTGTATTATCAGAAACTACCAACTATAATTCAAATGCAAATAAATTCTTGTGTGAGTAAGAACTTATTTCCGCGGATGAAATAATAGAATGGCTTAATTGTGTCGAGAATGGTAGTTTATGAAGAATTATCGGACAAAAAAATTATTCAAATTAAAACGGACGACTTTAATGAAATGTGTAATGAACACCCATGAGTCAGTCTTGCAGACTATGCTCTCTAAATGCATTGATTGGATTAAAATGAAAAAGATGCAGATGCAATTAAAATGATTTTCTTACGTAGAATTTTTAATCCTGCTAGCCTTAAAAGCATAAGCAAAACGAAAAAAAAAAAAAAAAAAAAAAAAAGATTACTTTGTACTAAAACAGGTATTACATATTTTTTCAGCAAAAATTTTAATTTGTCTAATAGATTTCTTCTCGGTTATGCTTTTATAAACAAAAATATACAAGTAAAAACATAAATAATAAATAAAAACTTTTGATAATACTTAATTTTAAATTTGCATACTTAAATGTAATTGCATAAATTTCTTGTACTGCCTTTCAATTATTCGACATTACTATTTGCATTGCTCTATGTCTGTAAATAACAGATTACTTGATCATAGACCACTCACCCCTATACTCTTAGAAATACTTTTATTTTTTTTTAGTTTCATTTTAATAAGGTTTTTGACTAAATTAACGAAGAAACTAGGAAATATCTGTGGAAATTTAAAGCAGAAGATGAGGAAATGACCTGGTGCGCTCCATGCACCTCCCAAATTTCACTGTTCGCCAGTCCCTTCAACTGAGGATTAAGATGTCCATCATTTTAGCTAGATGTAACATTCTGAAAGCTTTATACTTTCTAAGTTATACTGCATGGTTAAAATATAAGTAATTTAAGCTAATGAGTTACCTTCAACCCCCCCCCCCTCTTTTAATTAGGACTCAGGTGTCTACCTACGTTTTTTTAAAAATTAATATTCTTGTGTAATTAAAGGGTATTAAGTCTTATCTCATGTTAACGGTCTCGCCGAGCGCTGTAACATTAAGTTTTCACAACAATTTTCAGCCAAACTGTTAACACATTGAGCTTCACGCCAGTCATCGGTGACTCACACTGAACTTTCCGTTTAGGTGGCTGACTCCTCACCGAAGACTGACAGTTTAAAATGATATAAAACTAAAATATTTTTTAGTAATTAAAGAAAACTTAAAGTTTACAATACTTGTATATATTACAAGATAAATACTTGAATTTATTTATTCCTTCTTAATAATTACTTTAAAAAATATAAATTCTTCAGCTTTAATATCAGTCATTGTGCCACTCAACGTGTTAATGTTAGTTTAATTTTGATTCATTTGATAACTTAGTTTTATAACTCCTGAATGAGAGAAATTTTATTACAACATTTCTATACATTAAGTTATGCGCAGATATAACATCTTATGAGACAGTAACACTTTTATTTGCTCTACAACCGAGCACATTTAATGTATGGAGCAATTTTTGTCATAGAAATTAGTTTAACTATTTACGATTTTACAGACTGCTGTTTATTTCCTCTCTCTTTTTTTAGCATGGTAAAACTTCCAATCTTTAATTGAAACTATAAATATCAAAATTTAATAACGTTTTTACATAAACCGACCATTATAGTGGAATTGAGGCAAAAACCTCGGTCATGTAGTAAAAATACGCAGTGCGTATTTTTACCTTACCACTGCATACTTTTACCCCAACTAATGAGGAAATGATACGGAGAGCAATGTTTTTTAAAATTAAAATTTCTCACAGAATTATAATTTGACTGAATGGCAGTTCATAGTGGCACGTACCCAAGGTTTTAATATAAAATTTTAATCAGTTGTCGTATAAGTTTAGACCAAAAAGTTAATGGAAAGTGCGTATCTTTACCCCCCCCCCCCACCTATCGTACATCAGTTAGTTCTCTCTTATGATTGTGAACAGTGTTTAGGGCAGCTTGTTACCAAATACCATAAAGATCAAACGTCATATGCACATATATTTAAATATTAATGAATACAGATTTGTTCAATTTCCCACATAAGATATAAATCGGTATTAACGATAAATTGTGGATTATTTTTTATATTTATTTTTTAAATATAATTGAAAATGAATTTGCGGTCGCCGAAAATTATTTTAACAGGTTCGAGTAAGGTTTTAGGTCGAGAAATATTTTAGACATGTTCGGGTAAAGTTGCAGGTAGTTTTAATTAGAATTTGTGTGTTTAGTGTCGAGTATAAATTGAACCGCGCAGGATTGCTAGCCGGCCAAATTTTGATAGTCGGCCAAATTTTGATTATCAGGGCTTTTACAGTCCTTAAAAGTACTTGCATTTTTCAAAAGTAATTTCGTTACTTAAAGAAAAAATTTATGCAAATCTAAAAGTCTTTAAATTTGCTCTAATTTACTGGCATAGTATTTCTTAATCGGAGATGAATGTTTTCTTTGTCTTAGTTTCTGATTTTTTTTACATCCCCATTTGCCCTCCCTTCTGAAATTTGACTGGCTTTTTAATCCCTTTGTCACAACACGAAAGATTAAAATGTTTAAAACTCTTTTTAACATCTTTTAAACTCTTTTTTCCTATACATAAACCAAATTTATTTTTACTCTATTTGTTACTTTATAGTAAATAATTAATCGGCCCTAAATTTCCCCAGCAATTTCATTCCATGAAATTCATTAAAATTTCATCTGAATTTCACTTAAAATTTCATTTTCCTCTTTTCCTCTCCCCCCAATCATCAAAAATACAGATACTTAAACTCCTTAAAATGGCTTAGATTAAAAAAAAACTTTGTTGCCGCAACAATCGATCATTGTTTTTTTTCTCACCCGAAATCGTCTTTTGATATTTGTCCCCACTCCCGAAACTTAGATTAGCATAGAATTTTAAAACCTTTAAAACTTTTTGTAGCCTGGTGGTAGGAGAGGATAAACTGAACAGAGATAAGCTTGAAATTGTTTTAATTTTTTAGTTTAAGTCTAGTATAAATGTATTAATGTTCCATCCCCTACTAAGTGGGCTTTACAAAATATGCTTAGATTTATAGTCTAAAATCGTTATTAATTACCATAACAAATCAACAACAACAAAAAAATCAAACGTTTAGTACAAATGTTGTAAAGCTTAAAATTCTGAATAAAACGAGTACCTGTACTTAATACTTTTAAATTTTCACAATTCTTCTACAAAGTTTTTCTCAAGTCTCTAATGAAGAGCTTGAAGCCAGAACATACGAAATTTTCAGTTTACCCTACTTCTAATTTTTATATGCATGTGCTTATTTGAGATATACGAGGTTTTCGTCATCTTTAGGTCTTTGTTTTGTATATTTTGAAAATTATGGCTTAACCTGTTGGTTATAATCGGATAGGGGAAGGGACAAAAAAAGACCAAAATTGGAAATATGGGAAAGCCGGACATTTTATTTATTCGATATACGTCAGATATGAAGGATAAATTTCCTCCTTCTGATAGGTGAGTTTCTCCCGTTTCAAATCAATAAGTTCAGCTGCATTTTTTCATGATTTTTAAAATTTTACAAAAATGATTTATAAATGACAGGACAGAAATATTGCTCATTTCTAATGTTGTATTTGAAATATGCCTAGCATTTAATATGATGCATAGAATTAACTGCGTGTATATGGTAAAATTAAGGCGACTAAAATTAAAGTGAGAAGATTAGGCGGTAAGGGGGGAGGTGGACAAGCGAATAAAGGAGTGCATAGAGGCTTTTTTGGTAGAGGAATTCATGGTCAAAAAATGGCACGCTTTTAAACCTCGATATTTTACGAAAAGGACAAAGATGTTTTTAATAAAATAATTTTCGACCAGTTGTCGAACACCTTGAGTGAAATTCATAAGTTTAAAACCATCGGAATATTGAAAATAAAAGTATTTTAATAAAAAAAATTATGTTCATTAAAAAAATATATTTAAGGTGTTGGCGGTATTAATTGTGAATATGCAAAACTATATCCATGACATTTTCTTATCGATAACTGTTAAATTATGGTCCTCAAAATACACAAAATAAAGCTCCAACATAATTTTAAAATATTCTGAAGTCGGCAACAATTTAAATAATATACGGATCTTACAAATGAAGGCAGGAGGGAGACGGATTGATAACTTGCTCCCCTCCTGGCTTCAAGTCTTGATTCGCGATTAAAACCAAAACTTTAAATAGCACTGCGACTTTAACGTTAAACAAAAATACGAATCTTTGGGTTGTCATTGCATTCAGAATTTAAAATTCTAACATTTCTATTGAACATATTTTTTATGGAATAAGCCGTTTTGAGGGATTGTTGTGGTATTAAGACTTGTTTTTCCAATATAAATTTGTACATATTTTTTAAATTTACCTAGTACGCAAGGGAAAAACTTAGTATGTTCATTCTAGAACTAAACTGAAGGGATTAAAACAATTTCCAGTTTTTTCGTAAATAATTGTGAGTTCAATCCTTCACCACTGGACTAAAACATTAAAATAGAATTGCGACATTAATGTTCAACAAAAATATAAAGTGTAGTGGTACTCTTTTTAATTATAATTTTAAGCTCGACAGCATTTATATTGACAACGTTTTTTAATAATTGAGATAGTTTGGCACAATATGGTAAAAAGGTAAAAATTGTATCGTTAAAAGCAACAATAACTTTAAAGGGTACTGTTTTTGGAAGCATGTGGCATACCAACCTCGGTGCTCTAATGGTATAGCATACCGACTCAGAGAGCACCGATGAGGGCATGTTATATGCTACCAAAACAGTTTTGCTTAATGTAAAGTTATTGATGCTTTTACGTTAATATTTTTACTTTCTACCTTTACAAGAAGAATGTAATGGAGTCATAAAATTTTTTGAAATTAAATTTTCGACGAATATACACGTTTTAGGGTTTAGAAACCGAAAACCATGCTTATACAAAATGTCTGTGTGTGACAAATTTTGTGGGATCTCTATCTCAAAAACTACTGCAAAGAATTTCACAAAAGTTTAGATTCTGTTGAACATAGATATAAACTAGATTTCATTGATTTTTGGTGTATATAGTTCAACAGAGGCGCTGCTAAAGCGCGTAATTTAATATCTTTAGAACCCTTATGATGAGCATAAATGTCATTTAATTCGGGCATACTAGATAATTTTAAACTATTTAACATGCACGAGATACAGAAAGTTTTGGGATTCACTTACAACTAGTTTTCATTTTGCTGTATTTAATTTTTTTTTTAATTAATTC
This sequence comes from Maratus speculifer, assembly GCA_964019185.1. NCBI lineage: Eukaryota > Metazoa > Arthropoda > Arachnida > Araneae > Salticidae > Maratus > Maratus speculifer. Next base: position 42,413,231 of record OZ025301.1, read on the forward strand.
CTATTGTAACATGATGAAAAACCCTCTTTCTTCCCAACAGTTTGAATATATCTCAAATTTGTAGTAAGATCATTTAAAACTTTACGAAATCCTTTATTAATAAATACGTATTTTAACCTAATAGTTTAATTTGTAGTTACTCCATAAGTTTTTTGTGTGTGTTGTGAGTCTTTTTTATTTTATATTTTTTGTCCCGGAAAGTGTTAAAGTTTATTTTTATTTAGAAAAAATGTGTACAAATCCTGTATATACTTTCACCATACCTAATAAAGGTAAGAATCTTATTTCTTAAACATTATTAAAGAAAGATAAAGACATAAGTCATCTGTACTGAAAAAAATATTGCATATTAGGATATTTATATTCGAAATATTTCTTAATGCACACAAAAAATACCAAAGTTACTATTGAAAATTTATTTTTAGTCTTAAATGTTCCTTCTAATTCACCTCTACTCCCCTCTCCCCCCCCCCACACACACACACAGTACAAAAATTATGAAACTGTTAAATCACAGATCAAGTTCTTCAAACATAAATTCTACAATTTTATTTATAAATTTTATTCAGTATTTAAAATTTTCAACTCACAATATCTTTACTATACACTAATATTCCAAAACTTATTTTTGTGATTAACTTTTAAATACCCACTGTCTCAATAATTTAATAACTGTAATTGCCTGATATTTAAAATATCGATCGTCTAACAACTGCAATATAATTCATGCAAACAGTGAATATTTATCACAAATATTTTATTAGTTATTGATATCCCAACTGAAAAAAAATGGATTATAACAATTATAAATATTAATAAAATTTTAATAGGAAATCCTCAAAAGTGTTCATTACTGGCACATTCACCCTGTTTGAATATTTAAAATTGTTAGATGACAATTTTTGTTTCAAGAGTATCTATCATTATGCATTTCTTTTATTATTGTAAATTTCTTTCGCTGTAGGACAAGTGTTTGCTTCACTATGTTTTTAAAATTTCTTCGTTCATTTAAAAACATCTTAAATTACGTCAAAGTTAAAGAAACGAATGTATATTTTCCAAAAATATGCTCATAGTCTTGGATATTAGGCTCTTTTAGATTTTTTTTAAATCTAGTAAAAGCATAATTTTATGTCCATTTTTTATAAATAACTTGTAGCTTTTTATTTATATGTAATTTTCTATCTGTAAATAGTTAACTGAAAATCAAGTTAAACAACTTGCTATCATCTTTAGCTGTAGAATTAGAAATCCAATATGGATAATTCCAAAGTAAGTAAATATTTCTATTATGTAAATTAAAAATTGTTATTATATTGTCTCTAATTTTTTTAGCTTTATCCAGTTTCCCTCACTGTTTCAGAAGGGCACTAAAGGCTACATCCTATATACTCTTTTATTTAAAAATAAAAGCCCTTCTATCATTTAAGAGAATCACTGACCCGAACGACATTGCCTGAGCCTGTGGTAATATTTTAAAATGAAGTTTGAATTTATACTTTAACTCAATTTTATCTAAAATATGTATCAAAAACCGATATAAAAATATCTGTTAATGGAAAGTGACTTAAATTGAATTTATTTTTTCAAACGTAATGTTTCTGGTAATTCTCATAATTTCACTCCCAGGGATCACAATATGTTCTAATTAAATATATAATATTAAAAAAATAAATTGGATTGTAATTACATGCTGTTTTTGCTTAAGTTGATTTTTCGGTTCTGTGCATTCTAGAATAGAGATACCGCAACGAAACACTGGGTTTTTACAGATTTCGTAGAAATTGTCCCGCATTTTATTTTGTAAATTTTTCTACAAATCTAATTTCTTCAAAATTTTGAGAGATGTAAATCTGATCTATTTAAAAGCTCCAAAAGATACTTTTAAAATAAGGACGTTGAATAAAATAAGAAATTTGCTTAATTATTCGAAAACAGGGACCCCACCAGTGGCCGCGAGGTTCTGACCTCCAAACTGGTAGACGGTAGGTGCTGGGTTCGAACCCAATCGCGACCGTCGGCCTAACCGTTCGAAGATTTCCGTGGTTTTCTTCGAACCTTGCGTAAATACGGGTTAGGTTCCCTTAGAAAGACCCCCACGGAGGGCAACCCACCCCATAGGGCCTATATCCCATAGCGTAGATAATCGGCCGACAAAAAATACACGAATACACATATTCGAAAACAGTGGTTAGTTCAATTTTCCATCGACAATACAAATGTTACAATAGTCAATCAAAGGACTTTTCAATAATATCAATTGGCTAGTTAGTTTTCTGAATTTTAATGAAATTTACATTTTTCTCTATTGAAAATACGAGGTGGAACCCGTCGAATTTCGACGAAAGAAAATGTTTAGGAAGGAATTGTTTCATTGATTTATAATAAACCCACAAAATTAGCTATAGTAGAATATGGATCTTAGATTGGTCAGTCTAATTTCAAACAAACATTATTGTAAACTAAACAGAAAAGAAAAACGTTTTTATAAAACTTATTTGTCTGAATTATTAAAAATAAAATTCAATCGCATATGTAATTATTAGAGTATAACAAAGATTATTATGATGAGTTATTATGATGAAATTATCAGTTGAGGGTTTTATGTTTGATATAAAGCGAATGAAAAAATATTTCTTATGGACATGATCATAGAATTCCCATGTGAAATCTAAACCCCTCATTATTTTCATCGTCTCAAAATTTACATACGCACTTATCATAGTATTTTAATTTAATCATTTTAAAATCACTTGCTTTTTTATACATAAAAACGTTATTTGCATCTGCTAAAAGCATTCCATTTTTGCGGATGCAGTCTTAAACAACATTTATAGAAAAGTATGCATATATCGTCATTGGGACGGAATATTACACAAACGCAGCAAAAACAATAATCAAGACACTCGGCAAAACAAATCGAATATTTGATGTTTCACAAACCTTCACTTCTTTATTTATAATAGCTCTATGTTTTATCAGAAATCATTAATTTGTATTTTTTTTTTCAAAATTTAGAAAATATCATTACATACACACGGATAAATAAAATTTCTCTCATTTAGCTTTCCGATACGAACTGAGTAAATGCGGCGAAGTCACTCGAATATTATTAAAAATACATTTTTTTTTTAAAGAAAATGTATTGCATTCTTTGTAAATTAAGTTTGCAATAAACTAAAAAAAAGCATTTAATGGATGAATAAATACGTAATAAAACCAAAATTCATCGGATTTTATATCAGACGATTTCTTTTGACATGAATTTTTATTTCAGTTTTTATAAATTTTTAGAGAAAATGCCGTACGTCTGTTGCCACAATAACAAAATTCGTACTAAAAACTATAAAAAAATTAACTCGTAAATAAATGGAGATACAACTTTCAAACAAATTGCATTCTAAAATATTTTTTTTTCTCTATACGACGGTGTAAAAATTTAAATGTGCGATGTTTATAAGTGTAAAATTTGCAGTAGCGAAAATTGCAAAACCGAAATTGCAGGGGCCATTCGCAAAATGACGTATGCGTTACGCACAGATACGTTTGGCCTTTATAATATAGATTTTTCTTGATTTTTTTTGGAGATAGTTATTTTATAGAAAATATATTTTTTTTTTGCAAATGAAATAAATTCTTAAAAAAATAATTGCGACTTGAAAAATGTAAAGAAATTAAATAACTAAAATAACTTAAAGTATATATTGGCATCTTGCAAATCGTAAAAAAAATTTCCAGTGATGAAATTAAATAGCTAAAATAATAATCAACATATGTGTAATAAAAAAATAATACACACTTCCATTGATTAAGTTTAACTTCTTTAAATACCGCGATTTCTAAAAAACAATAAACAATTTCATATAAATTAAAATCGTTTGCTCTTGACGAGGGAAAAATCCGTTTCGACAAGCCACGTGTCTCTTTTGTATTTATGCGCCAAATATCCAAAAGTTTTTTTTTTTAAATTTTCTACTAAAATTCCACCAGTAAATTTAACTGAATCTTTATTACGTACATAAAAAATTTCATTAGCACTTTTATTCAACATATTCTGAGTATGCCGAGTATGGAGACTCACTTTATGTTTCCAAATTAGGAAAGATGGGCCATCTATTCGCAAAATTTAGCATCATTAATGTTTTCTTTTTCAGTTATTTTAAAATTCTTATTAAAGACATTTCAGAGCTACGATGAATTGCGTTTACTTTAAGTTTGTATTTCGATTCAAACTGCTTGTTTTCCGATTTAATTTTGAATTAACTTTTGCTCTCAAACACATGAAACTCGCAGATTCTCTTATTTAGAAAGTGCACAAGGTGCCGTAAAGGTCAATTCTTTGATAAGTGTACAAAATATTGCAAAAAAAGCAATCAAAAACGGCAATTTGAATCGATTTTTCCGAAGTGGGAGATAAGGGAACGAAAAAAAAGGGTCTTCCAGAAAAGTTAATTGCTCATAAATCAAATTCTAATGAATTGAGCATAAAAAGACTTTACTCGGCACCTAATACGTTCCTTTAAGAATCCCCTCAGCAAGTTTCATGATTCTACTTTTAAAAATGTGTCTGAAATTGTATCGGAAAATTTCGAGCTGCTGAAGATGGAAAAGCTTTTTTTCGAATACACATCCTTAACATCACACAAAGCTACCTTTTTTTTCCTGTTAGTAAATACCACTATTTTCAGACATTAACTTTCAAAAATTCTTTTCAAATTTCCATTAAATATAAATTTATCTTTTTTTGAGCATAAAACATTAGTAACCATTCTTGTTTTTTGTTAATCGTTTGTACCTGTCTTTCCATCTCCTAATGATCTCCTTTTTCGTTTCTATTTTTTCCTCATTAGCTACATTTTTTTATATAGATAGAACTGACTGCGTTTGTTATGTTTAACGTTATTAGCACAACCAAAAGCAATTTTTTTTTCTTTTTAGAGAATTTTTAGAGTGGTAGTACACATCAAAAGAAAGGATTTTTCAAATAGAACTCAGAGTTAAATCTCCCTTCTTAAGTTAGAATTTTTATTCAACATTAAAGCCGGAAAAAATACAAAAAAAAAATTAAAAGAATTATAATTTAAAAATTCTTATTAAAAGGATTCATTGTAAATGACAATTACTTTGGACTAAAAATAAATTTTATCTATGTAAAAAATGAAAAATAAACCATAATAAAACCTGAAAAAGCAATCTTCTTCTATGAAGATTTCAAAATTACTTAGTTTCTAAACAGATGTAGATGATGAAAATCTAACTTTGCAAATGTTCAAAAAGTGGGTGTATCGCAATTCGATTTCACATAGTAATTCTAAAGGGATTCATTACTATATGAAGGAGTAAGAACTTCTAATTTTGCTTTAAATATTAACTTGAAATTATTTTAAGCAACGAAAAAGTAAATAAAGTTATTAAAGATTTGTAGGAAGTAGATTTTAAAAATCAATGTTCAAGACGTCTATTCTTTTATGAGGACTTTAACAGAGGAGGGGATCAAGCTCTATAAATTATTCAATTTTATCAATGTAAATAATAAAACAACTTTCAAAATCATGTTCTAATGGGGAATTTAACTGATAAAATTTGTACTAATGAGATTCTGTGTGTGATGAACTGGGAATTTTTTTGAAAATATCGAATTTAAATATTTTGGTTGTAAAATATGTGTTATTTCTACAAATGACTGTTTAGATGTATATTGATATTGGTTCATTTTCAAAAGTTTCATTTTCAAAAACTGCCCTTGTTGAAGTAGCATATTTTACAATAAAGTTCCTTATATTCAATATTATTTTTTTAATTATTTCTTTTTTTTATCAAAGATTGTTTATTTATAAATATATTTAATATAATTGTTATTCTGATGTCTGATTATTTTTCAGTTCTTTAACTGTCGTTTCTGCTTTCAAAAGTTCAGATATGGCACCCAATATGTTGATCATTTGTCAATTATACATAGTCACTGTAATAATAAGTATCCCTGTCCTTTTCATGACTGTCCCAAAAGAATGAATTCGGCAGCTGGACTAAAAAATCATTTATATAGAAATCACTCAGAATTTAGAAACGGACAGAGAAAACAGTTTGTTAAATGTCCCCATTGTCATATATTTGTAAATTATGAACGAAGTTTATTTTTAAGCCATGTTTATCTGGACATCAAGAAGTATGGCAATATTGAGTGTCCTTTAAAAAACTGCCCATCTATTTATAACAAGTCTCGTTCGTTTCAATCGCATGTAGTAAGGTGTCATCCAGATTGGAAATCATGGATCCTAAAAGATGCATACTGTTTCCAAAATGAATGTGATTCTCCTGATTATAAGAATGAAATAGACATAGTACTAAATATGTCAGATGATCTTGATCAAACTGATTCTCACAATTTATTGCCATTTAATTTCGAACAGCAGTTTAATGAAGTTTCTGCAAATTCAATGAACTTCATTGCAAGATTATCCTTAAAAATGGAAGTCAAATTAAATATGACGAAAACTGCTGTGAGTGAAGTCTTAAATGATATTGTTCATCTTCTGCAGATGAATTCTTTACATAAATTCCGAATGATAGAATCCATATTATCATCTTCAGGAATGGAAGATATTGATATAGATCTCGTATTTAAGGAATATACTGAATATAAAACAGACATAGAATTTGCTTTATCTGGGGCAGGTATTTTGTCTTCTGCTTACAGGAGAAAAATGTACATTTTGAATAGCGAAGATTTTGTAAAAGTGAAACCAATTGAATATAGTGTTGGCATAAAAAATGGTAATGAACATTTTTATTCCTATATTCCAATTTTAGACTCATTAAAATATTTATTGAAACATCAAAGTATTTTGTCGGATATTCTACAAGTAATTAAACCCGTTCCTCTTACACTACAAGATTTCTCAGATGGAAGGTTTTGTAAGAAGAATGCATTATTTGGATCAAAAGATCTTACGTTAAAAATCAATCTGTATGTTGATGAAATTGAAATTTGTAATCCTATTGGTGCCTTCAAAGGAATTCATAAAATGTCTTGTTTTTATTGGACATTATTAAATATCCATCCTAGCCATAGATCCCAGTTACAAGCAATACAGCCATGCATTTTAATTTCATATTTAGATATGAAGGAATTCACTCTCGAAAAGACAATAAAACCTCTTATAGATGACATTAAAATTTTAGAAGATACAGGAATATTTGTTGAGAAATTAGACACATTTGTAAAAGGAAGTGTAGCATATCTTTCAGGCGATAATCTCTCTGGTAATACTTTTGGAGGTTTTAGCATTTCATTTGCATCAAATAATGCACGAAATTGCAGATGCTGTATGATACAAAAGAAAGACATAGGAAATAAAAATATTGACCCTTGCATGCGCACAAAAGACACATATAATTATCACGTTAATCAAATTGCTGTTCATGAAAGTAGTAAACTCATTTATGGAATACACAGTGAATGTCCACTGAATAAACTGAAGTATTTCCATGCTGCTGAAGGCATTCCTCCCGATCCAATGCACGATCTTTTAGAAGGGATAGTGCCTTATGAATTGGCTTTGGTATTTAGACAGCTGATAATAGAAAAATATTTTGATTTTGATACTTTAAACTTTCGTGTGGAGCAGTTCAATTTTAACAGATCTGATCAAGCAGACAAAACATATAAAATCTCGCAAAATTTTCGTAAAACTAAAACCATCGGTGGAACTGCTTCTATGAATCATTCTTTACTGAGATATCTTCCTTTCATGATTGGTGACTTAGTACCTAATGATGGTTCGTGCAAATTTTGGACCTTAATACTAACACTGAAGAATATTGTGGAGATAACATTATCGCCACAGTTAACATTAAATATGATATCCTATTTAAAGTATGAAATTGAATCTCATATATCACTTTTCAAAGATATTTTTCCAGATGAAAGATTGAAAATGAAACATCATTATATAGAACATTACCCAGATGCTATTTTGAATTATGGCCCCCTTATTAATTGCTGGTGTATGAGGTTTGAAGCAAAACACAAGTACTTCAAAAACGTCATAAAACGGGCAAATAATTTTAAGAACCCAACAAAAACAGCTGCAGAAAAACATTGTCTTTTAATGACATATTTTTTATCTAATTATACATTTTTTAATTCTGAAATTGACGTGAGAAATTCAAATTACACGAATCGTTCTTCAATTGATATAGCTGTGTGTGCAGCTTTAGATAAAATTAGCGGTAATAGAGACTATTACGTAGAATTGAAAGAAGTTTCTATTAAAGGAATAAAATACCAGAAGAATCAAATTCTGGTAATTCCAAATACAAAATACTCTACCAATTTTGTTCAAATTAAAAGCATATGGTTTCTTGAACAAAAAGCATTCTTTTGGTGTCAGCATTGTAAAGATTTTTTTAACGGACATTTACATGTCTATGAACTTATTAAAATAAACTTTTATTCTCTTTTTTCATATGATAATTTGCACGACTACTACCCCTTAAATTTGTATAGCATTCCAGGGAATTCTCAGGCTGAAGCCATTTCTTTACATCATGGTTTACGGTCATTGTTTTAAAAGCAAAACTAAAGTCAAGATTTTAATCGATTATTATTTTATTTTTTTACGTTCTTTGGATACTCATTTTTCTAATGCGTTAACTAAATTGTGTTATTTACCTATTGTTTAATTGTTTGCATTTGTAGCGATAACTAAAAATATCCAATGAAAAATTAATCATTTTTAATTGCAGGAGCATATAAAAGTACTGGTTGAATATTGTTCGGCTGCAAAACGTATTATTCTTAATACACATGACTTAACAATGGACTATCTTTTGTCAGTAGTAAAAAAAGAACTGAATCTTCCTGAAAATGAAGAAATAAAATTTCAAATATTTGACAGTGATTTCAAAACATTTTGTGATATAGAAAACATTTGTGAACTTAAACATTTAAGTCGTTTAAAAATCAATAAAGAAACTCCAAATCAAGATAATGAGATTCCTACTTATGAAGATACGAAATTAAAAATTGATGAGGGAATAATAACTGATATAAATTTACGAAAGAAATCATGCACCAATGTAAATAACTTTAATATACCTTTATCTATATTCAGCCAAATATCCAGAGAAGAGCTCGCACTAGCCAAAGAAGCCTTCGAAGAAAACGGTAAATTACACACTGCAAGTTATAAATTAAAAGTTGAAATCCATGATATTTTGTCAAAGGAAATTACAGAATATGGCCTTTATCCTACAGATGAAATGTATACTATTGCCACGAAAAAATTAATTCAAATTTATCCCTTTTTAAAAGATTCTGTGGGCGAAGGTTTTTATTGTTGGAAGATTGCTCTCAAGTATAGAGTTCAGGAAATAAGACGAAGATCAAATGCCCTTGAAGCTACAATTAATTCAGGTAAGAAAGGAATAGAAACTATTTTAAATAATTGTTAATATATAATTATTTTTCCAAACATTTATTTTTTCCAATAATTATATTATTTTTGACATGAAATACTGTTAGCTCTTCCATAAAAATAACATTTGATTTGATTTAAACATAGCACTTTATGAAAAGTAATTGAACTTTTAATCTATGGGATGTCTATCTAGAAAAAAATTGGGGCCTATTTATAGGATCTGTTTGCGAATTTTTTATTGATAAAACAAGTCCCTTCACAGAATTTTTCTAGGCCTTTTCCACAAAATTCTTAATTATTAAAATTACTCTTCATTAATTACTTTCGTTCTGTTAGATTTTAAAATGTCTAATTTTTTTAACAAAACAAATGAAGTTTAAAGAGATTAGTCTTGCCTTGAATACAGAAACCGAAATTCTTATTTTATTACAAAATGTTTTCCACAAAAATATAATGGATCTTGCAATTTTTTTTCAAAAAATAAGCACCAAGAAAGTTTTTGCATCGATCCTAGATGTAACTTAAATTAATAGGAAACAGGAACTGTGATTTTTAACTAAAATTAGATAATTAAAATATTAATAATTTAAACATACAAATATAAATCGACGGATGAAGAAATTCGGTATTAATATGCAACCTGCAAAACAAGAAAAAAACAGAAAATTTGAAAAACACCTAAAAAAATGCAAAAAAAACTCATTAAGCATAGATTATAAAACTTTCCAGCACTTCTTAAAATCTTCAACAAAACCTCGTTATCCAGGGAAATAATGTATTACTGTCCATAATGAAATATTTATTCTAATACTTTTGAACAGACCTGTGTATTTGATCTGTCGATTGATAACCATACTAAATAATGGCGAAATTTTGTTTAGCAAGAAAACGCCTAACTTGTTGAAATTTTCCTTTTAGGAAATTATGCTAATAGATGTAAACATACTTGAATGCTTTTGATAAGCTCTGTATTTTACCTAGTACATTTATTAAACGCAAATATTTAGCCAAAATTTAGTTTAAAAAAATGCTCTTTAAAGTACTTTTCTATAAATTATCATCCAAAGACGACCAATTATACAGTTCTTTGGGTGACCCTGTACATCAATTTACCTATATTCCTCAAGCATTTCTTAATGAACTGAATGAAGTTCAACGTAAAAATGTGACTTATTTAAAGACAACCTTCATGTAAGTTATGTGTATATTCAATAATCTTTCCGAAATCTTTAGTGTAAACCTGTATATCTTACATTGTGTAATTATTAGCATTTATACACAGGATATAATATGCATACATTTAGTGATACATAAAAGCGCATATCATAGTTAATCAAAATGCATTTCATCCACCCAACAATTATCATCCGTAATATATAGTACTTCGGTTTGAATATACTATTTAAAATATTTTGTGTGTCTAAACACAACGAAGTTTAAATTTATCAACAATAAAAATGATTTTCTCAGCTATTAAATTGATATTGCACACGATTTTTGTACATTACAACATTACAGGAACTGAATAAGCTGAAACTGATCTTAATCAATCGAAGTTATAAAACTTCTTTAAGGGAGACCCGTAAAAAAAACCCAAATTTTTATTATTGATTTTAAAGTAATGGATGTTGGTTTAATATTTAAGAATCTTTTTGTAAGGAATATTTAGCAAAAAAATTCATTTTTTATTAAAAAGTATATTTTTTATGTCGATTTTTATGATTTTTTGTGGAAAAATACTTTTTAAAACTACTACTCCTCATACATTTTCAATATTTTGGTATTACTAAAATTTCTTAAATAGTCTTATAGTATATGGAAGTGACCTAGGGAGAGATTTTTAATTTTCTATTTTAATCAGTTAAAAAAAAGAAATTACGCATGGTAATTTTCCTTAAATCGTTATAATTTTCATCTTTACCAATTTATGTAAAATTTTCAGAAATAGTTAAAATCTCTCCTTACTTTTGTTGCAAATTTTATTAAAATTCTAAAAATATAAACACTTTGTTTCTAAATCATTTTACCACTGAGCCTTAATACTTTGAACTTAGACAAAATATGGAAAAAGTCATTTTCAGGAAAACACATTTTAAATGGCCGCTAGTCCTTTAAACTCTAGTGACTACAAGTAAAAAAAGCTCATTTACTATCTGTTCCAAGTGTCCCCGAATTCTGAAATTTTGCATGGATATTCGCAAATATGTATTTTATCGTTTTCTGAGATAAAAATTTTTTTGAACTTTTGATGATTTTTGGCCGAAAATGGGGTTCGGGTCTCCCTTAAAGCACCATAAAATATACTAAAAACTAAAATATACTAAATGAATGTAGCGGCACGACCGTGCCGCAGTATTCATGGAATTTATATACGTTGTTCTGCATTTTATGAAATTGATATACGTTTCTGAAATTCACAAGTTACTTTCTGCATAATAGAAAGCAAATGATATTTACTGGGACACTGAAAAGATTTTGCATACAATACTGTATCCTATATTCTGTATAATATTACACGAAGATATGAATGTTTTTTAAGTTCGTTATAGTACGAATGCACCTCATTTGCTATGTTTCACGTGCAATTTCTTAGTTGCTCATGAGTTAAAGTACAAAAATTAATCATTTTACTTTTAATAAAAGAAATTTTGTGCTTTTCATACTCATATTTATATCATGTAAAAGAAGGTTGAGTTGCAATTTAAACAATGTTGCTAAAAATATATCTACTAAATTTTCGAAAATGTGGCCTAAAAATTACTAAAGAGTTGATGGATTTAATTGAAATATAAGTCTTATGCATACCAGAAATGACTACTGCTTATTTACATATCGCAAATTTCTATATTTTATATACATTTTTCTGACCATGTTGTTTTAGAATTTTCTTTGAATGAATGATAAACTTATTGTCGATTATTTTTTATGTTTATTTGTAGGAAATAAAAGAAATTTATGTGGTGCAAAAAATACTATTAAAAAAGCAAGAAAGGGCGAAATAAACTATGCTCCAGAAATTCCAGAAGGTGAAACTTTAGGCACTCTTATTCAATTGAAAGAAAATCTTATCAAAGAATACAACAAGCGTGAGCCCCTGAAAGAAGTAATTACTTATTTAATGGATAAAACATACACTTTAAGAAGAAAGGAAATAGTTTCTTCTGTGCCATTAAAAGATTTCTATAAAAGCTGGCCTATGCTCTTTACTTTAGAACAGGTAATTTAAAATTGAAATATTTATACGTCATTAAGTTTTAATGGTTAAAATTATTAGTTAGTACTTCTCACAAAAAAGATCAAATTTTCAGCATGATTTTCTATGTTCAATATATTCAGTTTAAATGATAAATGAATTTTCTTAGCGATTTTCCTTTTTGTATAATACAAAACTACCGAAAAGTACCAAAAACTGTTTGTGAATTTCGTAAAAAGTTACTTCGAAGAGCATTGAAATTACAATTGTTATAGAAATCTACCAAGATTTTTTAAATTATGTAAGGTTCCTCCCAGAGAAAGGTGTTAATTGTAATTATGTTCAAATTATATTGTTATTTTATACTTATGTCTTTATTTTACTTTTTAGATTAGGAGAGAAATGATAAGGATTATTGGATGTGACGTAAAGAAAAGAATGCAGTCAAATTTAGATAATACTGGCCTATCAAATTTTGTAAAAAAGAAGCTGAAAATAAAGAATATAACTACAGATGAAGTTATAAGATCTATCCCTAAAATATTTAAAGAAAAGTGGTGCTACCTCTTAGACCAAGTAGGTATATTTGTGACTATGTTCATGAGACAGATCTTATTTTGTTAAATAGTCTTCAATCATGATAAAAAATAATTCTAATGTTATTTTTATATTTAATTATACTTATGCTATATTTTGTTTAATTATTTTGAGAAAAACATCTTTCTAAATGAATTTAATGTCACTTTTACTATGCTGATAAGGGCTTTAATAAAATAATTTAAATCGTGATTTTAAGACAGCTTTTTTTTTTATCATTGATTAAACTCTTAAATTTTCAAAGTGTTTAAAGTAATATAAAGTAATAATATTTAAGATTAACATAATTACAAAGATTCTGAACATATTTTTCTGCATGAATAAAGAAAAAATAGCAAAATTTTCTAAGATTAAACTATTCGTTAGACTTGTAAAAAATTAAGTACAGTTATTTTTTAAAGAGAATTTTTATCTGGCATAAAAAGCATTTAGCTAAAAATGGTACGTAAATCTAATATAATTTTCATTTATCGTAATTTGCTAAACTAATAAAATCATTCATTCTTTATATAAAATAAGCATATTAATTGTATGAAATTTCTGAAATTAAAAAAAAATAAGTGAGCCTGGCAATATATTATTTTCTCCGTCTACTTTTGCAATTATAAATTTTTAGCGAATTGGGATTAAAAAGGAAATAATGGCAAATTCTGAACTGTTATTATAAAAGCATTCATAAAAGAAAAAGAACGGGTATAGAAATGTTGAGTACAGAAAGAGTTACTTCTCTATATTGAGTGAATATGTATTTGGTATCAGAAAATATTATACAAGTTTACATTTAATCAATTCACTTCATTTTTTCTAAGTACAAATAAGAAACGAGCTGCAAATGATTAGTTTCTTTTATTAAATGCGCTACTTAATCAAATTATATTTATTTGCAGTTTTTATAAACTCGGTAATTTTTCCTCTCGGTCTTATTATAGCATTGCAGTGCCTTACTATTTTTTAAATTGGCAAAATTCACCCTGATTAGAAAAGAAATAGCGAAATTCATTTTTAGCTATACCCGGAGATTTCTTGGAATAAAATTCCGCCATATTGCAATACTTCTAAATCAGTGTGCTCAAGACTTTAGAAAAATTATAGAACCTAATTTATTTTAAAAAGGACACTATTTAATCATGTTATTTGTCTTTTTAAAATTTATTAAAACATTAAATATGCCATTTTATTTACCATATTAAAAAGATTATACTTTTACCTTTTTCATTATTAAACAGATTACTAATATCTTCAACAAATGCCTTTTTGAAAAACAAAGTTGCACTAGTGTCTTTTTTCGGGAACAAACACCCTGCTATTTTTTTTTCTTTTAAAATGATTAGTAAATTATTAATTAGAAATAGACTTGAAAATAAAAAAAGACATAATTACTAAATGGTGTAAAAAAAAAAAAAGTGTTGCAAATTTTACAAACTATACAAACATTAAAGTAAATTAAAGAAATCCAATGTTTCGATCTTCGACCGAGATTTTCATCAGGAATACACCTTTATACTGCTCCAAATAGAGTAAAACTGTCTTAAAATTTAAAAGAATACTCTTGTATGTTTGAAATGCTTTTGAATTTAAAGAAAGGTTTTACTCGATTTGGAGGCAAATATAAAAATGTTTTCCTGGTAATGATTGATGACGATCGAAACGTTGAATTTCTTGAATTTACTTTAATGTTTGTGTAGTTTGTAAATTTTGCAACACTTTGTGTACCATTTAGTAATCATTATTTTGATTTTCAAGTTTATTTGTAACATTTCATTGTATAAATGCCCAGTTTTTACACAATTATTTTTTGAGTAGCTAAATTATAACTATGTATATTTTTTGATTTTCTTTTAATTCTGTAATTTATTTCTTTAATTTTGATTTTCTTTAATCTATTAATTTTGAGCATTATTTACACTTTTAATGATAAATTAAGCTAATAATTTTATTGCGCTTAAATATCAGTGACGTTTAATAGTTTTATGTAATTATTAGAAAATATTAATGCATATAACAGGTACTAAATTAATACTAATGGAAAAAATTGAAGTTTTATAATTAGTGTAATAATTATAATTCAAACTTAAAAACACAGGTTATTTTGGCAATTAGAGATTTGATTGTTTTGAAAACGGGAAGTTATTAGTTGATATTCAATATTTTAACACTGCAGAAAATAATCGGATTTTTTATTATTATCAGTCATTTTTATTACATATTTTTATCAAGAAAAGGTGCAAACTGAAATTCGTTACCCTATTTTTTTCTGAGAAATTACTTTGAATGTAAAAAAAGTAAAATAAAAAATAAACTTTAGTGGCATAAAAATAGAACTAAAGCAATTCAAATCATGTGCTCAGTAATTAATAATTTTAAAAATTTAAATTCACTAACAGATGACTGTCAAATGATTTCTTTTTGTATATATTGAAAAGTTAAGCATTTTCACTATAATGCATTTTTGTTTAATATTTATAATTTATAAAGCATATACAGTATTTAAAAGTGTTATGTGTCACCTATTGATGGATTTTCGCTTTTCATTTAATAAATGAGAAGGATGCCAAGACTTTTTTTTTTTAAAGATATTTTCATTATAATTTGATTCTACGAATACGTTTTGTATAAAATTACAAATGAATAATAAAAATTTAGGAATGTAATGTAATGTAATGTAAATGCCACTAATTAGAAATTCTATAACTGCATGTGTACGTGTAACACTGTCAATTGCCTGTCATACATGAGGATTTAAAATCAATAGTTTTTGTCATAATTATTTTTTAATATCCTAAAATTTAAAACCAGTAAAATAAACTTTATTTTTTTGGAGTCTTTAAGATCTTTGTCATCATGATTTAACGGGTTCCATATAGTTAATTTTAAAATAGTTGTAGAATTTAATTATTCAATATGAAGAGAATAATAGGTTTTTGAATAACAACATATTCATTATGTATTTTATTTTTAATTTATATGTTAATATTTAACTTTTCTTTTTAGATGAGTGAGGAAACAGAAATTAAAAACAAGATTGTACTCTGCAATAAAAGTTTAGTTTTATCTGATGCTGAAGAAGAGTCGTTATCCCCTCATCCGATAATTGTACGTTCAGGAGATCGTTACAGTATCATTGGAGAGAACTATGTTCTTATGAAAGATCTTGATCTATTTAATGCGATATTTTGTTTGCTTTGTATATATTATTCATGTGATATTCAGTATGCTACATCAGGTTTAAAATGCATGTTATTTTTACAAATAGTATTGGCAGAAATTCCCTATTCTAAAAAAATTCCCTTTGTCCTCCAGAAAATGGTATCTGAGATAAAACGTTTTGCAGTTTAAATATTTTTTCTATTTTTATTGTTATTTTAAGATAACAAATAATGAATTTCATTATCTATTAATTCAGTTCTCTCTAATAGACTTTGAAAATGATATTTGTGTTATATAGCTGCGATTTTTTTTTATAACTTAGTTTACAATTCATTCCTTTTAATTCTTGGTTGAGAAAATTCATACTTTTTTGATATTTCGTTCATGGATTTTTTTTTAAAAAGAGAAAGATTCTTTAAATTTCATTTCGGTACTTTGAAATACTTTGTACATCATGCCAATTATTTTATTATTTTTTTTTTAATAATGATATTCTAATATCTTAACTTTTTGAATTTCATTATTGCATTTCGACAGAGTATGTCTCAAACAATTTGAAGAAAGTGTGAAATTCATAAGTATATATGTAATATTTGAAAATGTGAATCGTATTTAAAAATATATATTCAGAAATATGGTTTTTGTATTGTAATGAAGTAATAAAATGTTATTTGTTATAAAATTTGTTCGTATTTCATTGAATTTTGTCATTTAATCACATTGAACTTCTTAATTGTACAGATATGCATATTGCATTTATAACAAACATGAAATATCACTAAGATTTTTTTCCAAAGGAATATAGCTTTCTATTTATTTCCGTACTAGTTAGTTTCCATTCTCTTTCTTCTTTTAGAAAGTCATCTTAAGCACCTCCAATATTTAAATATATCATACTGCTAAGCACTAAAGAGTGAAATCTGCCAACAATTACTGTTTATATTCTCAAGATGTATTTTTTTTTTGTACGTACATAAACATACATAGTACGTAACATCTCTCACATATGAAACTATTTGAATTACATTTTAATTCCAGAGCTAAAGTAACACAGTATAATCCTACATAGCACAGTACAATCCTAATAAATTCACACACATTAGATACATTTCATGCGTCTTTTAGCAAACTTAGTAATTTAAATTATTGTCCTATCAATAGTTTTCTTTTTAATATTTAAATTTGAATCATAACTCACAAGTAAAGAAAGTCTTAAAATATGTGTAATACATTAAGCATGGGTGGTGTATGAAATTTGTGAGAAGAAAGTTTAATCTAGGATCCTGTTGATCACCGATAAATGTAATGTACATCCACCAGAAAAAAAGAGGTAAAAAATTTATTTCCTTGAATATGGAATTCAGGGGAAGAAATGAATTTTTTAAGAGATGCCACATTTGTTTTTCAGCCATTGATTTGAACATTGTAGTGTTTCTGATATGTATCAGAAGACATTCCTGAATGAAATCCTCATCAGGTTAGAATTGAAGAAAACTCTTTTTAAAAAAATGAAAAAGAAAGTCACATATGCATTGTCCATTCTGTTTTCATTTCTAGCTCAGAAGCACACTTACTTAGAATTACTGTTTCTCATAGATGATTTTGAAAGATATATTTGATTAGATAAGGTACAGTGCTTACTATATACATATATACATAAATGCATGAAATATAATTTTTAAACTGCAAATTTA